>CM056824.1:24736582-25251582 GCA_029853015.1 Chelidonichthys spinosus
ATTCCCGTTCATCCTTATACTGTGTCAAGCTTTAAATGAGGTCATTTTATTGCATATATAATCTGTAGTGCTGAAATTCTAAGTAGGTTACTTGATTAGTCGGTTGAAATAATAATCCACCCGTAAGGTCCATTTAATAGCTCTTAGAGCTTTCGTCTGAATCACAGGATCCTAATCCACAGATTGAGTGTTCTTAATTTCCATGGAAGGTGGATATTCAAACACCTCTATTCATTATTAAAAAAAAACCAAATCAAGTCCTTCTCTTACACCATTTTTAAACTTCCATTTACAAAACCACAATACAACCGCTCCTCCTGCAGCAGACAATTTAACCTCATATAGGGTGGCCATATTTCTAACCCCCAAACCCGGGACCCTCAAGCGTACTGCACGGTTATGCACCCATCATAGGCGTACGTGATCACCAGTCGGAGTCTACAGCGAGTTGCTTGCACCTGCACATCCATCCATGAATTGAAAAAAGGAATGGGTCAGTTTGTCGGTGTGTAAAGAGTCGGTGGCTGTGCGTTACTGCGTGTGTGTGCAGCTTGTAAGAAGTGGAAGTGCGGCTCATTCCAGGCCTGACCCTGTGGCATTGGTCTGAGTGGTTGGTATTCCGCCTCCTGTTTTCGCTGGGAAAACACAAGGGGAATATTTGGCTGTCTGCTTATCTCCTCCGAGTCTCGCGCTGGTAGACAGGAGAACACACACTTCCAGGCCTTTGTGAAGTGATTTCCCTACACTCACACACACACACACACCCACATGCACACAGACGCACACACTCGCGACACACACTCACACACACACACACACACACACACATGCAGAGCTCCTTCCATTCACCCGTGCTTATCTCTTCCTGGTTGTCTGCATCCTGCTACTCAGCTGGAGATGACACACACGCGTGCACGTCCACTCACACTTGCATGGACGTGCACAAGCTCTTACGCTCACTCAAGAGTCATTCATGCTTCCTTCCAAATCACTGTTCTCATAAAATGCTCACACAAACGGAGCGCAAGCTAAACAAACCTCGATGTCCGAGTGAAGCTGTGGGTCATTTCTTCAGGAGTGACCCAAGAGACCAACTGCCTGTACTTCAGATACAATAGTGGTATATCACAGGAGTGTGTAGTACAATACATAATGTACATTTTCTCATGGGTGTACATGCTGAACTCAGATGTTACTGTTAGTACAGGAATTACAATAAGAGTTCAGCCTGCAACAATTGTGGAGAATTGCAGTATGGCTCTCTTCATCATGCAATTATGCAGCTTGACTGCTATTAAAACTTCCCCAAATCCTGCAGCGAGGAATTGTTCTTGTCTGTCTTGTCTGGATGGGAGGGTAGAGTTAGATAAAATGGTTGACGGTGATTAAAGGTCAAGTTTATGAGCTCTTAAGTAACGTTTTATAATAATAATAATAATAATAATAATAATAGTTACGTCATAGTTTCCATGTGGAGCTTGAACCAAGACCTTCTACTTGAAGTGGTTTCTGTTGTCCAAGGCCGGCGGCTGAGTCTTAATGGAGTGGGATGGGGTACATGTACAGTGCTCATGTTATATGTGATATCACTGTTGTCTTTTATTATCACAGGTGTACGGGAGAAAAGCATATGTTGGCAATTTAGTTGTTTCCGGAGTAAAGAGGTACTTGTTTTTGGAAGTTTGCTGTCATATTGGTTCATCATCGTTTGATAGATACACGTTTGTTTGTGTGTCAGAAAACTTTTTAAGGTACCATTTTTGGTTTGTGCAAACTGCGTAAAAGTGTCATAAAAGAATGAACGCACATGGATTTCTTTATCTGAATTGCTGGTCGGGGTTTATTCACCACAAACAGCCAATGTAACGATCGTACGGACGTTAGCTGTAAGCTAGCTGACAACGCGTGCAGCAACTTTGTGCGCGGGATGTGTGAATGTTGACAGGTCTTCACAATACAAAACGGACGTGTTGAAAACGTACCTGAAACTGATGTGATATAAACTGCACATATTCCAGTTTGTTTCCAAAAAAGAGACCTGATCCAAAAAGGACAGCAGGACAGTTAGTAGTGATTCGAAAGGCAGTCGACCTAAACACACAAATAGAGAGAGACAGACATTTCAGTTGCACTTTACAGTTTAAAATCTTTGTATAAGACTGACACAAAGAGCCAAGAGGACCAGCAACCCAGCTACTTTTTTCAAGTGACAATACGCCTGCAGGAAATCAAAAGTCACAATAAATGATTATACTTTATATAGGGGTTTTTGGCAGTTGTGGGTGAGATCTTGTGTAAGTTCATAAGAATAAATGGCTCTTGGGCATATTGTTTGTGATTTCCAGACGATTATTAAAACAGAAAAGCAATTGAAGTACATTTTCTAAGTAAAGCTTCATTCGCTCGTCGACTCTTTTCCTGGAATCAGGCGACACTTGCGGGTGTTCACACTGCTGTTTTGGTGTTTAACTAGCATTCTTAACGCTTTCATCTGCCAAATGCAAGTAAATTTAGTCTTTGGCGAGTAAATTATGGAGACCACCCACCAATCTGGCTGGTTGGAAAACAAATAATTTCCAAAACGCTGGAGAAAGCTGCCACCCATGGCATACTGGGACCAATCCCGGTGAACCTCCACATAGGTGGGCTGATCAAAAAATCCGCTGCACATGAGACCAAAAAGACATGCTTAGGAGAAGTAATAGCAGAGTGCAATTGTTAAAAGCAATTTATTATATTGTGCTGGCCAGTACATTTTTTCATCTATCAGCAACCTAGCCAAAAAGTTAATTTTGGACCCCGATGACACTCTTTTGTCCTATCAGTGCATCAGGTGTGTCTTAAACAGCTGAATGTGTGCGGGCCGATGGCCGTGTATGTGTGATTTTGAGTTTTTCAGTCAGAGATTGAAGCCCACCATGTCGTGACAGTGAGCTGCAGCTACTGTTCACCCCTTCCCCCATTTCTCAGTAGGAAGGAAACTAGAGCAATGTGTGTGTTTGACACTGAGGCTGCTGTGTGTGTGTGTGAGCTAGAGGACGAGCGGTCTCACTCATATTATATTAAACAGGATTTTCCCGAGCAGAGTGCTCCTGCCACTGAGCTTCCGAAGTCTTCCTCTGGATTCCCAGCTCAGCATAAACCCCCGCGGCCGCGCTGAGAGGCCGACTGTTTGTTTTGGAGCGTCATTGTTCCGGAGCTGCAGAAGCCATGAGTCAGCACCGCCGTCACTCCACCCACCTGCCATGCTTTGCTCAATTATTAAATGTCCGGCTGCTTTTATGTCACCTAGCTTTTCCTGATGGTATTTATAGCAGCAAAATCATTGACGTTATTGGGACGCTGTCCCGAGTGTAGTAGGAATAACCCAGCTGTGTCACAGTTGCAGCCTCGTCGCATCACACGACGCATGGCTTGGTACTCTTAGCTCGGTCCGCTCTGTGGATGGTTCAGCTAGAAACAAACCTTAGTTTGCTAAACAGATGTGCAAAGACAGTACTGCATATACAGTTACCTTGAATTGCTACGTCAAGGGCAACAGGACTTCAGGCTTCTTCAGTTTACTGGTGGGGATTCCCAGATATTTAACCCCTTTGGGAACACTTTGCGAGTTGTTACGGTCACATGTGGGTTGTTAGTCCACCTAGCTGTCATGTGAGAGTCTTTATGGTCACATGATTCAAAGGCAGAACACCTTCAAGAAGGCAAAGCGAGTCCAGTTGCCCTTGGCTTAGGACTTCTAGATAACTATCCATCATCCTCACTAAAAATAACTCTCCTTTACATATCTTTCATTTGATCTTCATACATGTAAGAGTGTGCAGCAGTGTGCACACACAGGACGCCCTGATGGTTAAACCGAGCCATGATCGTGTCCCGTCACAATGTCTGGCCAAACCCATGACCTGCTGGAGGGAATCTCAGTGTCGCAGTAATGTGATTAGGAGGTTAAACCAGCTCTCTCTCTCTCTCTTGCTCTCTGTGTGTGTGTCATATGATATTATGTTATCTTGCCTGTTATCTCCTTCAGTATATGTTGTAATATGAGTGCTCTTCACATCTGTGTGCTCTTTAGTAGTCACAGATGTTCCTTTATATTGAATACTAAATTACAGTGACTGTTTTTGCCAAGCGACTCAATGACATTTTATTTTTAATACAATTTTTTTTCCACTTCATTTTGGTTTTGACTCAAGTAAGAATTTGGGATTATATTTTGGTGGGTTCTCTACCGCACTGCTTTTGGTCTTGTGTACTTTCATAGAATCGCACGCACAGCTTTGCTTGTTGATTCATGTTTTAAATAATATAGTAATATAATAGTTTTGTGTGGGAAGCAGCAGGACAGTGTTTCCCTGTTAATTGGATTTCTATGTGATCAGTCCGGGCTTTATTTCAGATGTCCAGTGGTTCGCCTCACTGCTCTGCCATTAGGAGTGTGACAGCGATTTGATTAACGATACAGTAGTTGGCGATTCGATTTAAGGACAATGTTTTTTTTTTTTTGAATGATTCGATTCAGTAACTTGTAACCAAAATTCTATATCCATGAAATAAACATACAATAATGCGACTATCTGTATTCTTCTTAAAGGTGAAAAAATAAACAGACCACATAAGTACTTATTTAACATATTTATTCTATAAAAAAGTAGTCCTGTATAATATTTTATGCTGAATACAAAAATGTAATGCCCAGTTATTTTTAAAATTTTTCAGTAGACTACATGCTGGCAGGGGAGAGTGTCTTAAAAGTTTTAAAACATTAATCATAAGTAAGAATCACGATTCATCCGATTAAATGCATTTATATCGATTATTGGTGAAACCAAAACGATTCATTCTATTTATTTATTGTAGCAGATGGATTTAGTTGAATCTATAGGACTGACAATCGATTCATCGGTTAATCGAATGTATCGTTACACCTCTATCTGCCATCTGCCATCTTTTTCTTTTTCGTTTTTTTTTAAGCTGCATTCATGCTTGAAGAGACTTTGCCTAAACTCATCAGTAGACAAACATACTCACACATTGTCAACGTAGAGGTGAGTAATTGGGTCTTCACATAATATCCTGAACTCTAGAGATGCACGTTAAACATAGTGGTGGTCTTAAGTCAGTCTAAAGATTTGCATCTTATGTCAGAGGTCTAGATTATCCCACCATCTCTCTCTTTCCATCTTTCTTTCTCTTTTAACACACATGCTTGCAGGAGGGTGGGGGTATGAACTTTCTGAACTTGGCCTGAGGTTCTTCCTTTTTTCCATTTTTTCTCCTCTAAAGAGCACATTTCCTACATCTCTTCACATTGAAACACCTCACATGTGCCAGGTGGCACATTGTTATTCCATCTTTTAATACTCAGAAAGAAAGCTATAAATCGTAAATCTCAGTTTAAAGTACTACTTAAAGTAATGCTTTGCAGTTTGCCCCTCCGTGGAGAATGTGGTTAGCTTAGCTACTAAGTAGTAATGGATTCCATCAGTGGCGAGGATCAAAACATCCAAAGAAACTTCCCAAACAACTCATGTAGCATAATCCTGCCCAGTAAGCCCAGTAATAATGTTCACATTGGACCATTCCACACCTCATGATTTACGTCCAATGCCAACATTCAATGCAGATGCAGGAAAAATTGGGCCAAATATGTAGCGAGGCGGAAATTAAGGGTGTGGAGGGTCAGGACAGCGGCAATTCATTCATGCAAGCAGCTGGAGTCTTTGCCTAACCGTAACCATGTTTTGACCACAGTTTATGTTTATGTAACCATGACCTTTCCATAACCTATAACTTGTTGTTCTAGGTTTTGTAGAATGTGAGCGCTTGAAGAGCCTCGGCATTGGATATAACAAAAAACGTGTGTGAATGTTGTGTCGAATTGTCCAATAGGGATGTTTCTGTCCAAGTTGTATGTTGCTCAATATGTTTCAAGCAGTTTAATTTTGCCATTTAGATCCGCCTGAACAACCCTCTACTCATTGGCTCTTTAGTCTAATTAAAACAAAGTATGAGCAGAAGATTATTACAAATTTACTGTCATACGCATAGTGAGAGTAAACAAAAGTGAATGAAGGTAGTGTCTGATATTTTTTGTAGAGGAAGTTATATTCATTGTTGAGCGCTACACTTATGGGGGCATTTTTGTACATTTTCAACACTGTTGGCTTACTGTGAACTTGCATTGCAGCACCTGCTAAGGGTTAAAGTGGATCAAGCAGCTTGCACAACATTTCCTTTTGGAGAAAATCCTCCAACAGGGCAAAATTAATCTCTTTTTAATATCAAAGTACGTTCACAGTCAGTTATATACTGGAAGGGCTCATACACATGCACATATTGATACACGCGCGCTTGCACACACATCTTAGGCCACCTACAGTGTGACCTTATATTTGCTTAATGAGGAGCTTAGTGAGGTGTGTGTGTGTGTGTGTGTGTGTGTGTGTGTGTGTGTGTGTGTGTGTGTGTGTGTGTGTGTGTGTGTGTGTGTGTGTGTGTGTGTGTGTGTGTGTGTGAGAGAGAGAGAGAGATACAGAGCAGCGAGTGCAGCATGAGTGCATAACTCAGCAGTACATAATACTCCACTGTATTCTACCGTTGTGTCTGTAAAAAAATGAGAGGAACATATGAGTCTCTTTTTAAAAAAATAGCACGTGAAACGTGTCAGAAAAAGTACAAATACTAAATGTTATTGTGTTTATCAACATCATTTTTTAGATTATTTTTTTATGTTGCTGAATGTGCATTGTGTCTATTCACTCCAGCTGTGACCAATTCAGTCATTGCAACACTCATTAAACTAGTGCATATCAGCAGTGGAGTCTGGTGACTTATGAGGACAGTTCTGTAAGGAAACCATCAAAGTCTGAACGTTAAAAGACAGTTGGGACTGTCTCTAAGAATCTCTTCTTTTTTTTTTGTACAAGTCAATATATAGTGACATTGAGGGGGGAAAAAACAAAAGCTCTTATAATTCAATTTTAATTATTTCTCTATCAGATAAAAACAATAATAAGCTGAATTGTTTAATTATTATTTTTGCATCTATCAACGCAAATTGGATCAAATTGATCTAATGGGAGGAAGGAGAAGTCTGGGTGCAAGGACAGCAAAAGAGCAGTTCCCCTAAAGTTTTATTTTTGGCACGCATAGCCAACAGGTTTTGGTTGGATGACCTAAGTGTCCGTTCAATGGTGTAAGGGTTTTGTAACTTGGAAATGTAGGCGGGAGCTAGGCGATGGCGATGTAGTGCCTCATAAGGGATGAAAATAATCTTAAAATCAATCCTGAAGAGAGGCTGAAATAGGACTGATGTGAAATCTACGCCTAGTTAGGAGCGGGCTGAAGCTGGTCAGGGCTTAGTTTGACTAAGGCAGGTATTTGACTAAGCATGGGACGTCACACAGTCACACATAGCCACTAGTGTCCTGACATTTGTTAGCAGGCTGCAGAGTAAACTTGCAGAAAGCCACACCGCTCCCATGAGAAGTTGATCAATACAACGCAAACCGATACGGTTGCTCTCCGTGGTGTGAGGTGCTGGATGCGTGTGAGGGAAGTCTGCCTCCCACTCTTGTTTGGTGCATTATTCCTGTGTGTGTTTGCTGCAGTGCCCCTGCTGAAGGGCGAACACTAAGGCCCTGGTCAGCATGATGTAGGTCCCCCGGGACATCCTGGGGTTTTTGGATCAATACTTTCCCTCCTGCATCTCCCTGCATCACTGTCCTCACCCCTCCTCTCCCACTGGCTTGACTTTGGGCTATTTATGGTAGCCCTTTGGATTAACAAGACCCCGACAATCAATGGGCCAAACTTACCATCGGTGTACTCTCCCTCTTCTTCTCTGCTTGTGTCAGCTCCTTTTTCCTCTGGGAAACTTTTAGTCCTCGTAGTTTTTCTTGTCGTCCTAAAATACCAGAAACTACTCGGAGTGTAATGACACAAACACGCTGTCCCACAAATAGAAACAAAAGCCAGGGGGGTATCGTTTCAAATGCAGGTGCAATGTGATACTGTCTATGTTTATAGGAGAATTCAGCAACGATGACCTTTTGCTTTAGGTTTCTTTAGGAGTGTTTGTGACTCACTATGACAACCACTTTGGCAGAGTTTGCACCCGTGTCATTGTCACCCCACGGTACAATTTATACAGCGCATGTTCAGATCTCGTCTTGGCACAAGCAATGACGTAATTGTTATTTTTGTGGCTTTAAATTGCAAAGTCACATCAAGCTCTTCAGAATCAAATAAACCTCTTTTATAGTTTTCATTAAAAAGCAGACAAGGGAAAGACATTTTACTGTCCTACAAATGTTATTACTTCTGCACATTTCATTAAGGGATAAATAACTTTTCCATAGCGATGTTACAAAGCAAACAGTAAATGACAAGAACTGATGTGGTTGGTTGTGATTGATGCCTACCTTGGCATGCTATGTTCCAGCTATGTGATGGAACCATTGCTCATAAAATGACCAAAAACCTGTCGGCCATGGCCAAGTCATTGGTATGAACCCGTACCTGCACCTGTGTGAACTTGCACTCTGATTCACACAAAGTACCGTCTGTATCGTAGATACACAATATATTTCCTTTGGATCAGCCATTATCCTCAAATCCATCAACCCAACACATCATATGCCACCATCCATCAGCACACACACCCAGTCTGTATCTAATATCATGATTTGTAAACCATCTGGGGTCATTGTGGTTTGCACCTCACTTCAACAATAGCTTGGAGTCGAGCACAATGGCACCCTGACCCCCCGTTTCCTTTAGTGGCAATCCTGATTAGCTAAGTGACAAGCTTCTCCCATGCCTATTGTTAATGTATTAGTGTCTTGAGTCCCCGTGGAGGGCAGTAACTCCGCTCAGCTAATCATTCAGCGATGGTTATCGTCCAGTTGTTCATTGTTGGAGGCCGAGAGGTGTATCGTAGATATGGAAAGAGAGGGAGGGAAGAAATACATAAAAATGTGTGTAAGGAGTCACAAAGGGATGAGGGAGGATGGGGATTGAAGCGGGAGCAGGAGGGAAGGTTATTCAGTGAGGCGATGAAGAGAGGCAGGCAGGTGAGGCATGCTGCAGGAGGGATTTTAAGATTGTAGAAAGCATTTGATATGACAGGTATGTTCATAGTGTATCTTCCAGATGTTTTTACTTCAAAATTCCTTTCACAGAAAGAATTGGCTTGCTGAGTTTCAGTGGAGGTTTGGTTGCAAAAAGGGAATTTCTATGAAAAAAAGGCCGTTTCCTAAGGGTTAGCCCAGAGATGGACTGATTGCAAAGGTATTGCCGATTACTATTTTTATAAAGATTTGTGCTGATTGTGATTTTCTCCCAAAAAATACATTTAAAATGTCCGGAAGTCAGATTAAACTGACTTTTACTTTGTTATTTTCTTTTATAGTGGTCATTTAACATGAACCATGCTTCAAATGATTAGGTAATATACAATATAAATAAGAGCACATTTAATTCTATATTATAAACTACTTGGAGTGGTCATACTTCGTTATTCTAATCTTACTTGGTTAAAATCACTGCATTTCCCAACAGCATTTTTTCAGCCTAACGTTGTAGATGCAGAGCAGATAATAGGTTACTGTTACCGAGACCAATAAGTTCCAAATGTTTGAAAGCCGTCTCTGTTCTCGGCATATTGTTACCGATAGCAGATCCAGCTATTTGAGGATCGGTATGCGAAATCGGTATCTGAATTATTACATCTCTAAAATTAGGTAAATAAATATCTTTCTCATATTAGATTACATCATATTACATTTAGCTAAAGCTTGCAACCAGTTGAGAGGAGGAGTACCCCTATTTCAATGTACATATGAATGTGTGAGTATTGTTTTACAGATTGATGAAACGTGAACGATCCTTTTAACAGTCGGCATGAGTCACACTGAGACCTTTAACCAGATTGGTTAAAGGAGAGAGGAGGGACGTGAGGATGAGCAGGCAGAGGATGGAGGTGTCCCAGTAGGCATGGAGGGAGAGAGAGAATAGGCTAGGTGTCACTTGCCGAAAGGCCTTACATCAGACCACTGTAGGACCACCGGGTCTTACTGGTGACTGTTCCTGTGTGATAGGGAGCAAGAGGAAGAAAGCTGAAATCAGCTCTCTGGGCAGCTGATATCAAACACACATTAATATATTATAGGTAACTCATTGTGGTGTCAGATGTGTAACTGGAGTGAAGTGGAACTAAGATAATGTGCTATGACAGTGTTGATGTAACTCAGAGAATCAATAACAAGATTTATATGATGACTTCAGAGTACACTTCTAATTTGCGACGCCTACAAATGATTTTTAATCCCTTGTAGAATTTTCTAATTGTTTCTATGTCTGACTCAAACCAGGGCAGTAGAGATTTATTTTTCAGGAATGCCCTGTTCACACTCGTAGTTACACTCACAAACCTGGGAGCTGCCATAGAACGACCAAAGTGCAAGTGCCGCTCTTTCACTTTATCTTGAGTCACTTCCTCTTTGTCAGCCTCTAATTCATGGTTCACAATTCAGGATTTTATTAATAGTAAACCACGCACAAAAGAACAAAAGAAGACAGACACACAAGGCTCTTTTATGTTGGAGCACAAGACATGCAAATATAAGACATAAGTTGTGAACTCTGCTAGAGACTTGGGACAAGTTCAAGAAAGAGATAATGCCTGCCCACTTATTCTAATACCACAAAATTTGAATAATGGCAACGCTTTGAATCCTACTTGGATCGCTGTCGGGTCAGAACGACCGGTCACTGACTTCTGTGGCACAGAGGTGTGCAGGCGTTAGCTTTTTCTACAGTGACGCTGTTTGATGTGCGTATGATTCCTCCCCTTCACTCTGGACACACACCTACATGTACGACGGAGTATTAGGGCCAGACTAAAAGAAAAAAAAAAATATTTTTTTAAATTACAAGAATAAAGTCATAATATTACGAGAATAAAGTCATAATATTAGGTCTACAAGAATATAGTCGTAACATTACGAGAAAAAAGTCATAATATTACGAGAAAAAAGTCATAATATTATGCAAAAAAAGTCATTATATTAGGTCTACGAGAATAAAGTCGTAACATTACGAGAAAAAAGTCATAATATTACGAGAATAAAGTCAAAGTCGTTATCAAGATCTGACGTGACAGCTCAACCAAACAGCAGCCTCAGTTGCAGTTGACCACTACCAGACAGCTCCTCTTCCACGAAAGAAGCAATTTATTCCAAGTCTGTGTGGTTCTTTCTTCCAAACAGACACAGTCGTTTGCACAATCGCTTCAAAGTCCTGATACTGATGATAATTTGATGCTGATGTGCCAGAAGACTAAGTATTTCCTTATTACGACTTTAATCTCGTAATATTTCGACTTTATTCTCGTAATATTATGACTTTATTCTCGTAATATTATGACTTTTATTCTCGTAATGTAACGAGCTTTATTCTCGTATTATTACGACTTTATTCTCGTAATATTACGACTTTATTCTCATAATATTATGACTTTTTTCTCATAATGTTACAACTTTATTCTCGTAGACCTAATAGTATGACTTTTTTCTCGTAATATTATGACTTTTTTCTGGTAATGTTATGACTTTTTTCTCATTATGTTACGACTTAATTCTTGTAGACCTAATATTATGACTTTTTTCTCGTAATATTATGACTTTTTTCTCGTAATGTTCGACTTTATTCTCGTAATTTAAAAAAAAAAAAAAAATGTTCTCTTAGTCTGGCCCTAATACTCCGTCGTACACATGGGCATCTAACTCACTAATAAAAAAACTATCAAGCCAACACAAGAACTCTTGAATTACCAGAAACAATATCAGACATTTCTTGGATTCCGTTGAATGGATTAAAAATTGCTATAACACAGACCTGAGATGGGGAAAAGGGTACATATTATACTCGTCCTTTCCAGTGATCATGATACTGTGCATGAGCCTGTTGTGGATTGTAACCAAAGTTTTTGTCTTGACTTCCAGCGGCATTCTGGGGCGACATCGCTTTGGATGAAGAGGACCTGCGCATGTTCCAGATCGACAGGACGATAGACCTCACGCAGCACACACACATGCACACACACTCCCGGCAGGGGCACACGTCTGGTAAGTCACGTCTCAGTAATCAACATGAAATACACTCTCTCTCTCACACGTTTCCTTCTGAAACTCTCGTTTCTCATTACCTGTCGGCTGTAGAGTAAAGCAGCTTCAGTGGGAAGGAAGTAGACGGGGGGGGGGGCATGTGATATCAGCATTTATTGTGCATTGTTCGTGTTTTGACTCTTGGCTCCTGTGTTTGTCAGGTGGCCTGGAGGAACATGACATTTCTAAGAAGAGAGGATCTTTATATCTGCTGCTTGATAGAATACGCAGGTTCGGCTTCGGTAAGGACCCTTAACTCTACTGCTCACTTTTAGCCAATAAACTACACATCCCATATCCTGTGCCTAACTGCAGACATACAATAATGACATCCTAGATCTTCTGGGAATTTCCCTTTATCCGTTCCAACGACGAAACCCTTTTCTGCAGAGAGCTTCGATTAGACTTCTAAGACCCACAACTTTGAACGCACTAACAAACAGACTGACAGTTGCTGTCATTGCTTGTAACAATGCAAATGTTGACAAAAAACATGTGAGATTTGATGATGAGCAAAGTTGATTTTCATGTCATAATGAAAATCCAGTTTCATAATGAAAGTTCTTTTTCAATACTCCAAGTGTTGCTAGACCCGTGACAGTGGCTGCTTTTCTTCTGTATGCTTTTTACAAGTGGGCTTGCAAATAGCAAGACTCTACCGGAGCACAAATAGATCCAAAACTACAGAATGTTTAAAATTAACTTCGTTCAGTAAACATGAAATTAAATTAAATTGGAACGCTATGTTTGATATCTATCCGTCTGAGTTTTATTACCCTCTGATCTGAGAAGAAACTCTGAAAGGTCACGTATATAATAAGAAATTGTGTGATCCAATAATCTCAGAGCACATTTATGAACTGACATTCACAATAATAGTCCAGTAATTTATTCTGTTTGAACACACGACAAGAACTTGTGGAACTTTCTCTCTCCTCGCGACTCTCTAAGACTATCTCCCCAAGAACTCCAGCAAGGCAGCTGCCATTCCCAAGAGCCAAACTGGGAAGCTTGGGAAGGCTGGCAACGTCGCGAAGAGCCGTACTCCTCGAGCGGCCACATCCCGAGCTGAGAGGATATGGCCTGGAGGAGTCATTCCCTACGTCATAGGAGGAAACTTCACTGGTAAGCAACTCCACTGGAAGGCTGCCTGTACAGCTCAACAGTAAAATACACGCCGACATGTCATTTTGTAAAAGTAGGATGTGAAATGTGTGTGTTTCAGGTAGTCAGAGAGCCATGTTCAAGCAGGCAATGCGTCACTGGGAGAAACAGACGTGCGTAACCTTCGTCGAGAAGACGGATGAGGAAAGCTACATCGTGTTCACCTACAGACCCTGCGGGTGAGTTTGGTGAATCTCTTTGTGTGTGTGTGTGTGTGTGTGTGTGTGTGTGTGTGTGTGTGCATGTGTACCTAGAGTTCAGTAGTGACCTTGTCACAGCGAGAGACGATACGGTCACTCAACAATGGCTCCACTTTCCTTCCTGTCCTGCTGCTGTTTCCCCGTCCCACCAATCACGCTGCTCACTCTTAAGTTTTTGTGTGTTTGTGCACTTTTTTTTGTTCGTACACTGCAGAAGTGCATTGTTCTGTCGAGTGGCAGCACGGTGGGGTCATAGTGTGTTTGTACAGTGGTGGCACTTCACTGACTGTAAAGTTGGAAGGGTTTTTAGAATGGCTGAAATTGCGACGTTTGGGTTTATCTCTCCCAGGATGTTGGACTAAGAGAGTATGATAATAGGATATTGAAATATGGTTAGTTAATTTCATACATTGATTGGTTGACCAGCAGTGAATGAACCAGCAGCAATTAGGATAACTGATTATTTAGAGGAATGTATCAAGCAAAACAAACCAGCTTGTTAGATATGGGAATTTGCTTTTTTTCAATTTTCTATTACTGCAAATACAAAAAAAAAATGTTTTTGGCTTTTTAACTTTATCATTGAACAGTAAGGCAATGAGTAGGTTGCAATAAACTGCATGTTGTTTTTTGGCTCGCAAAATGATATTGGATGCCCAATGAAGATGAAAATGATGTTAAATGATTATTAATGTTTGGTTGGAACAAAGAAACAGATTCTAATTCTACTGTCTTTGGATTTGCCTAGTCCTCTCTTTTGATTGAACAATTATAGTTCTTTGCGTCCTAAAGAAGTTAATTTTGAAATATATGTGATTTTCAAATGTAAAACGCTATTAAGATGAGTGAAAGATCTGCCCGTGAACAGATAGCAGCAGTTGTCTCGTGCTCTGTGACTGGCTGGCTGTATCAGAGATTAGACACTTTAATCTGATGTAAAAATACCCTGCAGCTTGGATGTGTGACAGAGACAGACAGAGACGGAGAGAAATGCAGAAAAATAAGTGCTTTATGTTTTATAACACGACCGCAGTAAATGCGGTGCACCTGTTGTGAGTGAAGTGCTGACACTAGAGCTACACATGCTTGAATAAAAGACTATGTATCTACTCCAGTGACTCCTGATCCTTACCCTGCAATCAGCTCGCTGGATAACTTTAATCAGATTTGTTAGCTTGGCACGGATGTCTCGGCTAACCAGAAAAAAAAAAAAAGAATGAGCGTGTGTGTGTTATGTGTGTGTTCTTTGAGCAGCGATATGCGAATTCTCACAGCCTATTCACATTTGGTTATGAAACAGCAGCGCTATCGGAGCGTTGTATGTAAATAAATCGCTTTCCCTCTGGTGGACGTAGTACGGGGCAGGAAATCCTGAAAAGTGTGTGTGTGTGTGTGTGTGTGTTCTTACAGCACTGCTAGTGCCTTTTTCCACTGCCAAATGTGTAGTAAATATCATCCGCCTATCTCCCTGCTATCAACTTCCTACTAATTCTTATTAGGTGTTGTTCCTATGTGGGTCGTCGTGGCAACGGGCCCCAGGCTATCTCCATAGGCAAGAACTGTGACAAGTTTGGCATCGTGGTGCACGAACTGGGCCACGTCATTGGCTTCTGGCACGAGCACACGCGGCCCGACCGCGACGATCACGTGACCATCATCCGCGATAACATCCAGCCAGGTGAGACTCGGTACCCACGATGCACCTGGGTCTCTTGTTGGAATCATCCAGGGTTGTTAGCACTTTTAAAATGAGTGCGTTCATGGAAAACGTGTGTGTGTATGTGTGTTTTAAATTCATTCTAGTGTCTGACCGTGTGTGTGTGTGTGTGTGTGTGTTTGTGTGAGAGAATGAGGCTTTTAATGACTGTGAAGTTACCTTGACCCCAGATTGTCTTTTTTTTTTCCTCCCACACACTCCTTTGCACCGTCACGCAATTTGACAAGCAGCAGTGAATCAGACCTTTCACAAGTTTTTATTAAACATACCAGAGCCCTCCGCTCAGCTCTATCAGTCTTCAAGTATTTAATGAATGCCCTGATCTTGATCATTTAAATGATGTTGTGTGTGATCAGTGATGTGTAAAGAGTGTATTTGTGCATGTTTGTTGATGCGTGATAAAAACTAAAACCTTTCTAATACCGCTGTCCTTGCATGCGTGCCAATGTGTGTGTGTGTGTGTGTGTGTGTGTGTGTGTGTGTGTGTGTTGTATGTGCGGTTCCCAGGCCAGGAGTATAACTTCCTCAAGATGGAGCCAGGGGAGGTCAACTCTCTCGGGGAGCCATATGATTTTGATAGCATCATGCACTATGCCAGGAACACCTTCTCACGGTAACAGCCATCATAATCGCATTTCTTGACTCTTTTTTTAAAAATAAAAGTAACCTCAATGTTTGTTTTTTTTAATGTTTCTCTATGTTGATGTTGTGTGCAAGTGATGGGTCAGTTAAACTTATAAAAATGAATATAGAAAGACTGTAATTGTGTCTCAAACAAAACGTATTTTAGCCAGAGATCGTAGTGAAGGGGACGTAGTTAGCTTGGGGGTCATCAGAATGCTTAACAAACGGAACATGTACTCCTGTGTAAACCCAACACAGTATTTGTACTCTAACTGGAAAACAGGAAATACAGATGCTAACCTTATGTCTGAGTCAGCCAACTGTTAAGTTGTAGCAGTGTTACCCAATCTTTTTGGCCATTAAAAGTACATCTTCTTGTGACTCTTGTGTCTTCTGAGCAGTTCAAATAAAAAGCAGTGATAACCAGCATTTTAACATTGTGAAAGAGAATTATCACCTTAATCCGCAGCTCTTGCCAGCTTTATGGAGCTTGATAATGATTGTCAGTTGATTATTTAGCTGTCTGCAGTTTTTCTTCACTCTCCTTGCTCTCTTGGCATCGTCTTCGGCCGCGTCGGCCAGCTGTTTTCTAGTGAAAACGCTCTTAAAAAAAACACCCTTCATTGGGTATAATCATCAGGTGACTGGGAGCACGACTCCAAATGGATGATAACGTTGCTCCGTATCTGCTGGATGTGTAAATATGCAACTAATTGCTCACAAGTTTGCTACATCGACTCAAAACTTGACGATAATACAATGTTACACTCACAACTTGTTTCCACTGCCTCCAAGTGGCCAAAAGTTATTGCAGGTTTAAATGGAGATCACCCAAAGTTAGAAAATGCAGTAATTCACAAAAAACATTTGTCTTTGTACCACAAGAAAGCCACCGAGTTTGAGTCCTAGTCAGCGATAGAACATTTACTTTGAGAGAAATTGGAAATAGTCACTTATCACCACAGTAAAACTAATGGAAGCTTTTCAACATCATGAAATCCCTTCCCATGTTATTTGGCAGCGACAGCAGTCACGGATTTACTTTCCATGCTTTCCATGTGAGGATGCTTTTTAATCTCTGCAATACCTACTCTCATAAGCCCTCCTGTTCCCACTCAGCTCCATGTCACACATTAGAACGCTGGCGGTGTGATCAGTATTCACTCTTTGAGTTCATTAGATTATTTTGAAGATACATGAATGGGTGGCTTTATTTGATCTCATTGAAAAAACTCAAAGATCCCTCTTTTCCTTCCTGAAGAGGGATGTTCCTCGACACCATCCTTCCATCCAGAGATGAAAACGGGGTCCGGCCTGCTATTGGCCAGCGCACCAGGCTCAGTAAAGGAGACATTGCACAGGCAAGGAAGCTGTATAGATGTCCAGGTACTGATATATTTACTATGAGAATATAATGTGTGTGTGTGTTGATGTGTGTGTGTCGTTCTAGGCAAGGAGACAAAAGGTTAGTTCTGTCAATCTGCTCGTATCTTTGACGTAAAAATGTGCCCACCCCTTTACGTTCTCCGAGGCACAGAGGTGAAGTTGAGTAATTTGTTTTTCCATGTGATGCTCGCACACATCACACACACACTCCACCCATCGACACGCCATCTTGCGCACACCCGTGCTGTTCGGGACGTCCCTCTGGACCCGGTTGCGCAGCTCTTGCGTGATCTAGATCTGCTCTCAAGCTGTGTGTGTGCAGAAATGTCGCAATGGCTGACGATCACAAAATGCCGCCATTCCCTTTTTTTGGCCCGCACACACACACACACACACACACACACACACACACACACACATCCCCAGGACAGGTTCACGCTTTAGGTCATCTGTATCTGAGACAAATGGATTAAAGTCTCTGTTTCATAGTGTTTTTGTGTCTTTGACTAATTTATCATCCGTTCAAATCCAACCAATCTGACAAAATGCAATTATGGTGTTTATTTATTTCGTTAATATGAATAACTGCTTAATCCATCTTCATACTCGAGTGAGAACAAGACTGTCTGTGTGTCCCAGCTGGAAATAGATACAACTTCAACCTTATAAGGTCATGTTTGAGTGATACCATATTCACTGACAGATGAACCGAGCCCCAGGGCATTGTGGGGGAAAACAGCATGCATGATGGGATAGGAGGGGCGCATTTGGCTAACCTCCTTTTGCGAGGGAATGACAGCGTTAAACTCGGAATGAAGAGAGAAACGTTATCTGAGGATTTTTACATTCAGCTGCAATTGTTCTCTGTTGTTTTCTTCATTGCGATACATTTCAAGTCCGTCTGCCTTGTTCACTTACTGTCAATGACTGTACTGCTGAACCGTGACGAGGCTTCATGACTGCGGTCGGAGCTCACTTGTATACTGATACACACAGGAATACAAACATGCGTATTGCAGCTTTCATCATGCCAAATTCAAACAAAAATAACAAAAAAACACAGGTTGGTTTGAGAGAATCATTTTCATTGCTTTACTGTTTTATGAATCGCGAAAATACGAGCCTAACAGTTTCCATATGGACGGATCAGATATTATAGAATGAGCCGTAGTACGTATGTTTATTTGTGGTAAATTGTCAGTTAAAAAAATGAGAATAATAATAGATAGAGAGCCATGTGTTCTTTATTAATATACCCAAAATAAGGATCGGTACGCAGCTGAAAGGATTACGCATGACTCACCACGAAAAAGTAACCGTGTGTGTGTGTGTGTGTGTGTGTGTGTCTTTACAGCATGCGGCGAGACGCTCCAAGAGTCAACTGGCAACTTCTCGTCGCCCGGATACCCCAATGGATACCCATCATACACACATTGTGTCTGGAGGATATCTGTTACACCCGGAGAAAAGGTGCGCTCACACACACACACACACACACACTTCTTGCTCCCCCTGCCTCTTGTCTGCTTCCGTCTGGTGTAAACATCTGTATGACATATGATAAATATTTACTGTTTTCCCTCCAGATCGTTCTCAACTTCACCACCATGGATCTGTATAAAAGCAGCCTGTGTTGGTACGACTACATCGAGGTTCGGGATGGATACTGGAGGAAAGCTCCACTTCTCGGTAAGGTCAAGCCACAGCCAGCCAAAGGGCCAGTGGCTACCTTTTGAATAAACTGCCTTTCCTTATTTGCTTGGTAGAAATTTACTCCAACCTTTCAGTTTCAATTTCTTTCACATGCAGAACCAAACACATAAGAACCAAGACAGCGTTCATGTTCCCATCAGGAAGAGGGAAAGAGAGAGGGTTTCTTCTGTTATAAATTAAATCAATTTATTCCAAGTTTTGTTTGGATTTTTTTTTTCTTTTTGGATCCTCAGTGGCAGTAGCCACTTTCTAGTGACTGATTCTTTTTTTTACTTGCTGCCAAAACGGCCTGCAGCAGCTTTGTATCCCTCCTCTCTTTCAAAAACAAAACATGGCCCATATAAAGAAGTCTCCAAGTTCAGGGCTATTTGAGTCTTGAATGCCGTGCGTAATGTTTTCTGAATGCCATTCCAATATAAACTCAGTTTGGGACAAGCCCAAAATATATGGAAATGATTTGCCTCCATTGAACCACGTCGTCTGCAACATGTCCAACATGTTTATTTCTCCTGGTCGAGAAGTCTTAGAACATCCTATAATATTTTCCAGCAGTGGTCTCTCCAATCCATGGAGTTCATCGTGTATTTCCCATCGCATTTCGTAAAGTTATATATCCCTAGTTTGTTTTTCTGTGTGTTTTTCAACAGGCCGGTTTTGTGGAGATAAAGTTCCTGACGTCTTGATCTCCACTGACAGCAGGATGTGGATCGAGTTCCGCAGCAGCAGTAACTGGGTGGGAAAAGGCTTCGCCGCCATTTATGAAGGTAACGCCTCTTACAAACACAAATATTAAAAATAATATGGACACACTGGTGATTGTAAACACACTGTATATGATGAAACAAAGGTTGGTTTCAAAATTGATGACCGTGACCTCAAGGTTTCCTTGCATTCCTACGTACACACGTGTGTTTCATCTGTCTCATCTGTCCTGTCTGTCTGTCTGTCTGTCTGTCTGCCTCTCCTGTGCAGCGATCTGTGGAGGAGAAATCACCAAGGACTCAGGACAGATTCAGTCTCCCAACTACCCTGATGACTACAGACCGTCCAAAGAGTGTGTGTGGAGGATCACTGTGTCTGAGGGGTACAACGTTGGGCTCAGCTTCCAGGCCTTCGAGGTGAGTCACGCCGTGTGTGTGTGTGTGTGCCCAGGAATGTCCGGGTCAAATTTCACGCTTGTGTAGCTGCTAGGAAGTTAATAATGTTAGTGTTGCACGTGTGTGTGTGTGTGTGTGTGTGTGTGTGTGAGTGTACAGAGAGCAGACGAGGATTAGTTTAGTGCCATAAAAATGTCAGTGTGCTGAATGACTCATCTATCCTCAACCTGACTTCTCTCTTGTAAGGTCAAAGTTCACCGTTACACAGAAGGTCAACCTCGTTTAAAAGTGCTCCAGATATTTTTTCTAGGCTTGAACTTCACAAATAGGACATCCAGAGATATTTGAAGGGTGATAGGATGGATGTTGATATTCATACGCCGCATGTCTTCGCGTGAACCCCAAAAATTCAGATCGAGAGGCACGACAGCTGCGCTTACGACTACCTGGAGGTCCGAGACGGCCCCCTGGAGACGAGCCCTCTGATTGGTCGTTTTTGTGGCTATGACAAACCCGAGGATGTGCGCTCCACCTCACACACACTATGGATGAAGTTTGTCTCAGACGGGACGGTTAACAAGGCCGGCTTTGCCGCTAATTTCTTCAAAGGTGTGTTTTGTGTGTGTGTGTGTGTCGGTTGATTATGTTGTCTTTTTTTTTTTTTTAAACAAAGCTTTAAGTGTGTGAAAATAAATGTGCGCTGACGTGTGTGTGTGCATTTTCCAGAGGAGGATGAGTGTGCCAAACCGGACAACGGTGGATGTGAACAGAGGTGTGTAAACACTCTCGGCAGTTTCAAGTGTGCCTGTGACCCGGGCTATGAACTAGCTCCTGACAAGAAGAGCTGTGAAGGTAACTGAGTGTGTGTGTTTGTGATTGTGTGTGTGTGTGTGATGCTGAATTCATGTTTGCACGTGCCTTCCTTTGTATGCCGCTGTGTGTTTCTGTAGGATATGAGTCTTAAGTCACACATCTGAACCGCCTACATCAACAGGAAAAAACACATTTCTGACGCAAAGCCACATGCCGAGTTGTTCCAATGCCACAAATGCTGTGAAGGTCCTTTTAATCCCACAAAATAGATTAACTACCCGTAATGACCCACATACTGAAACAACTGGGGGAAAAAAACACTTCTGAGGCAGAGAGAGGAAAAAGCTTTGCTTTGCTATCCAAATGGTGGTTTTTGCTGTATTTCTTTGATGAGCAGTAGTTATGGCAACTTTCACGTGTGGGGAAATAGAAAATGTATTTATTTATTTATTTATTTTATTATTTATTATTATTTATTTTTAAGATTAAAAAAATACATGAAACATCTGTAGTCAGTATGTAAAATGTACAGTATGTACAACCAGTGTCATTTCACCATACCCACCTCAAAAAGGAGAAATTAAAGTACTAAATAATAAATATGATGCTCCTGCTACGTTGTTCTGAATGTCCTTTCTACTCCTATTTTATTTCCATGGAAACTCTAGTTCTTTACATGTTACGTGTAATTCATATCTTTAAAAAACATAGGAGTCAACACCGCCTGTTTATGTATGATGCGGTTTGGCAGGGTCAGGGGAATCCCACTCCCACCGCCATGTAATGTAAAAACAGATCAAACACATTCTGTACAATTCTGTCCTTGTGGTTTGTAAAACATGTGAACACATATACAGTTTCCCAGGAGTGTTTGCATGTCTGTGTCTGAATTGTTTGTGTGTGTTTCCAGCGGCGTGCGGCGGCCTCCTCTCCAAGTTGAACGGGACCATCAGCACTCCCGGTTGGCCAAAAGAGTATCCGCCCAATAAGAACTGTGTGTGGCAGGTGGTCGCTCCCACTCAGTACCGCATCTCCATGCAGTTCGAGGCCTTCGAGCTGGAGGGGAATGAGGCGAGTGTGTGTTTGTGTGTTGATATCAGGGAGACGCGATGTAGTGTTACCCCCACCCTGTGGATGCGTGTTAAAAGAGCCTTATTTGTGCGTTTAGGTGTGTAAATACGACTACGTGGAGGTGCGCAGCGGCCTTTCATCTGACTCTAAGCTGCATGGTAAATACTGTGGCACGGAAGTCCCTGAGGTCATCACTTCTCAATACAACAACATGAGGATTGAGTTTAAGTCTGACAACACCGTCTCCAAGAAAGGCTTCAAGGCTCACTTCTTCTCTGGTAAGACACATGTGTTTCACCTGTGTGTGTGTGTGTGTGTGTGTGTGTGTTTGTGAGTGTGTGTGTGTTTGTCTGGGGTGGGCAGAGCAGTGTATTTTGTTTGGAAAGTACAGATTACGTTACAGGAGCCATTTGAGGAGCATTAACTGTGGATAATACTTTATTTTAAGCAGGAAACCCGCTCACAACTGGAATTCATTACAAGGGAATAAAATGTAATGGCTCACTGGGTGCTTTGCTGCTGTCTAGTTAAAGTTTTTCAAAGTATTTCCATCGCCACAACAACATTGATACTAGATGAACCTGCAACCTCCGCCAAAAGTCGTTTTTTGAATGTACGTTGTTTTAAGTGTTAATTGTACCTCAGATATTCTTATTTAGTGACGCCGCTGTCGTTAAATGGTTAAGACAACAATCCGTTCCCGCCACATATGGTAGGGTGTTACATTACTTTCTCTTCGTGCTACCAGTGCAGGGAAAAAGAATCCCATAAATGTGTGTATCTTCACAAATCATGCTTGACTTAAAAAACGCTGCTCACAATGTGAGTAGAGCTCACAAGCTTAGAGATCGTGTCAACAATTTATGAGCGAGAGAATTATTTCCACGTCCCATGTATGAAGTTCCCGCTCATCTCATATCAGCGCAGGGCAGACATTTCTATGGGCTAATAATCATTTATATTTTAATCAGTTGATCAATTGATTTCAACCCCTCACCTTACCTTTGTTGCTCTTTTATGAAGGGTTATTATCCAGTAATGGACTCTTCCAAACGAGGGGTAGGGCCAAGGGAAGGGAATTGGGATTGGGCCTATCATTTAGTTAAGATTAGGAAACACAGTCACAGTTAAATATCAAAAACATTTAGAGTAAACGGCAGAGGGTGGAAAGCAAACCAGAGTCTTTACCTCCCCCATTAAACCCCTCTACTACCTCCACACCTTTACCTCCTGCTTTTGCATGGGTTGTACTTTTTCCATTCCTGATTCCTGATCTGCCCACCTCCATTGCGTGTCCACATGTGTGTGTGTCCGCTTGCATGGTTTCAGTATTTGTGAAAATACCCATATGTTATGTGTGCACACCCCCACTCTGCTCTTCTGCCCGTCGACATGTGCTACGTATGTCATGCTGTGTCTCCCGAGCTTCCACCGGCTCTCAGGCCTCCTGCACCCATCACCCATCACCCATCGCCCTGCACTCTGCCCTCTCTCCCTCAGACAGGCTGCCTCTGTGTCACGAGCGTATGATTGTGTTTGAGTCATGCCAGGACATAAAGCGCAGCCGCTCTCCCACCCGTGGTGATTTCAACAACAAGCTGGCAACCTCATCAAAGGTCAGAGGTAACATGACCTCACAATCGGAATCTCTGATTGGCTCTGGTCTCCCGTGTGACGAGGGAATGGATGGATCCCGTTTTAATGGCGTGGATTGTTGTTGTAATCCATTCCCCTCCAGAGGGAAGCATGTGCTTCGTCCCAATTCCATGCTACATACTAATACTGTGGATATGAGCACAACACAATATTAGCATTCAGTGACTTTCAGCAGAATAATAATTAAACATACACATGCATAGTTTTCATTCGTTAGAGCTGTGTGAAGGTCCTCCTTTACTGTTTGCATTGTGTCACTGTACAGAAGTGTCATCAGCACCATTCAGTCTCTTATTGATAATGTGAACATAATAGGTATGCATATTATTGTTCCACTTTTTAGCTTCACGCCACACTGTGAAGAGTTCTTACGTAGTATGGAATGGGACCGAGCGATGATTCCCCAGGAGAAACGCAACAAATCCCCTACTTTGTGTCGCAGGGATGAATTTGTTGGACGTTAACATCAGATAACAGTTTAAGGAAGTTGTTCTGATGAAAATATCTCTTTTCCTTACTCTTCACATTTAAGGTCTCTTAAAAGGGAAACTGATCTAAAAGTCAACTTCAGTGTAACATTTCGGCGGCTTCCTCCTCCGTCAGAGGAAGTGAAGCTGTTGACTGGATGAGCTTGTCAAAATTAAATTACACCTGGAAGTTAAAGTGCTCAGCGGAGCGGGGCTTCACAGAGAAAGTACTTACTCAGATATAGATAATGTGTGTGTGTGTGTGTGTGTGTGTTAATTGTTGCTGTGTGAGTGTCTCGCTGCTATTGTCAGAAGCTTTTGGTTGGCAAAGATCCAGTAGCTTTAGGGAGGTCCCTTCGGCCTCCCACACACTACTAATCCATGTGAATGTGCACGTGTGTGTGTGTGTGTGTGTGTGTGTGTGTGTGTGTGGATATTGTGTGCTTGACCTGAAGAAAGCTACAATGAACACTGTGTAGCATCCAACGGCAAAGCTTCTTAGCCTGTGTTAGGGTGAGACTGAGCCCACAATAGCACCGTAATACCACATCAGACACAGACAAACGCATACGCACGTACACACGCACATACACACACATGTGTAGACACACACACACACACACACATGTGTAGACACACACACACACACACACAACGGGAGCGGAGGATTTAGTGCTTTCATTAAAAGCAGATCTGGTTTGATTCACAAGCTCTTGAGTTGAGGTGAGACTCTGTGTGTGTGTGTGTCTAATCTCCCATCTCTTTATAAGAATCTGTCTTCCACTCAGTCACAAACACTCTGTCCCCCGTACTCTCCCGTTCTCTCCACCAGCACTCTCCAATAGTCTCCTGTATTCTCCCATACTCTCCCGTACTCTCCCGTACTCTCCCATAGTCTCCCGTACTCTCCCATACTCTCCACCAGCACTCTCCCATACTCTCTCATACTTTCCCGTACTCTCCCGTACTCTCCCTTACTGTCCCGTACTGTCCCATACTCTCCCGTACTGTCCCGTACTCTCCGGTACTCTCCCGTTCTCTCCCGTATTCTCCTGTAATCCCCCCTACTCTCCACTGAAAAAATTATAACCCTGCTCAAACTAAAAAAAATGATGTCCAGATATCACATCTAATATATTTGACTTCACAGAATCTAAATTGAGTAACTTCTTATGAACTGATTATTTTAGTTTGATGTAAATAATAATACTGCATTTGACTCAACCTTAATTCTTTGCCTTGATCCAAATTATTTTCTTAACATTTTAGTAATCGAACCAAACTAATAAATTGAAATTGAACCAACCTAATGTATTCACTTTTAACTGAATTAAATAATTAATTTACATAAATCCAAACTATATTTTTCACATTTTATTTGACTTCAAAAATAATTTGTTCCCCACCTTATAATCTCTATTAAAAAGACACTTGGCCAACAGATTAAGTTAAATGTATTTATTAATATTTAACATACGAACCATATGCAACATATCAACACAGAGGTGGACAGGGGAGAAGAATCAGAATCCAGAATCAGAAGGTCCTGGTGGTTTCTTGCTATTTTACTCTGGAATGTTTCATCAAAGAACAGGAGAAGGAGCTTCTTTTATCTGGAACTTCTTAATAAAAGTGGCTTTGTATCTCATTAACATTACCATAACCATAGGAAAAAATCCTACTCTGTTGAAAACGGATTGTTTTCACAAATGTCGCACTTGATTGAAGAGACCTTTTGAGTGGAGTCCTGAGAAGGATGATTCCTAGTCAGATGTTTGTCAACCCTCCCATGTCTTGGACGAACAGGGACAATTTGCATGGTACATGGATGGGGATGGCAGTCTTTGCATTTCCACATCAGATAACTGAGAAAACAAAGGAAGAAATAGTTAATTCCCTTACAGGTGATACTGATTTGTGTTGGCTCAATCAACAGAGATAAAAAAAATACAGTAGTCCATTTGCTGCTAAGAAAATGTATAGATGAGTGAGGGTCTAGTATTCAGGGTGATTTGTGCAATGATTAAAAAGGTGATGTGCAGGGTAGATGCAATATATTACCTGCAGGTTGGATGAAGATACAGGCTGCAGCCAGGGAGCTGAAGAGAGCAGCCTTGTGGATCTGAAAGCATACCAAATAAAATAAAATAAAATAAACAATTACTACTCCGTGAAGACCATATAATACAGAACCAAGAAGTAAACCTTTCTGGGTGGAGAGCGAGATACCTGGTGTTTTCTCTCCAGGAAACGACAGCTCAGCCGCAGAGTAGGAGGGCTACTGGCCCAACTAGCTGTCCCGGATATTAGCAAGTGCTAGCACGTCTCCCGTAACAGCAGCACCGCTAAAAAAATAAAATAAAAATACAGTACGAGTGTAGCGCTGGACCTGCGGACGGACTGTATATAACTAAAGCCTCAAGTGGTAATAAGTATGAGAGCTTGTAGTGAGCTAGCTCGATGCTAGCTTCGCGTAGCGGTTAGCATACGCCGCTGACACCCGCTTCCCAGGTCACCACAATGGCTTTCCTGCTCAGTTAAACAAAACGCTGGAGGCGCCGGTTGTTACCGGCTCACATCTCCAGCGCTTCACTCGGACTATATTTCCTTTCTTTCACGATCCTGATACTTGTAAAAGCGCGTCACAAATAAATGTATTATTTATGGTGATAGCATTACTGGTAAATGCTAGCTAGCCACCGCCAAAGCTAGCTAGCCAGCTTAAATTGGGCTGTTCTTTGCACACGCACAAAATACTAAAACTTTAATTATCAGCAACTGCTTTGCTACTTACGTGTATTTTTGGATGAAATCCACCCAGGACGTAAACGATATCCACGTCAAACGGTGCGTCTGGCCAGCATGCCGAGAGATAGGGACTTCGCTGCTCTGACTGTGCAGTGTGCAATTCACATTTGACTCAAACTTAAAATATTACCTGCAGGTCATGACGGAAAAAAAAATGTTTTGGGAGAAATCAAAAACTTTGTTTTGGGTTCTTTAGACGTATATTTAGTTCAGGATAAATTAAACTTGATGTCTCTAAATGCAAAAAGAATGAGTTTCACAATGGAATCAATAATTTTATCCTGTTTTAAATGGCAGTTATTAGTTTGAATGAACAACTGCATGTAACACTTTTTTCAGTGTCCCATACTGTCCCGTTCTCTCCCGTTCTCTCCTGTAATCCCTCGTACTCTCCCGTAATGCCTCGTACTCTCCTGTACTCTCCCATACTCTCCCGTACTCTCCCATACTCTCCCGTACTCTCCCGTACTGTCCCGTACTCTCCCGTACTCTCCCGTACTGTCCCATACTCTCCCATACTCTCCCGTACTCTCCCGTACTGTCCCGTACTCTCCTGTAATCCCCCGTACTGTCCCGTACTCTCCCGTACTCTCCCCTACTCTCCCATACTGTCCCGTTCTCTCCCGTTCTCTCCCGTAATCCCTCATACTCTCCCCTACTCTCCCATACTGTCCCGTTCTCTCCCGTTCTCTCCCGTAATCCCTCATACTCTCCCCTACTCTCCCGTAATCCCTCGTACTCTCCCCTACTCTCCTGTACTGTCCCGTATTGTCCCGTACTCTCCGGTACTCTCCGGTACTCTCCGGTACTCTCCCGTTCTCTCCCGTACTCTCCTGTAATCCCCCGTACTGTCCCGTTCTCTCCACCAGGGCTCTCCCGTACTCTCCCCTACTCTCCCCTACTCTCCCCTACTCTCCCATACTGTCCCGTTCTCTCCCGTTCTCTCCCGTAATCCCTCGTACTCTCCCCTACTCTCCCGTAATCCCTCGTACTCTCCCCTACTCTCCCGTACTCTCCCTTCCACATGCTCCCTCTCCCCGTGCGTCCATCTGTAGATCCCCACCTCTCTCCGTTGCTGTGTCTCTAACACAATCAGTGTCGTCAACATGGCGACCCGCACAAAGCGAGTCTTCCCTTCTCTTTCCGCCTCTGCCCTGTGATCCTTCAGTGTTCGGCTTCACTAAAAATGGGCGTTGTCATCATCACGCTGAGAAGAAGCGGCGCGGTTGCAAAGAAGCCCCAAAAAAAGGGCGAGGGAGGGAAAATGAGCGAGAAGCGAGAAAACACCACAGTTGTGTTCCTTCAACTTTTGTTTTAAGCCTACGGATATTCAAACCTAATCTCCTAACGAGCATCGGCACGCCAGTCATTATAAACTCACGCTGTCTTCGAGTTTATTCCAAGTTCTCGTGGAGAACTACGTCTCTGAAGAAGCAAAATATGTCAGGCAGAATTTTGGGGGGAAATATGTATAAAAAACATTTGACTAGACATCTGGAAATGATGCGGCCAATTGAAGATGAAGTCTTTAGGTTTGACTGTTTCACTCTTTGTTAACATCACATAGCTTCAATGAAGAGGTTTGACAGAATATGTTTCATACCGTCAGACCGTGTGGAATAAGATTTGAACAACCTTAAAGTTACTCAAGTTGAAACAAAGAGGGGAAACTGTTTCGGTAATACGCATCTTCTCTTGCCGAGAATAAGATGAGGAGAGGAATGCCGTTCTCACGTTTCTCTGGTAGATATGAAGCTCCAGCAGCAATGAGCTTAGCTTAGCACAAGGACTGACAACGGGAAAACAGCCAGGCTGTTCAAACATAACAAAATCCATGTAACAAGCACATCCAAAGCTCAGAAGTGAAACCTTTCTTTGTATATTTATTTAATCCGTGCAGACATTATAGAGCGTTATCGATCTTCTCATCTCACTTTGCAAGAAAGCAAATTGCGCGTATTTCACCAAAAATATATGCATATAAAGAATGTAAATCCTCAAACAGTTTCTTTGCATTGCTGTACCAACATAACCAACACCAAAACAAACAAAAAGAATGATAATAATAACTGTAACAAGTGATTTCATGTAACGCAACCATTTCGTGTAAAGCAGTAAGGCTTTATTTGACTTTCAAGATAATCAGTTCAGCCTTGTTTGCATGCAAATTTATGGAGCAAAGTGCTCCAAATATCAAATCAGTTTTATTCATGGGGGGAATTTGTGGTCTACATTTCGGCATCACCATGACAACGGAACGTCCCACCCTACCATGTGCCGCGGTGATGAACGTACAAATCACAGAGAATTAGGTCTCCGGTATCTTTCCAAATGTATGACACGCTGCTCACAAGATCGAATGCGGCGACGGAAGCTTTCATCACATTCAGTTTCTCTGAGTTGGCTGAGTGAACATATCACACGGGTTTCACAGTGGTGGGCTGGCCACAGGAAAGAGCAGCGGATCTGAAAACAGCTGTTATGGGCAGAGGTGTTTCAGAGCCAAAGTCCTGAGACTGACCACAGAGCAGCCATAACCATGAACCCCCAAGAGCAACACAAAGACAGTTTCACAGGCCAGACCCACACACACTAACTGACTTAACACTGTGAAGGTATCCTGTTACTTAAACTTCTGTTAATTCCTCCTTTAGATGCTAGTATTTCAAAATAGTTGTGCTGCAAACAATATCTAAAACTGCGATGGCTCTACATGACTTAATTCCCACCTTTCTAAGTCCCGTCCCCCTTAGTTATTGCTGCTATGCCCTTCGAGATTTCTCTTCTGCCACATACTCAGTTGAAAATGACAAACGTAGCATTTTTACCACTTTAAATTCTTAGTTATTCTCGAAACAATCATTCCATCATTTCACACAGTGGTGTTCAAGCCAGCAAACGTCCATTTTGCCAGTTGAAATCACAGCTAAATTGTTAGCCGACTCACTTAAGTATCAACTAAACTCAAACACTGGCTGACTCGCTTTAAAACAAGAACCCTGTAAGGGCTCCAACATATCTATTTGATGACTTAGACACCAAGGCTAAGCTACGTGTTCCGGGGAGAAAAGTCCGTAGGAAACATGGAAACAGATGTGCAACATTCTTCTTATATTGCGGGCAACGCTGAGATTTATTTATGCTTTGTTCCTTGTAAAAGTATATTCACGCTTACAAGGGCTTTGGGGATTTGGATTAACCAATGAGTTTGGCAAAAGTAACCCTATCTTATGTAACAAAGTGTAAAATTTCCCAAATCCAATAAAGTGCAGGACAGAGCAGCGAACACTGTGATATACAGTAGTAGTAGGTGGCTCACATTGACAGCTACCGTTCATTACACCCTTGCTCTTTGTACTTCTGGTTGAGGAAATGAATAAAAGGTGCAGTAATCCAAAGCTCCACAGGCCTGCTGCGCCCAGTAAAGCTGTTTTGGGGAGGGGTTGAGCCAACGGTCCATTGAGCCACTCTCTTGGCTTTAGCTCTTTACATGTGTTTAATGCAACAGTCTTACTTTAGTTGTGGTTGATCATGTTTGCCTAACATGATTGCTCGATATTCATGTTGTCTTAATTTGTCACCTATTATTTTGACTGTACTTTTTTTTTTTTTCGCTGACTGTAACTTCCTACTTAGATGTGATTTCCATCTGGTCTTTATATCACTATGTTCCTCCACCTCTGCCTTTTTCCCTGCAGTCCGCCCGTCACTCCTTATCATCTCATTTTCTCATTTTCCTTAAGGTCTCATCTTTCCACTCCGCTCCCCTGCTTGACCTCTTGCTTCCCTCCACCCCGTTTTTTTTGTGTGTGTGTGTGTGTTTTTGTTGCTGTTCCCACATGAGTGATGTGTTGCATGTGTATCTCTCACAGACAAAGATGAGTGCAGCAAGGACAACGGCGGCTGCCAGCACGAGTGCATCAACACAGTGGGCTCTTACGTTTGTCAGTGTCGCCATGGCTTTGTACTGCATGAGAACAAACATGACTGTAAGGAAGGTGGGTTCCACGCACATTCACATCAGCACACATACCGGCACAAAAGCATCGGGGTGCACATGCACGTGCTGCCACACTCGCACAAGCATGCTCTCGTTCACAAGAGCGGCCATCGTCCGTCGTACAGCCCGTACTTTGTTTACCCGCACCAGAGTCCACACGACAACAGGCTGGTCCTTTCCATTTGAGGGTTTACGTACATGCATTTACCACACTTGGTGCCTGCAAGCAGACCTGCAGGTTTGAGGCTTCAGATGTGGGTACGAGAGTACGAGAGAACATTCAAGTCTTAAGCTTCGAGCTGGTAAAATCCTAACACAACAAGACACTTGAAAAAAAACTGTGTCAAGAAGGCTTATCAACATGCCTTAAATAATTTATTGCTCTACTTCTATTCATGTTTAGTTTTATGCAGCAAAATGACTCGCTGTTGGCTGAAGGTTATGTTCTCTGAAAGACTTTACTTGTAAATAACTATTTAATTGAACCTGAGACTGGACTTGGATTTGAAAGACTTGAGACTTAACTTGGACCTCAAACAGCGCTGGTGTCTAGTCACTACAGCTCTGCTCACTAAGACTTGACTTGGACTTGCACTGAAGTACTTGATACTGTCTTTGAAAGACTCACGACAAGCAGGTCTGCCTGACGTGGACTTAGCTTAAAGGACTTGAGATTTACTGCAACACAAGCCTGACTTGTCTCAGACTGGACTTGAACTTGCCTCAAAAGACTTGAAAACAGCTCTGCCTGCAAGTCACTAACGCTGTGTTCACTGTGTGTGTGTTTGTGTGTAAGAATCAGACTCACTCAGGGAAAAAGGTTTCAGTTTGACAGAAGACTATTATTTATTAGAAGCTGTTAGCACATCCCCCTGTGCACACACACACACACACACACACACACACACTGTTGAATAGACATATTACACTCAACCCTTTGAAGTTGAACTTTTGAACGTGTACACACACACACATCAACACACTCATACTCACCTCACTAAAGGCTCCCTGCGCTGCCCATAAAAACACTCAAGTTTCAAACATCTGGGAGTTTGAAAGCTTCGCATGTAGCGCTGACTTCCTGTGAGTGTGTGTGTGTTTACACGTGCGTTAGACGTGCAGCTTGACCCAGTAACCTTGCGGAGTCATGTAAATCCATATTCCCGTCACACAGCTTGCGTCCGTGGTTATGTACATACATGAGGATGGACATTTGGATATGGCGTGTGTTGTTAACATGTTGGAGTAATACACACATCACCTTTTAGTGATAGTAGTCACCTGACACAAGTGTGTGTGACAGTATGAGACCGACAAAGACTAAAAGAAAAAGAATACTGTTATTTACTTGAATTCTTGTAATATTATATGATGCTGTGGAACTCTATTCCTGGTGATAATGTGACAAAATTATTATTATTGTCAGAGCTTAAATCTGTATCATGTAAGTAGCTAGATTTTTTTTTTTTTTTTTAAAGATGTGAGGGTCTTGTGTAAACGTGTGTGTGGACCATGACGTCTGTATTTAATACTTTGCCAGACTGTCCTTTTACGACATTGTTCTTGTAAATCCATCCATCTCATTCTGTACATGGGTTCAGTTTGTCTGACTCTAAATAAAAACTCACTCTGGAATACATCCTGTTGTCTTTTGCATGCCTCCTGCCTCCCATCACCTTCATTAGGGCTATTCATCAGCTCACACACACACACACACACACACACACACTCTCACATAGAAATGCCATATGTGACTGTAAGGGCTGACGTGGGTAACTTTCTCACCGCATTTACAGCAATATATATATATTACATGTTCCTGTAACATTATAGAGTAGCAATATTGGCAAAGCTTGACTTTGACTTGTCTCGAATAACTCGAGAGACACATTAAATTGGCCCCAAAGCAGCACTGCTTGCTAGTCATTAGAGCTCATTAACTGTGTAGGACTTGAGACTTACTCTGAAATACTGCCCCACTTAGTAGCTGTTGCTTTATAGAGCAGCAAAGATGTAAAAAGAGATGTATGTCATCATCAATGTCATCCTCATCAAGTCATTCAATGATCCCAACTACAATACTGAGGCTTCTACATTTGCTATGTTTCTCTATCTCTGTCTTTTACATGTCACGTATTTCTGAACTCATCCAGAATGGAGCATGAATTTGAATGAATTTACAGCTGTTTTAGGATACATTTCTGATAACCCCTTGGTAAACATCCAGTTTCCTAAGGGCTTATATTTTAGACAGCAGAATGTAACTATAAGCACTCAAATGTCCTTTGGACCAAGCATTGTGGACTTTTGCTTTCGCTTCTAAAAATACAGATCACATTCAAGGTTCAACTGACGTCCAGAACCCCCCAACTGTCCTGCTGCTAATACAGATACTCCGTCAAGACAAAGTACACCAGGCTTACTGTAGCTGCTTGTTTGTTTTAAGCATGCGTGCAATGCAACCATGTGAAATTCACACTGAACGTGTCATCAGGATGTGTTTCTTTGAAATCCTTTCTCCGTCTTTGGTTCTCTCGTTTCTCTCCTTCCTGTTCCCTTTCCATTTCCTCTGACCTTTTCCTGTGCAGCTATGATTTTAACTTCCTCTCTGTGTGTGTGCTTGCGTGTTTCTGTGTGTGTGTGTGTGGATATGTGTGTTCAGCTGAGTGTGAGCATAAGATCCACAGCCCCAGTGGGACCCTGAGCAGCCCTAACTGGCCAGACAAGTATCCCAGCCGCAAGGAGTGCACTTGGGACATCACGGCCACGCCGGGACACCGAGTCAAGATAGTAAGTGTGTTGAAAACTAGCAGATTTCAGAGGCTTGTGAAGCCTCTATCACCCCTTTTACTTTGGCATTATTGGACGTCTTCCCTTCCTCACAACGATGCATTATTCTGTCTGTGGGGTCATGTCTGATGTTAAACCCTCAGGCTGCCTCCCCTCCCCCCTTCATTGTCTATGATCTCTCTTTCCCATGTTCCTCTTATGAAACCCAAATGTGAACGGGAGAGAACGCGCACGTTTATAAATTCGGGCTAACTGCGAGCGTGTGCTCATGCGTTAGAAAGAGGCCTTGGGCAGCGGCCATCTGTGTCCTTGTGGCTTTTATGTGCATGTGCGTGTGTGTGTGTGTGTGTGTGTGTGTAGCCTGGACGTACACACATGCATTTGTGCATGTAAGCATTTATGCGTGACCACAAATAGTCATCTCCACATTTTACTGCAGATACTTCTTTGGGAAGAAAGCGACATTTTATGCTGCGCCGTGTGCTTCGAGGATGGAAGATAGTTTTAATGGGCAGAAAAGTTCCACGGCGATGTGTGTGTGTGTGTGTGTGTGTGTGGTTACGAGAGAGAGAGAGAGAGAGAGAGAGGAGATGATGTGACTCAAGACAGATGGTGTTTGACTAACAGTGTTAGCTTTGATGCACACAGAGTTCCTCCTGACTCAGGTGGATTCACAGTAGATGATTCACACTGTCTGCAAGAGGTGATGGACATACATATACAGAGTCTAACCTTGAGGATAAAACCAGACAGAATGTCCTCGCTCTAGTTGTGAATATACACTTTTTATCAACACGGACACACAACGTGTAGGCAACCGACTGCTTTATTTGGACACATGCTTGCATATGTTGTACCTTGAGGATTAAAGTACACCTCAACGTCCTCCTTGAGAACATGGAAATGTGCACAACTTTTATATCGTGACGGAGAAAAGCAACAGTGGCAAGCTCTTATTACTTTCAGAGCCAGCGAAGAGACGGTCTTCAAACTGTTTAGTTCGGCCAACAGTTCAAAACCTACAGATATTCAGTTTATTATCACATCGCGCGAAAGAAATCAGCAAATCCTCACATTTTGAAACGAGAAAAATTTACATTTAATTCATAATTCTCGGTCAATGCTTCTCACAACGGTGCCCACATTCACACAGATTATCTTCCTGAAGTCGCTTTCTTCGTGCAAATCGTGTCACACAGGCGCACAAACACAACTTTACAACAACACACACACACACACACATTCCCGGTTGAGACACACAGTCAGATGTTTAGGATTTGGCTTCTCACCTCACTTCCTCTCTGCAGCCACACGCTGACATCGCTGCATGTTATCTAAATTCTCATCAGCTGTCATTTTTACTTTTCATAATCTCTTAACGCCGTTTATGTAACTGAAAACACATTACATCATCAGCTGACATATTTTACATGTAGTTTTTGCACCTGTTTTTAACGTTGCGACTACATGGGATTTGCACACAAACAAGAATAAGCAGGGAACGCTCCACAGCAATGACATCTATGCGAGGTATATTTTAGAGGAGAAGTACGAGCATAGACACATGAAGGTCATTCTGTTATTGATTCTTCACTCTCTGTGTCACACACACACACACACACACTAGAGTTGGAAACAGCTGGAAACCGTCGTGACCCCAGAATCAAACGCTTCCCCTCACATCAGCCCACCTTCGCTCCCCTCCCTCCCCTCCTCCAGGCCGGCTGGTAGAAATCAATGCGGTGTGGTGTTTGTGGCGGCGTGATGGAGCGCGGCTCAGAAGACAATCAGGGAGATGTGTGACTGTGTGGGAGAGAGGCCTGCAAGGTGTTATGACTCAGCTCACGGTGACTTGATTAGATTAGGAATCGTGACACATCCATGTCAGTGTGTAAGCAATGTGTCGGGGGGGAAAAAAGAAGCAGGCAGGCGTCCTCTTCTGTATGACATGCAAATATATCTTTTTTTGGTTTGGAAGGATTTGGAAGGGGCGCACTGATGGAAGATATTCAGCATCTCGACCCAAGGTGTCTCATATTTAAGCAAACCATTCAATATTCCATCCATCCATCCATCGTCTACCGCTTATCCTGTATTCAGGGTCACGGGGGGGTGGAGCCGATCCCAGCTGTCATTGGGCGAAAGCAGGGTTCACCTGGACAGGTAACCAGTCTATCACAGGGCTGACATGTAGAGACAGACAGGTAACCAGTCTATCACAGGGCTGACATGTAGAGACAGACAGGTAACCAGTCTATCACAGGGCCGACATGTAGAGACAGACAGGTAACCAGTCTATCACAGGGCTGACATGTAGAGACAGACAGGTAACCAGTCTATCACAGGGCCGACATGTAGAGACAGACAACCATTCACACTCACATTCACACCTACGGGTAATTTAGAGTCATCACTGAACCTATCCCCATCCTGCATGTCTTTGGACTGTGGGAGGAAGCCGGAGCACCCGGAGAGAACCCACGCTTACACGGGGAGAACATGCAAACTCCACACAGAAGGAACCCAAACCCGTCCCGTCCCGGCTTTATGCTCCCATCACGGCACCCGGTGACTAGCTGGGGACCATAGTGGAGCATTAAAAAGCTAAAAAGGCAGATCATTTCCCCAGGAGTTGATGGAGAACAAAAGAGGTAGCCAGAACACTCCTGGACGTGTAACTGTGCAACTTTTAACTAGTTTAACAAGTTCACCAATATATCAACTTAAAAGGTGGTAATATTTCAGTGTTGTGCCCAAAAATCTGTTATTGCAGGTTTGATTTAAAGACGTGAAAGATGTGTTCTAGCTTTTCCATCCAGCTATTAACTCAGAAGTTTTTTCTAAATTACATTATTAGAATCAATTCAGGAAATGATTCAGATATTATAATGTTAACAAAGCCTTTTCTCTTATTAGTCCCCGTCTAATTCTCTCTTATCTGATTCAACTTCTGACTGCCTTCAGTGTCGCTTCTCTCTGATTTTGCACCACATGTGTATTTACTGGAGGACATGCATTTCTGGCTTTGTTGTATTTTGAACCGTCTGTTCTCCGTAACCGCTTTTTCTATTCAGCGTTGTTGTAATTCCTGTCAACAAATCAGAACATCACCTAGAAGACTTGCAGCATCTACACTGTATTTTCAACCACACCGTTTCAGTTACATCTGCTCAGGGTTCAGGTCATCTGCCTCTTAGATGCTGGAAACAGTGTCCCCGTTGACTCTGGATAATCCAGGGAAAAGTTTTCACTGGAACTGCTTTCTAACAAAGAGATCATCCCTATAAAAACTGTGGACAGCGAGGCCAACAGTTAATCTGTCGACGCTTTCTCACATCACACCCAGCGATCTCTCACCCTCTGTGCTTCTGCCTTCCCAGGCCTTCAATGAATTTGAGATCGAGCAGCATCAGGAATGTGCATATGACCATCTGGAGGCCTTTGACGGGGACAGTGACACGGCAGCTATCTTGGGTCGACTGTGTGGCAGCAAGATCCCGGAGCAGCTCGTCTCCACCGGCAACAAGATGTACCTCCGCTTCATTTCCGACGCCTCGGTTCAGAGAAAGGGCTTCCAAGCTTCACACTCCACAGGTGTGTGTGTGTGTGTGTGTGTCTATGTGGAAGCATATTTCAGTGTTCACAGTCGTAATCGTTCACTTTATGGGCAACAAACACTGAGTTTTTGTGATTGCAAAGAGCATCTCTGATATAGCAATACCTCCCTCTAGTGGTTTACAACAGCAAATGCACGATGAATGTCATTCATGAAATCTGACTCGAGTTGATTGACGATCAAACTGACAAATGCATCGTTTTTCACATTACTTGCCTTCTCCCGTGTCTCTGCAGAGTGCGGAGGTCGTCTGAAAGCAGAAGCTCGTCAGAAGAACCTTTACTCTCATTCCCAGTTTGGAGACAACAACTATCCGGGTCACACCGACTGCGAGTGGCTGCTGACAGCCGAGCAAGGCTACGGCATCGAGCTGAGCTTCATTACGTTTGAGGTAGAGGAGGAAGCCGACTGTGGCTACGACTACATCGAGCTGTACAACGGGTACGACGCCAACTCACATCGACTCGGCCGCTTCTGCGGATCAGGGGTAAGATTTTATGTTCTTGTTAAAGGCTCACTTTTCCTCATTATATGAATACTTTGCCTAATGATTAAAATTATTTAATTCCACGTGCACCATCCTGGTGCTTTAAATACTCAAAGCAGAACATGCATGTTATTCTGCAGAGATTTTAGTCCCCAACCAATGTGCTCTTTAGTACTGTTTGAGTAGCATTGGCTAAAAACTTTAACGTGTATTCTCTCTGGACTTCAAGTTGTAAAAAGAAGTCCGATTGCATGGAAGTCTATGAGAAAATGACCCTTCTTCTCACCTGATTTATTACCTCGGTAAACGTTGTAAACATGAGTTTATGGTCTCAATTGCTAGTTTTGTACTGTGGATAAATGACCCCTGTAAGTGATGCTCAAAGTACAAGAACCTCAGATTTGTACTTAAAGTACAGTCTTCTAATTGATGGTCATACATAATGAATGTAATGAACTTTGCCTGGAAGGTTGGAAAAATACACAACGACATCTAAGCTACGAGGGAAAGTATATTTGATTAGTTAGTTAATGGACAAAATTATACAAAACCAGAGTTATGTGGCTCTAGATGTCCGACAAAATGCTTCACATGTCTCTCTGTCTTTCCTTCCTCAGCCCAGGGAGGGGATCTACTCGTCCGGAGGCGCTATGCTCATCCGTTTCCATAGCGATGACACGATCAGCAAGAAGGGTTTCCACATCCGCTACACGAGCACCAAGTTCCAGGAGAACCTCCACACCAGGAAATGACCTCACACACAGCCTGGGACCTCTGACCTCTGTGCGCCCCCCCCCCCCCCTCCCCCCCCTCCCCCTTCACCTTCACCATGGCAACGAGAAAAGTCCAGCCTGTCCCCTCTTCTCGGAGCTAACAGACAGACGCGGACGTTTGTGGACGCTGGCGGCAGCGGGAGGAAGACGGCACTTTACGGGAACATTAGTCTCCTTCCGCGGCTCCACACAGCGTCACGTCGCACTCTGAGACGAGGCGGGACAAACGATGACAAATCAACACACGTGTGATGACTGAGTGAGCCGTTTCTGTGACGGCTTTCATTACTACACTATCAAGCGACTGTCAGTGTAAATACTCACGGTCGCAAAGCAAGAGTACAAACACGCACATAAACCCAGTCGATTCATATTCAGAATTATAAACTCTGGATGCGTGAGAAACTAAGGAGCTTCTGCCTAAAAGAAAAATGCATCCAACGAGGGAGCTTAGAGCCTTTCTGACTCCCTGAACTGCAACTTACTGTGATCAGACAGGCTGCTCATACCAACAGTTACCGAGAGGAAACTCTTGATTAGACATTTTTATTGCCTTTGATGCCTGGGAACTGGTCTCTTCAACCCAGCTCAGAACGGCTTCAGATAATTTTATTTCATGTCTTATTGTAAAACCCATTGTGTTTACTGTATGTGTGTCTGTGTACATAGAAAAAGTACAAACAAAAGGCGGAAACGTCACTTGCCCTTTTTTTTGTTGCTTCAAGCTTATGCAGACGACCATCGTTGAATGGGGGAAAAAAGAAAAAGAAAAAATGGAGAATTTCCAAATGATCTGTGATGTTAATATTAAGCCTTGCATTATGTTGTGTGTGAGTGTGTGTGTGTGAGTGTGTGTGTGTGTGTGTCCATGCTGTTTTTTGAGTTTGCACCATCTTGTAATGAACTTCCATGGATGTTTCCAGCTTCCACCTCATCCCCAAAAGAAAAAGGATATCTGAAGGGAATATTTTCACATCTGTCTCTCGGAGTGACAGGTTCTGATTGAAGGAGAGATTCCCATGGTGCTAACAATAAAGAAATACACTGAATGACAGATGACTGCAGTTGGAAGTAAAAGGTTTTCAATAGGAGACAGTCAGCGTGCAAACAGCACGCTGCATCAACAGCACTAGTCCTGTGGAACTACAATATTGCCTTAGAACCTAAATGTATGCCGTCGGAGGTCGCTCCGATGCTCTTGGGTCAGCGGAGTGTTTTTGAGGTTTCCTGGCAGCATATCTCATTTGTTTGGAGATCTCGAATGGTTTTATTGTTAAAAAAAAAACATGGGAAATGTAGTCTGTGTGTGTGATAGAGTATCAATTGTGCATGTGTGTTTGGGTGTCATTTTTGTAGCTGCTCTCGGAGATACATAGACACATGCTTACACATCCACTTATACACAAAAACTCATCTCTGGGCATTTTCCCATTTTCCGAACACACACTTCCCCTTCTGTATATTTGGAGCGTGGCCTGCAAGGTGCTGTAAATTGAAAGGAATATCACGGTGCATAAAGGATGCATCATTTGTTGTGTTAAATGCAAATTTGTAAGTGTGTGTTATAGGAGACTATATAGAAATAATGTGTGTGCGTGTGTGTGTGTGTGTGTCTGTAAAGCGTATGTTTTTAAGTTGAATCATTCATTGCTGTACGTGCCAAGCTCCAGGTGACCCTGATCCACTGTAGTTTTTGTTTTATCATTCCACCTCTGTGTCTATAGTTCAGAGACGTGATGTCCTCCGCATCGGTCATTAAAATACACACAGGTAAAAACTACACACAGCCGTGTTTCGTGGGTTATTGCTGTTTTGAATTAATCGAATGCTTGTTTATAAACCTGTTTAGATGAGACAACAACACAACACCATGAATCAAATCCTGGCGTTTTTCCCTTTGGTGATGATTATATTCAAGTGCTTTCTTTCACATGATTAATTATGATGAATTATATTATTCTTATAACACGCCGTCATATCTGGTGGTTTTTAATGCATCTGATTAGGTCTGTTTGTTAGTCGGTATTAGACCTTGGCAAAAGTGTCAAAGAAGCTAACCCCGAAGAATCTTTAAGCCCCGTTTCTGTTAGACTTAATGTCCGGTCTGCAGTTGTTTATTTTACATAACAGACATGTTTTCTATGAAATATGTGCAAATATATATATGGTCTTTTTAAATGTTTGAGGAGAAGATAAATACCATTGTCTTGTCTGTGTGATAAATATGTCAATTGACATGATAATGGTAACCAGCAGCTGGTTAGTTTAGCTTAGAAAAAACACTGACAACGGGGGAACAGCTAGAAAACATCATGAAGAACTGCATCAATTTAATACTGTAAAGTTAATAATCACTGATGAGGCCATAAATAATATTCCATAGTGTTTGAGGCAAAGCGCCACCTGCTGGCTATCAATAAACTACTGAGTCAATGAGAAATTATTATAATTCTGGTTTAATGCATGACAAATTCATTAATTAGTTAATCATTAATCAGCAGTTTAAGGTAAGTAGCTGATTTAGTTTTAAATGCGCTTTGGTCGCCCGCAAAATTGCCTAATATGGGAGCAACATCGCGCATGCTCAAAGCATACGTTTGATAGTCGCGTCGAGAACTTGCGAAACTCTCGCGAGATGTGCCACTTGCGGCTGGTGCCCCGCTGTAGTTTGATTGGCTGTATGGCGAGGGGCGTTGGCGTCTTTTTGACTTTCGTTAGTTCGGCCACCGCGAGTTGTGTGTATTTTCACACGTTTTTAAGTCCGTAAAACGTATGATTGAACACCTCGGTGACCCCCAGTCGCGGGATTTTGTTGTAAACCAAACCATTTGCAGAAAATAATCAAGTTAAAGGGCGGAGCGGTTCTGAAACTGCTAGCTAGCTAGAGAAAACGCTTCTTTTTGCTTCCCGAGTGCGTATTTAAACCGGAGAGCACCGTTTCCGGTCAACCACGGACTTCTCGGGTCTCAAGCATCGTTTCTGTGAGGATTAAACCGAAGTTCAAAGCCGCCGGACAAAGCGGGTGACAGAGCAGCGAGCAAGGCTAATTGGGACAACAGGTATGTGCTTGTGATGATGAACACCTGTGTTGATAAGTGTGGGGAATGTGAAATGACACATTAAGTCAACATTCTCTGATTTACGTACTATACTGTAGGTACTGCATACCGTGCTATACTGTAGGTACTGCATACCGTACTACACGGTAGGTACTGCATACCGTACGACACTGTAGGTAGGTACTGCATACGGTACTATACTGTAGGTACTGCATACCGTACTATACTGTAGGTACTGCATACCGTACTATACTGTAGGTAGGTACTGCATACGGTACTATACTGTAGGTACTGCATACCGTACTATACTGTAGGTACTGCATACCGTACTATACTGTAGGTAGGTACTGCATACGGTACTATACTGTAGGTACTGCATACGGTACTATACTGTAGGTACTGCATACCGTGCTATACTGTAGGTACTGCATACGGTACTATAATGTAGGTACTGCATACCGTACTATACTGTAGGTACTGCATACCGTGCTATACTGTAGGTACTGCATACGGTACTATAATGTAGGTACTGCATACGGTACTATACTGTAGGTACTGCATACCGTGCTATACTGTAGGTACTGCATACGGTACTATAATGTAGGTACTGCATACCGTACGATACTGTAGGTACTGCATACCGTACGATACTGTAGGTACTGCATACCGTGCTATACCGTAGGTACTGCATACGGTACTATACTGTAGGTACTGCATACCGTACTATACTGTAGGTACTGCATACCGTGCTATACTGTAGGTACTGCATACGGTACTATAATGTAGGTACTGCATACCGTACTATACTGTAGGTACTGCATACGGTACTATAATGTAGGTACTGCATACCGTACTATACTGTAGGTACTGCATACGGTACTATACTGTAGGTACTGCATACCGTGCTATACTGTAGGTACTGCATACGGTACTATAATGTAGGTACTGCATACCGTACTATACTGTAGGTACTGCATACCGTACGATACTGTAGGTACTGCATACCGTGTTATACTGTAGGTATTGCCATTCACTGTGGAACAAGACTGTGTTAAGATTTATATTCATGCATTATGAGTGGAATCATTAAAAAAATATATGTCCTCAAGGCATTCATAATTTAAGGCTTGTAACAACAATCTAAAATTGGCTCTACAATAGATTATCTTGTGACCTTTGACCTATTTTAAACACAACAGCTTGGTGTAATCTTAAGGATAAACCCCTACCTTTTATAGGATCAGTTTGATGAGCTTTAGGTGTCACACATTTGGTGCAACACACACAGCTGCCACTGTTACACAACCAGTCAACCACTAGATGGTGCTCAGTTTGAACTCTGTAAAGGTCAGTGCTCTGAAATTGATCAACTGCCCCCCCCCCCCCCCCCAAAAAAAAAGGACGTCCTGTTTTTAGTGCCTTTACTTACAATGTTGTCTGACCAGCCTATTTGTCTGAGCCTCTCAAAGCTGCAGCAGTGTGTTGAAGATGCACGAATATTTTAACTTTGGCTCCATCTACAGTTCATCCAGAGAACTGCAGTCAGGCTGCTTTGACATCACTGTATGTTCAGGGCCAAGCCTTCTGGACCAGATCACCCATAGTGGAAGAAACACCTTTTTCTCTCTTACCTACCTACCCAATGGAAGTTTTTAAATCCACAATCCCAGTACAATTGAGTAGAATTGTCTTAAATTCAAAGCATTGAAACATGACATGGATAACACTTGAGGTACTCATGCATACAGGAGCAGGATGTGCAATTTATAATAAAATCCACCTCTATTCAAAGTCTTTAAACCCTCCTGAAGGTTCAAGCTGGTATGTTTTTTTTAAATAACTCCTCAAGAATGTAACTAATAAAGGTGTTTCATTAATAATGCCACATTTCTTGTTTCTGCTCCAGTGAAATTGATTGTCTAAATGACTTTGTGTAAAGATTACAACCATAGAAGGCTACGTGGGTACATCCTAAGACCTTTTCTGGAATTTCATTGAATGATTATGACATTATGTATAGCTGCAACTAACAGATATTTTCATAAATCTGCTAGTTTATGATTTTGTTATAGACATATCCATCTATTTGTCAACAAACTGCTGGAGAACAATGAAATCCCCCTGAGCCCAAGATAACATGTTAAGATATCTTTCGTTGTCAGTTCAAAAAGCAAAGATTTTCAGTTTACTTACATATAAGACAAAGAAAAGCAGCAAATCATCACATTTAGAAGCTGGAGCCATGAAATGTGTGTCAATTTAGCTTGAATCACTCAAACAATCCTGAATATCCAAATAGTTGCTCATCAATAGTCGATTGACCAATAGATTGACAATCTGGACAATCTGTTTTCAAACATTTATCTACTGAATGAATGAAATCTGAATGAACTGACCATTTGATGTTTGAAGGTGTAGCACGTGGTTGCACATTATACTAATTTTGCCTATAGTTCCCACAATGCACCATGTCCATGGTGTTTCAAGAGAAGTTAAACACAGAAATGAAAGTGAAGCAAACTTAGAATCCCAAACATAAACCCAACATTTTTATATTACTATCATGCTTGAGTCTCAACGGACCTGTTAAAAAATGTAAAATCATTTCTTCCGAATAAATTGGTGATGAACAATAGTTGAGAAAACAATCTCCTTCCAAATGATCCAATTTAATGACAACTAGGCACACGACATTGGCTGAAGAAGATCACGTGATATTACTGAAAGCTCCAGAACAGCTATAACTTGTTTGGAAAGATTGTTCTGTCAACTGCTGTTACCAAGGCTGAGAATTAAGTTTGAATCTCTAACATGGACTACAACAGTCCTATAAGTGCTCAGGGAATTGTAGATGCTAATATTTCCATTTCTCAACTTGGGCAAATTCATTCTGCTGAGGAAGATCATGCGATATGATTAAAGCTCCAGATCACGCGCTAAATAAACCTCGTGGTGAGATCATTTTGTGAGGTGTCTGTGATGTATACTGTATGTGAGGGTTGAGGTGCAGCTCATTTTATCCAAACATCATTTTTGGTCACATAGCATCTTTAATACCACCATTATAATAATTAGGATATCAAAAGTATCGAGTATACATACATCATTTGCATTGCGGTACACAAATCTGAGCTGATTTATGTTTTTATATCTTTCATTCCTTGTTCTCAGGATGAACTTTTATTGTCTCGACATTGTGCTGACATTGAATCGTCCTGAAGAACTTGACGCGATTTCAGGAAGGAGAACATTTAATTGGACATGTATTGTTAAGTAATATAAAAAGTTTTTTTGATATTTCCAAATGTAACTTGAATCCTATAGTCTACTACTTTCCAATACCAATAGTCAAGAATCTTGATATAAGCCAAACTAGAGTCCATGTCACCAAAAATCAAAGTACTTCAGGTAGGTTTCCTCACCTACAGTGGTCTTGATATTCTGTAGTTTTTCTTCTCTTTTTTTGCAGTAAAGTTCTTGAAGCTGTGGGAACAGTCTCTTGAAGCCATGCCTGTTTTTGTAACAGTCCCAGTAAATGGATTCATAGGAGTTTGAAGTGTGTGTGTGTGTGTGTGTGTGTGTGTGTGTGTGTGTGTGTGTGTGTGAGGAAAGCGAGGGTCAAATGGTGAAACACCTCACTTCCTTCCTCCTCCACCACCTTTCATGGTCTCAGTCTGTACTGCCTGTCAGACGCTGGTGATGGAGGCCAGGCAGTTCGATGACTTCTGGAGTTTCTCCGGCTGCGTGGTGGGGGGTTCTGGGATGGCGCGAAAGCTGAATGGCAGTCCGATACTACTCGTGCCGATGTGGCCGGGGCTCAGCGCTGGATTTTGCCGTCTATTGCTTTCCACTATGCTGGATGTGTTGGATGCGAGGCTTTCACGCGTCCTGCACAAGAGACAACAGAAAGTCAGGAACCTGCTTTCAAAACGTGCTGGAACATCTCACAATGTGTATCTCATAAGTGATGCTTTGCTAGAAAGAAGAATTGAAAAAAATGTAATGTAAGTATATTTTGCAGACTGAAGGAAATCATAGATATAGAAAAATAGCAAATTTCTGCCATGTTTTTGATAAAAACAAAACAACAAAAAACATTTTTTTTGTCATTCTCCTGGAAAATACATAAGCACAAAAAAATCTTAACCAATCTTAAGTCTTAAGCATAAACGTTCATAATTATTTAAATCATATTAATATAATACATTATAAATATGTGACATGTTATATACTTGCTTATTATACATTATTTATTCCTAATTTATTTAAGCCCAATATATTTGTCAAAAGAGTAAACTTTCTCAGGAGCCTACTTCTGTAGCAACTTTACTCATGTAGACATTTGTATTACAGTTGTATAATGTCTTCTGTGGCTCTGAAGGGAGCTGCCTTATTTTCTCTCATCTTGGATCGGTTGTATTATGGGAAGTGTAGGATCCAGCGTATTTGGAGCTTAATCCATACCATTGCAATAGTAATCAGGATCATGCAATATTAAACTGGTAGCGCGGTATCTCTTCTATGAACTGTCCGGTAAACATCTTCCATCTTTTTTTGTAGTAGTTTGCTCGCTAGCATTTCTTTTGTGTGATAAACAGACATTTGTAGTTGAAACTATTAATTTTATGCATTTTTTCCATCATTTGCTTCAGCATTTTTTTCTGTACATAACATTCATTATGAATGTGTTGCTTGTTACTAGGATAAGTGTCTATTCAATCTAAAGTTAAAACAACCAAAAAAACATGATTCCATTAGAATAATTTCCAAAGGTTAGTAAGCAAAGTAAGCAAAGGTTTATTGTCATCAAAGATGAAGGAAATACAATAAAGACACTGCAGTGTCAGAGCTGTGTGATCCAATTTGCTTCAAATAAAATTCCAATTATTCATACACCAACAGAATTAATACAATTAATAAATTATTGGAATGCTATAAAGGTATTCAATGTTTAACATAGGACTGGTGGTAATGCTATATATTTTGCAGACACGTATGTTTGTAATGAAATAATCTGTCAGAATGTGCTTTACACATGATCAGCTAACCTCACAGCCAAGTTCAGGGTCAAAACCTATTAAGTGTGAACATGACAACGCTTCACACCAACATTTGTCTTGTTTTAGCTGGATTTTACTCTTAGAAGTGCTGCTTGGCTGTACTTATATGCAGGAAACTGGACCTTCTTACTGTTTTGACATTATTTTATCTAAATAAATGGCACCATTGAAACGCATCACTAAGTGCTTCTCCGAAAATAGTGTATTAGGTACAAATGGGAAATCTAATGTAATCCAACCTCGATAATAAACATGAAATTTACCCATTCACCAAAAACATTATCATCATTATGAGCTTCTTAAAGATAGATGTCATATTGGATTCAATTATATTCTAAAGGTGTACCGAATAAACTGGACACTTAATGTAGCTATGAAGTCTAGACCTGAATTTGTGTGTAAATGCATCAACCTCCATACTTAAGTCACGTGATGACAACCAAAAAAACCTTGACATGAGGATTTTTTGTTGTTGATTTGTCAAAATGAATAAGGTTATCTGGCATTGGAGCGTTCAAAATTCCCACTGAGTTCTACTTGAATTTAACACATTTGACCAAAGATGCAGGTTTAAAGGTGCGTTCACACCAAATGTTAAGCAAATTTGTCCGCAGGATGTTTATTTATGGGATCATTTGTGTTTATTCACGTTGCCCAGGCATGTTGGGAAATCCCAGATACGCCTGGAAACCAAACACCATCCTGTCTGGGTTTATAACGTCACTCAGAGGTGCTCAGTGAATTTCACCAAGCTGTATTCATAGTCAATAGCTAGCCACATATCGCATGGTTTACTACAGCGGTATGCGCCCATATCAAACAACTTGATTTAATTACAATAAACGGATAGAAATGACGCCGAAGTAACACCATAATGACAATGATTAGTAAAAACTCCAATGTCATTGTTTGTTAGGTCTGTAAGCAAGACAATAAGCAAATAACTTTTGAAATGATCGTTTTTCTGAATAGCATTCAGATCGGTCAGAGCTAGACTATGCTAACACTAGCTGCTCCATAAACACATACACGTCTAGGCATAAATACGATAGTTTGGTTTGTACACATAGTTTTCTTCGGTCTCTGTTTTAAATTTAAGGTACCGTTGTAGAGCTCTGGGAGACCACAGACCGCTATATGTTTTGTCTCCATTTCTGATGAACTGACGAGTGACAACAGGAGGAGAATCTCAACGCTGATTGACACGCAAACTTTGCTTGAGTTCAAATATTTCCACTCCAGCAAATAAAAAAAATTGAGCCATTCACGCCACATCATTCGAGCCACCTGAGGCCTCCAGGTTACAAAAATGTGCTAAGCATTTTGTGTGAATGCCCCTTAAGACTTAACATTTTACGAGCAAACAGTTTGAGTAGTGTCCGATAAAAAGACACATTCATTACACTTTTAGCACATACCTGGGGGAGTTGAATCCACTGTCCACCGTGACACTGCTGCTGTCCATGCTGTCCAAACGGGCAGAGTGGGCCGACTTCTGGCTGCTGCTATTCTCTGTCTCCTTGGGGCTGAGTAAGGTCAGATTGGTCTCCAGTTTCCGCTGCAGATCATGGTCCTTCTCCCGCTCCAGTAACCACTGCATGGTTCCCTCCCCACCACCACCACTACCTCCACCGTTACCACCCACTTCCCCACGGTCTTTGTTGTCCTCTGCCGTCGCCAACTCTTTGTGCGAGTCCTCCTCTGCCTCTTCCTCTTCCTCATCATCTGATACATTATAATAGTCAAAGGAGGCGGAGGGGACTGTTGGCTCTAAGCAGCCCTGTAAAACTGCCGGTGACACTGAGGAAGTGGCTGAATTGGAAGGCTGCTGGGGCTCAGGATTGTCTAGGGCCTCTGTTGATTTGGCATGTGAGGCTTTCCGCAATGTGCCGGACTTGGTGTAGCTGCTGTCCACGTAGCCTGTGGACAAGGCATTGTGTGGAGGTTTGAACAAAGTGTCCTTGCTGAAGATCTCTTTCCTCTTGATCACTATACTGCCTCCTCCCCCTCCGGGATCTACATTGTGTTGGTGTGGCGTCAAACGGGCATTTTGCACCGGCTCCGGCGTCTGGCTTGGTGTCAGTCGCACTGAGCTATTCTGTCCCTTTGCTGCCGACAATTCCTCTTTGTACTCCATCGTGTGAGGAGAGGTGAGGTGAGGCGTTTGGCGGTCAGCCGGAGAGCCCTTTCGGAGTCCCCCTGATGAGGTTAATGTGTCATATTCTGATTTTGCCTGAGGCGAAGGGGCAGTTAGGATTGTTTCATTTGACGTATTGCACTGGAAGTACTCATCTGTTGAGGGCTTAGGAGAAAGTCCCATTAGCTCATTGTACGATGGCAAGCTGTCTCTGCTTTTGTTCCTCTCCATCGTACTCCGGATCCTTGACTCGTCCAAACTCCCTTTCCCCAAATCAGGCACATTAAAATCAGAGTGGAACTTAGCAGCAGAGAACATGATCCTTGAGTAGTGGGAGGACTTCTGCGTGGCGCGCAGGGTGCCGTCATCAGTGTAGTAATGACTACGCTCCTCCAGAGTGGGTTCAAAGTCTTCTGGCGCCCCCAGTGATGGGCCCTTGAGGGAGTTGTCCATGGACCGAGAGCGTTCCTTAGCTTGATCTGACCTATCGTGACGTGACTTCCTGTCCTGATTATGACTGTGACTTCTTTGCACTCTAGACTGGCACGTCCCCCGTGACGGCTCTGGGAAGGGCATCTCTGTCCGTCTCTTGGCTAGTTCCCCAGACACGTCCCACTCAGGGGTAACAGGGCAGTACGATTCAGTAATGTTGGGGTTGCTATGGACCAGGTATGTTGCGCCTCCACTTCGTCTGCGCTCCAAGGTGTACATGGCCTCCCGAGGCGAGCGAACTAAGGAGTGGCTAAAGAAGCGGTAATCCCTTTCCATGAACAAAAGGTCCCAGTTTGAACCCTCTGACGGGTCTCCCCTGGAGGTTCTGGGCTTGCTATGTGAGCGGGACTTACCATGAAGGGCCCTCCTGTGGCCCCTCCCCCTCCTGCTGCGTGCACTGTGCTGGGCTGAAGACCCTGCCTTGTTCTTCTGTGTACGCTCCTCCTCTAGCCTCTTCATCACAGCCGTGTGCCTTGCAACATTCTCCACTGTTAGATCAGGGTTGATTCGGCGGATAATCTCCATCTCCACCTCCCGGGGAATGGGCGTAGTTGGCACTTCCTCGTCACGAAGTGGCCACTCTTCTGGAGGGAACTGGGCTGAGAAGGTGGCCAGCTGCCTCATTTTGTCCTTCTTGAAACTCATCCTGAAGAGCCTGAGACCGAACCTTTTGGATTGCTTCTCTCCACTTCCACTGCCACCACTTCCTTCCTTCTTTTTGGTCAGAGTGTCACTTTTATAAGGGAAAGAAGTGATGCTTTTGCTCTTTTCAGCAGGCTCTTGAGGCGGCGGTTGCTGGACAGGAGGGGATGTGGGAAGGGGAGGAAGAGGGGGATGAGGATATGATGGTGGTTCTCCTCGGTGCTCCTTGGCTGACGTGTTTGGTGGAGGCTCCCCGCCATTGTGATCCTTGGGGGGCTTATTTTGATAAGAATCTCCCCTGTGCTCCTTTGGCGACTTACTACTGTGAAGTCTGGACGAGTCTTCGCGATAGGAGTTGTATGAGTCACTGTGATTCTTGCGAGGAGGCCTCTCTCTCAGGCAGCCAGGTGTGGATGGTGTTACATTGCCAGACTGAGGCGAAGTGCATTGCTGAGGTTGCTGCTGCTGTTGCTGTTGCTGCTGCTGCTGCGACTGTTGCGGTTGGCGCTCTTGCAGCCGATCATCCAGGTGATACCACTTGTTGTTGGTTCTTATGAGGGAAGGGGTGATAAAGTAGGTCTGTGGTGTGACGATGAAGTAGCCCTCTGGAGTTGGGTAGATCTTCCTCTCTCGCACCAGCATGTTCAGGGTATGTCGCAGAACCTCTGAGCTGGGTGTAGGCACGCCTACAGGAAACACAGATCAGACAAAGTTGAAGCACAGCTTTTTAGATTTTAGTTAAAAAACGTTATTTACTTTAAAATGGTTCCAACACATCATTTTGGAGATAGTAAAATAACATAATTAACAGATTATAGTTGAAGAAAAAAAAACAATGTGGGAACTGCTGTTATAAAATAAAAAAATAAAAAATCAACAAAACAAAAAACAGCTTGTCAAGGAGAGATAAGATAATAACAAAACTAGCTTGAGGGCTGTTTTAATATGAATACAATGTGTTAATTCTATGATGTTTCATTCACACAACGCGTGTTTTAACATCAATTAAAATGCAAATCAGACATATATAATCATACCAGAAGCATATTAAATATGAAATAAATTAGGAGTGAAAGATGGGACTGGGTGAAGATGATGTGAGGTATTTCATTTTTTTTTTCAGAGCATGAAAAAAGCTAACTAATCGTTAAGACATTTTTGAAGATACAACTATACTTTAGTACTGTTTAAACATATTCCCTTAAATTTCCCATCACATTTCTTAATTAAAAAAAGCATATTCTGCATCTTCCTTTTCCATCATTCACACTTTATATAATGCTTATGTGGAGTGAATTGTTCAAACCAAAGATGTCATGTTTTTCATGGATGCAGCATTTCACATTTCATCACATAGTTTTTGTAGATGTATTGTGCAACATGTTATTCAAATTTCTCTGAAACCAAGCATAATGTATTCGGTATGTTTGGAAACATGATCTTACTAGAATTGTATGTTTGTTTGAATTTTGTTTGACGGCACATGAGTAAATGAACATTAATTTGTACAGACAGACAGACCATAGACTATATAAGAGGTGGACATAGTCATCCTGACATCCCCATTGGTTTTGGACTACAGATTTGAAGCCTCGAGTTGGGCATTTTGGATGTCGCCATCTTGGAATTTTTGCAACAAGTGAAAGGAAATGACCATATTTGGACTGCCAAGGAGCGAAAGGTGGATCTGACGAATACAAGTGGCAGAGCAGCACCCTGAATGGCAACCTTAATGGATCTGCCTCGATCTGGCTTCTGGTGTGAAGCTGTTAATAAAGTTAGCTGCCATGATTTAACTTTATTGCTAAGTGTTCAAAGTAAACTAAATAAACTCATGTTTACAATTTTGCGATAATAGTAAGTGAGAAGGGTAATTTTTACCAGACTTTCATGTAATCGGACTTCTTTTTGTAACCAGAGGAGTCGCCCTCTGATGGCCAGCAGAGAGCATGCAAGTTTAAGGCGCCTGACTTATCCGCTGGTTGCTACATCAGAGTTTTAACAGCTATTCATTTGAGTGTTCCTTTCCCTTTTTTTTATTATCAGTTTTGATATAATAAATAATAGAAATATACAAAGAATAATAAAATAATAATAAAAATACAACAACATAAAAATCCTCAAGAACATGATAAAAATTATTGCAGGTTTTTTCTGCGTCTCCTTTTAAAAAACGTTTAAGTGTGCTTTACACATTAAACATTTTACCACATCTCAAACAAATCCCAATGCAATTTAAGGAATGTCCATGACTTACCACTCATACCATTACACAATTTTATATTTAATCTCTATGTAAAAATGAATGGTACTTAATAAACTGTATACTCACATTCCCAGATGATTCCTGAGGATATTTAATCGGTCATAAGAGCTAAGCTTGTATAAATCAACATTAAAAGTAGTGCATTTCAAAGATCATTCACAAACTTTGTCTAGCATGGTCTTGTGTTGCCTGACATTACATCACCCCTGTTTTTTTTTCTGAATGTAATGCAACTTCTTTTCACGGTGGCCTCTAAGAAATCAAGATGAATTAGAGGGATATGCTTCCCATTCAATTTGACTGACAATGGTGGGCACTATGCTACCACCATGATGCTGTTGTTTAGAACACTGTTATCAGCTGTATTAGCGCAGTGCAGAGCGGCTGCCATGAGATGGATAACAACACACACGGAGAGTGATTCTCTTCTCAGCTAGACATTACTTCTATATCGTTATATAACAAATGGTTCATTGCTGATATATTAATGCAATGAATGTCTCATATTGCAGTTTGACTGTAGGCTATATTTAAAATATTTTCCGACAGGATACTGAACGGAAAGGGAAACTTATCTATATTTTTGTCATGAAGACAAAAAATGCATAGATCTTAGATTGGAAATGGCTGTCTGATGGCAAGAGAACACTGAAGAAAATGGTGAAAAATGTCCACCATCATTGCTCAACCAATGTCTTATTTTTGCCCAACAGTCCAAATTCCAGAGGTATTCTGCTGACGATCATATATGATGGAGAAAAACGGCAAATCCTCTGGGAAAAGGATCATTAAAGTGATGAATCGATTATCAAAATAGTTGCCAATTAATTTTCTGTTAATTGACCAATTGTTTAATGGACTAATCGTTCTGGATCCATCCCTGTTGAAGCATTATGATGTAGTTTTTACAGGATGAAATATCTCAATTCTCAATGAATCACTGAAATGTGTGAAAGCCCTGAGGTGAGATCAATAGATGTTTTAAAGCCTACAAAGATCATTACTTTGCTGTTTGAACCTGGCTTTTATATTGAACATGTATAAAAATGACACTGATGTTAACAAATCAGAAGACAATAACAAATGTACGGACGGGTACAATCACCATTTTCACCTTAGTATTTACAGTAGCTGCTAATATACTAACAACATATGCCACATAATGCATTCGAAGAAAGGTTTCTGCATTCTTTAGTGCAGTACCAGGTCAGAGGAGCATACCTGGGAAGCTGGCAGTGAGGTGCTCCACCAGAGCCTCCTGGTTGACAGGCTTGTGGGCAGAGTTCATAGAAGAGATGGCCAGGCACAAGATCTCTCCCAGTGGGATGAACTGTGACTGGCTGATAGGTGACATACTGATCGGGGACACATCACCTGCAGGAGGAGGAGGAGGAGGAGGAGGAGGAGGCACAACTGTTAGATCATGAATGAACAGCAGGCGCAGCGTGTGAAGCTATGATGTAATGGTCAAACAGCAGCAGTTTGCATGCTGCCTCGGAGAGCTCCACCCCTCCTCTCTGTGCTTCCTTTAGCCTCTCATTCCTCCCGTTTCTCGTAGGTTAGCAAAGCGAGGAAGCTGCTGCAGCAACCGTAGTGTGAGATCACCTGAGTCTTTGCAAGCCCTGTTATTCAATTCACGTCATCTCACGAACAGAAAGCTTACACAATCCAAACCCAACACGTTTGAAAATTTAACAAAATATAACTGACTTTAGTGCCACATTGAGGGCTTACACACAGACGTTCTCTGTTGCCTTTGTTGAATTAAGCTGGCTTTGCTGTCAGCAGTAGTGAGTAGTGAGATCATCCTACAACCAGACGGCCCGGCTTCAAGCCCCTGTGAGAGCAAACATCTGCCCTGCTTAAAGGTTGTAAAGCAACACAGTGAATCCAGCGCTGCAGCATCTTAGCTGTAGCTGACCCTGTCCTCTGACCTAAATCTGGTGATCGATAGAGAGTCACGCGATACAACGTAGAAAATATACAATCAAAGCCTCCATCTTTGATTTTTAACCGAACACTTATGTCACCTGATGTCCACGGATCAACAGCAGAATGAATGTTGCCTCATTAATCACCATTTTGAAGTTGATTTTTCTATCCACACTTCTTTTACCTGAGCTGTAATCTGTGCAGGGCCCTGCCTCCAGTCCTCAGCTGAATGGTCAGTTAAGCAACACGATGACGTTATCTCTGCTTAGTATCACAGCCCCTTAAGCTTTATGTGGCTTTACGAGGCTTTACTTGTTTTTTCTTTTTTTTAGTAAACATGAGAAAAGCTGGATCTGCCAGTGAATTTGTCCCAAAAAAAAATCCCTATCCTGTGCTTTTATATTGTAGTATGGGAATGAGTTGTAGTCTGATTTTCTTGCTAAGGACATGAGTTCATCACAAGAGATCGCCCAAAAGCCCCTTTTTTTAATCTTAAAATTATGAATTTGTCACAAAATTTGGTGCAAAGGTGATGCAGCTGATATAGTCAAATGACAACTTTTTACAAAATCTACAAAATATTATACATGAGGAAAAAATATATTTTGAAATATGGACCAGTAAATATGAAGGGAAAATATGTCACAAATTAAAAACTGTGGTCCCACAGAAATAGATTTTTGAATTTGAATACTAAAGCGAGTCAAATGAGTGTTCAATAGTGCCAATAATAGAGAGCTGAGGATGAAATAATTCAAAAATATTTCTCGTTCGCCATTTCGATTCGACCTTACTTAAAACATTAGAGGTAATGAATACCAGTATAACACAAATATTTTGTCCACTTTGAACTCTGCCCTTTGCCCCCGAATCAAACCGTCTTTGCTCTGCGTAGAGAGAGGGTGGAGCTTCTGTTAGTGGGAGTGTCATCGACTCACCTGGCGCACGGTAACTTGGCGGGGACGGAGAGAAATGAGGAGCAGTAGGGGGAGGAAGATGCTGTTTTTGGACACGGATGTCTTTCTCACTACGCTCCAGCGGGCGTTCGGTAAGCTCCGAGCTGGGCCAGGCCCGCCGTTGATTGCTGCTGTGGTTCTTCTTCATCGTGACCCCTTTACCAGGTGGCCTTCACCCCCGGGGGCTGGGATAAGGGGGAGGGGGGTGGGTGATGGAATGGGGAGAAGGAGGAAGGAAGGAAGGAGGGAGGCGGGAAGGGGGGGATGTGCAGGGGGAGGTCGACCAACCTCAGGCTCAGTGCCTCCCCCGCATCAGTAAGAACGTCCCGCTAGAGCGATCACACACCAGACATGGCAGGAACCAGTGTGCACCTTCACACACATACACACGTCTCATTTACATCCACGAGCAAGCTACAAACGACTGTGTTCGCACTGTGGGTGGTTGTCATCGGCTGCTGGGCTCTCCCAGGCTGATCTGGAGCGATGGCGGCGGAGGTGCAGGTGATTGCGCGAGGCATCACCCTTTCATCGGCATCAGTCCCAGCCACCATTTGTAGCATCCCCATTTGCATGCGTAGGGAGGCACATTACGTAGCCGCTCTGATGTGGGAGGAGGGAGCAGGAGAGAGGTGGGGGGGCAGGGGTAGAGATGAGGGAAATGGGGCATTGGAAGCAAGGAGGACGGAGAGGAGAGATTTCACTGGAGGATTTGGGATCCGCTTGTTCCGTTTGAGTAGAAGGTAACAGGGGAAGAAAGGCGGGGAGAGATGGATGGTCAAATATTCAAAGCTTAAGAGGCCCAGTCTTCGACAATAGCTCAATTCACCACAGGAGTGCTCGGCCGATCCCCGGAAAACAAAAGGGCCCACTTAAAAAAAAAAAATTAAAGCTCCATTCACCCTAATGGGCAGTGAAACCTCAATAGTATGCCAAGCATCGGAGACTTCACGTTCACCTCCATCTTTATCCGATCAAGCACAAGACCCCATCGTCCTTTCGACAACAGCGCACCAGGAGAGGGTGGGGAGAAAAAAAATGGAGAGCATAGAAATAAATAAATATATTTCAAGAATAGATATCCACCATTTCCCGCAATCCAACAGAAGAAGCTCCCGAGCCTATCGCCGTAGCATCCATTCATTAACGGGGGGGGAGGCAAACTCCAGTCAACGGCAAATCTCTTTCAACGCTAATGCTGCAGCTGCTCCCAGCACCTCCAGGAAGGGTGTGTGAGTATGTGTGTGTACGTGTGTGTGTGTGTGTGTGTGTGTGAGAGAGAGAGAGAGAGTGTGTGTGTGTGTGTGTGAGAGTGTGAGAGAGGGAGAGGGAGAGAGAGAAAGTGTGTATGCGCGCATCCGCCTGCTGCGCGCGATTCTGCGTGAGCATGCATGCGTCTGTGTCTGGGTGATTGAGGCTGAGGGGAGGGGAGGAGAGGATGCAAGAGAGAGAGAGAGAGAGAGAGGGAGAGAGAGAGAGATCGAGGACATGCATAAAGGCAGAGAGGAGAGCAAATATCAACAGCTCGAAACACACAAGAAAAAAAAAAAAAAACCTCAGCCCTCAGATGATGTCCTGGGAATAGTTCAGCTCTGAATCTTTTGGCTGAATTTCCATCCTCACCCTCCTCCCTCTCTTGTTCCCTCACCCTCTTCTCTTGAAGGAAGAGGGGGCCCCTTAAACCACCGTCCGTCGTGAAGCTAAAGACTTGTAAGGGCCACAGCCGATGGGAATCATTTTACAAGCTGCTTCGTGTCTTTCTCTTCATTGCTTTCCACCGGTTGGTTCGGTAACTAATACTGTGTGGAGCTGTCAGTGTAAAGAAACCCCAAAGCTTCACCTTAATCACGTCCGGAGTTGCAGCTCCTGCTAGCTGCAGACTCCTGCTGACTCACATGTGTGGAGTGTGAATGGACCGTTAGAGGGACAGAATAAGGAGCAAAGTGAGAGGGCAGGACGGGCCACGGTTGGGGGGGAGGGGAGGGGGGGGGAGGCGGTGTCACAACCAATCTGCTCCAGTTCACTGATACCAAAGAGAAAGAGGAGAGGCAGGGAAGGAGGGGTGAGGAGGAGGAGGGAGAGCGACACCATGCCAGCCATTTTATTTCTCAGTAGTGCTGCAACAGCCTTTGTTGCTATGGCGACGCAAGCCGATGATCTCATAGCTGTTACCTTTGAGTGCTCTTCCCTTAAAGAGCCAGTTGCTCAAGATAGAAGCAGACAGACACCACATAGACGAGGACTGAACCGTCTGTTATATGGACAGAAAATAGTCCTGCATTACCGCTGAAACGTTGAGATCCTCCAACACGTATCTACTAACTATACTAAAAGACATTTAGACCAACTCGGAATAACATAGTGCAAGGTGTCCTGATGGTGGCAAGATCTGAAAAATACAACAGTGATTTGCAGGATACCCCATGGAAAACCCTGACCGACTCCAAATGAGAGGCGATTAGTCAATTTAAGTTTACAATTTAATCAGATTAGTCACTCGACAGAAAATGAATTGGCTAAAATTTTGTGAATTGGTTCATTGTTTAAGCGCAGCACGGTGCTGTAGTGGCATTAGCATTGTCGCCTCACAGCAAGAGGGGTCCAGGTTTGAATTTGGGTTCCTTCTGTGTGGAGTTAGCGTGGGTTCTCTCCAGGTATCCCGGCTTCCTCCCACAGTCCAAAGACATGCAGGATAGGAGCGGTTAATTGATGACTAATTTGCCTGTAGGTGTGAATGTGAGCGTGAATGGTTGTCTGTCTCTGTGTCAGCCGTGTGATAGACTAGCGACCTGTCCAGGGTGAACAATGCCTTCGCCTTCGCCCCATTTGGCAGTAAATCTGACAAAAAGGTGCTGCATGCTAGCAGCTCCGTGAAGCTCTACTTGGTGCTCTGAGCTAAATGACAATGCTAGCATGCTAACATGCTCACAACGATGATGCTAGCGTATTGATAGGAGGATAATGTTGAACATGTTCGCTGTCTAAGCATTGATAATAAGCAGTTCACGCTAAGTGCAGCTGCGTTATTTTTGCAGGTATACGATCATTTGACTGATGAAGTATATGTATTAGACAAATTAAAATTCTCACCTGATGAATGAAAAATCAGTGGATTACCAATCAGACAAAGCAACATCCATAGAGCTATTGCTAAAACATATTTGAAGATAGAAGTTAAATTGTGTTGAATTCTCATTAAACGCTCTAGCTCTGTTTCAAATGTGTTTTAGGTGAAGTAGAGCAACTCTGATTAAGATCACAATAATGTGTAATGCAGACTGAATGTGTTACCAATAAATGACCAATTCAATGCAATTAAATGACCCCTGCATGCATAAATCCCCAACGGTTGTTGCATTGTGTTCAGATTAACATATCAATAGTCGGATAGTACCATCCTGCTGTTTGAGGCCCTATTTCTGAGCTGCAAAGGATTTGTGGCCTGTCACAAATTCATCCAACTTCCTTGCAAACAGGACCATTTTTGCTGGTGGTCTGCCCTCCAGTGGAACATTTATGACAACACGTCTTTTTCACAGGAAGCTCGATAGGCCAGACAAGCAAATAAAGTGACAAAAGCTGTTTTGCCGCTGCAGCCTACATGACACACCTGACATTAAGATAAACGGTAACAAATCTCTCTGCTGCGTTCCACATTTCCCCCAATTCTCTACAGGGACCCTCCCTTTCCTTCCAATGCAGAGCTCGGCTGTAGCAGGGAATGCAGTGCCGTAGTGTTTTCCTAAACAAATGCTCCACTTTTCCTTCCTTAAAAGCACACACTCCTCCCAGTCCATTGTGTATATCCTACTAACGGATACAAAGTCCCTCAGTTAATCAGATTGAATTGTCAGTTTTAAAAAACACACTTTGTTTGCACACATCTGAAAATCAACCACTTTTGATTTTCAAGCCTAAATGTTGTAATCCAGCTACTTTTTTGGCTCTCGGCCATAATCAAACACGGGGGATAATCTACATTATATAAACATGTAGCAGTTATATGAGTAAATACTGTACGTTCACAAGTCTGACGTCAAAATGCATTTCACAACAGCTATATGATTTCAACCTTCGAACACTTAAAGTAAACGTAAAAAATAAAAAATAGGTATTTTAATTAATTAATTTTACCCTGTATCATTTTCTTTCTACAGTCTTATCTGAGCCATGCCCAGAAAAAAAAAGTTTTCAGATGTTTTTAATTGTCCCAAAATATCAGACTGATCTCATGAATCGGGTATGTATGACACACCAACTCGTATGCCATTATGGTGTGTTATCACTACGCACAATCGCCTTTTCGCGTGTTTATCAACGCCGAACCCTAACCCTAACCTTAAAGGGCGTTTCAGAACGTACACATACATGCGGATAGCTGGAATTGCGTACAGATAACACGCCACAGGCAGTGGCGTGTATATTTACGAAAAGTCATGATGCCACGTTGCAAATATTCATAATAAAAGATGGATCATTTTGCGAGCACATTATTCCAAATGCTGACCTACTACACACAGTTAATGAACAGCCCAATTTGTCTCAACTTTGTTTGAACTCGTCTGGCAAACCCAAATCTTGACACTATAGCTGAGAAAACGAGTCAGCCAGCAACTTGGAAAATCAATACAGCAGTGGTTTTCATCTGTATACTATTGCCAATAAACTTGGACATTTTCTATAAGAATGCACAACACTTAAAAAAATAATTCCTGGTTTGAATTCACATGAGCTATTTAACTAAACATTGATTATGCTGCCCTAGTGGCTGCTTCCTACATGCACTGCAGTGATGCAACTAAATTACTTTTTTTTTACCATTGGTCCCATTCTAAGTTAATTTCTATTGTAGGTTATGGATTTTGCGGTGAAAAACTATTTCAGTATCTCATGTGCATGTGGACCAACAGCATATACACTCTGTTGGTTTTCTGCATTATAGAGTCTGGTGATTTATTAGCTATAAGACAAACATTCCACAGCTTATCAGTGTTTGCTTCAGCCGTGTCAATGAAGCTACGTCACTTCCTCTGAGCAGAGAAGCGGTGACACAAAAATCACAATCATTTTAAGAATTACCTTTGGACTATAACAGACTGATATTTAAGATTTTAGATGTAACACAATCATGGTCAGCATATGGAAATCTGATAACATGAAAGGAGCTGTAGAAGTGCTGTGACTGGTTAACACACACTCAAATCTAAAAATGACACCTTACACGTCGCACATGCTAATTAAGTCAATTATTTGTATTATTCATCACAGCAGCTTTGATTTTTTTTTTGCAGATAATATACAGCAGTACATCGGTTCTGATCCCAGATCTGCATGTCGTGATTAAGCTTGACTTGAGCATCCATGCTTACAGTTAACTATAATATCAATAGGAATATATATCTATACATTATTGTATGTCATGAAAAATATTTTTAAAAGTAATTTAGTCATTAAATCCCGATGCTCTCATAAGGTTCTTGCTTCATTTTTAAAAAGTTTGTCAATTTTGTATGATTTTGTGTGCCGCAAAAGCCAAAACAATAGTCTAAAAGATGCTAAAACACTCTCTAGAGCTAAAGGGAACTGCAGATTTGGGTGATGAATTAAATGTAATGATATTAGATGTGCTTTTACTTGTACTAGAAGTACGTCCCTCTGCTTTATACGAGTGCAGGTTGATGCCGCTCACCAATGAAACTGCCAATCTAAACTGACGCTGTATTGTGAAACTGACATAAATAAGCTAATCTATGACATGTTGCACATCCCTCTCCCTCATTTGCACACACACACACACAGATGGATCAAGAAGCCTGTGAGGGCAGTACTCTGGGTGCAGGTTAGACTTGCTGATGATACCTCAGGTCGTCCAAACCTGTCCCAGCACATACATGAATTTATAGCCTTGTCAGCAGAAGATGAGTATGACTGGGAATGTTGAACTGGAGCAGAACTGGGCCTAAATCCTGTCTCCCCTTTCTGAACAAGCAAACCTGAGGTTATAAGGTGAGATGCTGCCGAAAAAACTCCTCATCGGACTAGCCACGACTGGTTTCATGTAACCTGTCCTGACTCTCAGATGTGAGTCATGAACATATAAAATGCTCCGGGGAAAGTATTTTCACTCACACTTCTAATAAAAAATGATGGTTTAGGTTGAATGCCAGCATTTACCAGCAATTAAAGAGGTGTGGAAGTCAGTATGAAAACAACCAGCAGAGCTCTGAAGAGTCACAAACTGTAGGTTAATCTGTCAGAAAGGTGTTTAGATCAGTCTCAGAGACTGTGTGGACAAACAGAAACAGCAGTCGCAAATGGAAACTGACGAGACACAAAGATGTTTTTAGGTCCCCCGGGGCAAGTCTGAAGTCTCGACTTAATCGAGTCTCATCAAACCAAATCTCTGATAAAGATTCAGCCTTCTTGTAGAGTGTAAACGGGCTGTGTTTTTTGCCCATTTTGTAAATCACCCCGACGCCGTAAAGCGTTGGTGAAGAGTATTCTAGTTTGAAAGTTAGGAGTTGTTTCATTTAAACTCCTGGTTCTTTGTAACTTGAGCACCTAGTGTGCAGGTAATGACAGTGTACTCATCCTACAAATCAAGTCCTGAGTCCTAATGAGTGAGCTGTGTCTCTCTCACGTCTCTGAGTGCTGACTATTATATCTACATCTCTCAGACCCAGGAACAAAAAACAACATTAATTCAAACATCCACAATTATTCCTCAAGTAAGTTAGTGTCTCGAACTTTTTCTCGAACGCAGTTTATTCCAGAAGTAAGGCATACAATACCTGAAACCTGCCTTCCCCAGTTGTTTACGGTATATGCAACTATCTTTTTAATCGTTCCAGGATTTTACAGTGTAAAAAGATTTGGATGTTTTTGTTGGAAGTTTCATGTCAGCTCAGTGTCGAGTCCCAAGTGAAGTCTGAGAGATGTCAAGTCCAAGACTTCAGTCTGACTCGAGAAGTTTGCATCTCTGTCCTGACATATATAGTGTTAAAAGGAAATGCTGCAAAAATGGCATGCAAGTGAATATGGCCCACCGGAGTTGAAAGTTGAAATCGCTTTATCACGTTGTGGAGTCGACTCGTTCTGACGGACTCTGGTTGCAGGCCAAGATTTGTCAGATTTAATCACGTTATTGACACTACGCACTATACTTATTGTCAGCTGTCTCATCTGTAAACGCTTGCTTTTACTGCCAATGTGTGCAACTTATTCTAAATGGTATTTGATTCATTTTCCTTTCACTGGTGGATGAGTCTGATTTAATAGGCATGTATGCTGCAAGCCACATTTCCCTTGTTTCCAAACTACATGCATGGCAGGAACATAAAATATGTTCAGACTTTTATAGCATTTTATAGTCTTAAACATACCCACCGATGCACTCGATGTCAAAGCCCCGTGGTGGTTTGAGGGTACGCCTGGTCCATCCGTTCCTGAGGACCTGCAGGTGAACTTCTTCGCCCTGAATCAGCAGCACATGCTCATCAATCCAGCCGAGGAAGAAGACCTCGGACAGCGCTCGCGTCAGCGCCGTGTTCCAGAAATGTTGCATGTTTACGGCTTTGAAGTTGGCGAACACCTCGTAGCCGGTGCGATGCTGTAACTTGACCGGTGGTGGCGGCGGCGGTGACGACGGGCAGAGCCCCTCATCTCCTCCGCGGACCTGCGACAGGACCAGAGCCAGAGAGTGCGGGGCGACGTGAAGCGACTTCTCCATTTAAAGTTAACGGTGGTCCGCGTGGAAGTCAAAGAAAACTACGGTTTCTTCACTGCAAGACGCTGTCGAGGCTACTCAAGTCTTACGGGTTTATCAACAAAACAAAACTCCCTCATGATGTTAACTGTATTCTAGAAAGGACTTAAGTTAAAAAAAAAAAAAGAAACCCCGATGTTGATCCAGAGTCCGCGGGGCACAACAGTTAGTCCACCGCAGGTGCCCCATGTAAAAGCGGGGAAATAAGCAACCTGACACGCCGTCCGCAGCAGCCAACTAACCCCAACTGTCAAAGAGTATTAGGGTCTATTTTCAGCGACAAAAGAGGCGAGGACTTGTGCTGCGTTCAAGGGCTACACGTAAACTCGCGTTACACACTCTGGAAGACCATCGATGACAGCCTTTCTTTGTTACAAAGAGAGTTGTTTACCTATCGTATGCCGATCTAACGATCAATTTAATGTATGACTCAAAACGCCAGAAGAAAAAAAGGATCCTACACCTACACGATTCAGTGCAATGTCAACTTCAACTTTATTGTTGCCAAAGGGACGTTTGTCCTGCTGCAAGCTAACAGAACAGACAGAACGATTTATTCATAAAGCATAATAATAATAATAATAATAATAATTAAACATGAGAATTGAATCAATGGCATTTATTACAGGATTGCTGCACTATATAACATTATGATGTACAGGGGGATATCAGGTATTTGTTGATAATTTATTAGCAGAAATCAAGGGACATGATGTTTTTAAGTATAGATAATTATGTGTCTGTTCATTAGCACCTCCAATTGGCAGAACTCACAATGAATGTGTTCACAAATCAAAAATTGATCAACAAAAAACTTATTTTGATCATCGATTAATCATTTATCAAATAATAATAGTACATTTTTAACTTTTTGCATAATTCCCCAATTTGATAGGTATGGCTTATGCAAACAACGATACAATAAAGCTAATTACTTCCAGCAGATTTGATCCCAAGACTATATTCATAACATTAACAAGCGGAAAGAAACTGAGTGCATGATATATTCTAGTAGCCTCAGGTGGCTGAGGTGCAATTTGTTGAATCAACTTCTAATTTAGAGGTTTATATGGGTGTGTACGTGTAGGTATATAAGTGTCAGCTGTGAGCACTTATATTCAGTACATCCAACAGGTACTTAGTATGTTGGTTGTGAGGGCTGGTTTAGGTGAAGTGCTTCTGTGCTGGCAGTGAAGGAATCTGAGGCCCAGTTTAATTTGGCCCAGGGCCTCAGGATCTGGTGGCCCAGTTCTTCTCACCTCGAGGCATGCCAAATCTGGAGTAATCCTGCCTGTTTACCCTCGATGGTGTGAACAAGTAGACCCTTTACTGTGTTTGTAGAGGTTAACTATCGATGAACAATTCTGGTTGGTCTTGATGAAAAAGTGAGCACTTTAACTTTAGTTATATAGATAGTTAATGATCTTCTCTATTGTTACACTGTAGGAACCAAAAACAAAATCAGTCACACTGTACAACACAGAACAATGAAGTGTTTTTTTATTCAGGAAAAAGATTACACCAACCTCACAGTATCACTGCTTACAAAATAGTGACGTTCAAAGAAAAGCCAAAAAGTGACGTTCCATAGCAAAGTGTAGTATATTGATACTGGATTGTCAAACAGTGAAAGATCTTAACAGATATATTGTGGTAAATATTTAAATATTTACTCACAAGTGAACAGCACCTGGATCAGTACACAATCAAATTGTGCTTTGTCTGTTATAAATCACTTAGTGCTGATGGTTTCCATATAAAAGTCTGACTCACATTTCAACTGGAAATGTATTTAAGGAGAGATTAATGACCGTAATTATAAAAGCGGAGTGAAAATGCATCCTATTTGCCATTTCATCTTGAAAAACCACAATACAGGAGTTACTGCTTAACATGAAATGTAAACTTACGTTCAAGTATGGAACTGTGCCTCAAATAAAAGCATCGTACAAGTGGGCTAAATTTACTCATGCATGCTATGATGCCCGACACGGACTGATTTGAGGACACAGACAGACACAAGATAGCTTAGTGGTTGTACCTCAACTTGCGACAACATTATCCTTTTAATTTACCGACTGAGCACAGCAATGATGCAGGCTTCACAACTCATCAGGTAATATTTCAGCGAATGATTATTATTTTTGTTTATACAACCTCACTATCAGTCATGTAAGGTGACATGGAAAAACAAAAACAGGCACACAAACGAAACATGATCCCTTCATAACAGACTGTTGTCTTGCTTAGACTCTGTTAAAGTTCAAATTAACTGCTGACTCATAAAATGCTGATGCTTGAGGGAAGAAAGCCCATCCATGGTTTCATGATTAAATAAATATATAAAAGATATAGAGAGATAAAACTGGCTCCCAATCAGTTCCCTGAAAAGTGTATAGTATAAACAGAAGAGAGGCATTCACTTGTAGAAAATTCTGACCTTGAGCTTATGATAAATGTTTAAATGAATACAAAATTGTGTTCCGGTAGAGATAATAAAAAAAAAAGAAGAAGAAATGTATGCCTTGTATGATATCTCAGAACCGTGCTCCACACAGAACCATATAATGCCAAGCTTGTGAAATGTGACTTTGCATCATCTACCAGGAAATATGTACGTCATATGTCAGAAAATGTAAACCAAAATAATTCACAAACACCACCTCATACACATCCTCAATCCTTTCTTCTGTAGACGACGACATCAAGCAGAAAAATACATCTCCTTGGTCAGCATTGACACAATGCATGGGATTTGTTTCTTTGCATTAAAGCCTGGCGAATTGGAGACGGACACAAACTCTACTGCCACCTTGTGGTTCACTCGAGTCAGGATGTGCTGGACCTCCAGTTCTTTTCCATATTTGCTGATCATGTCACACAGTGACTGCATGAACCAGGACCCAGTCATAGTGTTCCTCCAGGAATAGTAGCCTGTAGACGGATGAGTGATATAATTAATGGTGTCTCAATATAATAAGTCAAAAACAAAGGGGAATGATTGGTACACAAAAAGACCTGTTTGTGTGTAGGAGTATTAACCTGGGGCTGTGGAGAAGGCATAGAGGAAGTCAGCTTCCACAGGGATCTTGGTAGTGCCGTCTTCTCCACTGTCAGTCTCAATGCCTGCATCCAGGTCGCAGCCCCTGCAAGCCTACTCAGTGTGCACACAAACAAAACAAAGCCAGCTTAGACACTTCAGCAAAGCCCAAAGATGCATTGGTGCAGGAGGGGGGGAACGAGAGGCTCATAATACCTGGATGAAGAACAGTTTGGGTTTTCCCACCAGTGATTTGCAGCGATCGCCTCGAAAAAGTGATGTCAGATACTTAAGCTCGACTGATCCATCCGTACCAAAGAACACACCCTCATCTCCATGACTCAGCAGAACACAGACGAATGAGGCATAGCAGCTGTGATCTTCCTTGGACACTGAATAAATCCAAATGTATAGCTTTTAATATCATTTTGGAAAAAGACGTAAAAGACAGCAGGTGAAAAGAGCCTTAGTATTGATATGTGTACACATTTGTGTATTCTGCAACAAACTTACCAGAAGTTAAAACGTGTTTCATCTGCTCGACTGACTGGTCGTTGTAAACCTTCACTTTATAACCCAACTTCCCGAACACTTTGAATGCGTTGGCGGCATCTACGTCTGTACCGTTCCGTTGATTCATGCCTTTAAAAAACGAAGAGAATCTGGTTACAATGATTTTAAAAAGGAACCAACATCTCTTACTTCTTCTTCAGTAGATTTAACGAGCAGTTCGATACAAAGCACATATTGATTTGCATTCTATCATTTCCACGCACGCACGATGTCAAGGGGATTATTATTTTGGCAGTTTCCACCTCTTCTCGTGACTGTGTCACATTCAGTCATGAAAAGCCAAGACAATTTCAAAAAGGTGCTCAGTCTTATTTTTCTACAATCCTGTTGGTACACAGGATATCTGGTTCATTCGTGCCACGAATCCATGGACTCGGGCCATTCTGCAAACTGTTTTGTGCACGCCCAATCAGCGCACACCTGTACTGTGACGGTGGGATTTTGGAATGCACCCTTTAATAGTACATGACGCCTGGTTACCTCACAAAAGCTTTACATATCTTCAACCTTATCAGCCAGTTAATGTAAAAAAACATCCACACAGGTGTAAATAATTAAATGATTTCTGGCTGAATAGCATTTGCTGTCACGCGGTCATGGCTGAATGAGACATTTGAATAGAACGGATTGATTGTCAATGTTATTAGTGACAGCTGTGCTTTTCCTACTATATGACGAGTCATAAAGTCTGCTGTGAAAGGTAGTTTAATACTAAACATCCCTAAATCTAAATTTTGTACAAATAAATGCAACTCATCTTTTATTCAACCTATATTTATTCTATTCCTTTTTTCTTTTACTATTTTAGACTTTTTTTTTTATAAGAAATACAGTGTCAAAGCTTTTCAACTCGACTTTACCAAGTTAAGTTTGAGCCTCCAGTGTTTCCTACGTTAAACCGAGTAGTGCTGTGACTTTTCCTTACAGCCTTTCTTACTGCGTTTTTAACACAGTTGGGAGGGGTAGGCATGTTGTGTGTTGTAAGGTTGTTAGATACAGTAACTGGTCACCTGAGGCTGTAGACCACAAGCCTTTACACAAAATCTAATTGGCTCTTGTAAAAAAAAATGCTGCAGTGTTCCTTGGAAACATGCGTTGGGGATTACAGAGTGCATATCTACAATAACAGGAATATTTTCGTGGTTTAACAGGCTTAACAACTGCTGATTTTTACCCCACTCATATGATGAACGTACTCATGGAGCATTGTTGACCAAGCAGTCATGTGTGAATGCAGCTTCAGTCTGCTCTTCATCCGTTACCGTACTGTCAAACTTGTCTAGCAGGACTAACTGAGTGCACATGACTGCTTGGTCAACAATGCCCCACTCATATGATGAACGTACTCATGGAGCATTGTTGACCAAGCAGTCATGTGCACTCAGTTAGTCCTGCTAGACAAGTTTGACAGTACGGTAACGGATGAAGAGCAGACTGAAGCTGCATTCACACATGTCCAAGGTCTCCTCAGACAGATGGAGCTTTTTTCAATAATAGCATATACTGCTCTTCAGCTTCTCATACTTTTTAAATATTAAAAATATAGGCAAGGACATTATCCGTTCTCCAACTATTGTAGACATCAATTTTTATATCCAAAAGAGAAATATGCCTTGGATAAAAATGGCCTAATAGATTAAAAAAAAAACACCCAAAGGAAACATGTCAATTCTGACTACCACAATATCCATAAATATACCGAATGAACATTCACACACAGATGTAGTCTACATCAAACTTGGAAGAGGAACTAATCAAACCATGGTTACCCATGTGATACATGACAAGTCACTACAAATCATGTGGATAGCAGAACTTCCTGAAGAGCCACAAAGAAAATGTTACACTGGGAGTTATTGAATTATCTAATCAAATGCAATAACTCATAAAGCTGCCTGCTTGTTCCGACTCTCACTAAAGCCAACATGAGGACACGGGGCTAACTCTAATTAACTGACATGGGATGACGTTATATCATTCCATAGCAACAAGAGTAAATTGTGTCCGTCATCTCATGAAGGTGTGGATGCAAGATAAACTGGACAGGTCGTGAGACTATCACAGGGCTTAAGAAAGACAACCATTAACACTCACACCTACGGGCAATTTAGAGTCATTAATAAACCTATCCCCATCCTTCATGTCCTTGGACTGTGGGCAGAAGCAAGAGAGCCTGAAGAGAACCCATGCTAAAACAGCGGGAGAACATGCAAACTCCACACAGAAGGAACTGTAACCCGGGTGCCACGCACTACACCATCGTGCAGCCCCAAGATCAACTAAACATTTCAAAATGGCACTTTGTTAAATCCCAGTGTGGAAAATATCCCTGAGACCAACAAGGCAAAATGCACATACATTAGTGTAGTAAATGTAATGCAACATCATGAGAACCTGTCAGACTATAGAGTGAAAAACCTACAGGTATTTGCTATTTAAATTACAATGATACAAGGTGACAGAAACCAGGTAAACATCAACCTTTGGATTTAGAGCCTAGCACCAGATGCTTCTTTTTAGGGATGCACCAATCCAACTTCTCAGTTAAATAAGCTGTATGCCTCATTATGTGGAGGTGACTGGCCATATTCTTTTATGTTTAAGCCAATATAAGTTTGCTTTCCAAACTTTGTAAAACAAAATTACGGATATAAATGTACCGAATTGTTATTTATTAAAAAGAATGGTATCACTTTTTACTTTACATTAACTAATCATCTTCTATTCACAAGTTTAAACCCAATAGATTAACTCTAAACCTGGTTGTGTATTAAAAATAAGCTCAGAACAGACATGAATGTCATTCATCTGCCCTGACCAACAACAAATAAGAAGCCAGAATAAACACCTGTTCTTCTGTCAAAGTTCTTGTTGTTGATGATGATGCACTGGCCGATGCTGGGGAAGTTCAGGCTGTATCTGAAGCTGTGGGCGTTGGGCTTTGCATCCACGTCCATGGAGACAGAAGCAGACGGAGACATCGAAGACCTGAGAGACAACGAACCATAACTGTACTTAAACTGTACGGTAGTAGTTACTACGCGCCGAGGAAAGCCCTTAAAGGGCCAGTTAAAGGGCCAGTTACAGGCCTGCATTAGTGCCTCGTATATCACGTGTGACTCACAGTCAAACAGCCTAACGTTACAGACTATATGTATAGAAATATGCTGATAACAGGGTTATACTGCGATAATAACGTAAAACAACCGCCTGCCTGCTAACTTGGAGAGGACAACAATGAGCTGCTGGTAAAGATGCTAATCAGCGACATAGATAAACCAACAGGGACTCACTGTTGTCCACCGTCGATCTTTGCGTCTGTGGAGTCTTCTCCGGGTCCGTTTACCGACATGTTTCTGATCCGCAGCGTTTAAAACCACAGACTGAAATTACACACCCTGTAACCTATGCTAGCCGCTAACGTAGAGAGACGTGGTCAGGAGCCCAGCTAGCTGCGTCCGGCTAGTAAACAAAGATGCTGATGTCATGCGCACCAGAGGAGATGCACTCGTTTTACACGAGGGCGGGCGCGCAGGAAAAACGCCCCATGGTGTGGGGCGGAGCTAGTTAAAAATGTATATATTTTTTTATTGTTCTCATTCAATTAACTGATTATACATAATCACTTTACCTCACCACCCACGTTTTGGTCTAAATTCTGTTTCAAAGCCTTCTCCTCTCCACACTGCTGAGAAAACACTTACCTTTAAAGTTAGGGCATTTAGCAGACACTTTTATCCAAAGCAACTTACAATAAGTACACTTCTGGTACTGAAAATCTTATTTTTATTGGCCTAATAAATTTAAAATGAAATTCCCCTGGTTGGTAAACATTTCCCTAGAGAAATGAAGTCCCTGCTTCTGATGATGTAGTTTTTTCCTTTGTGTTTTACTTAGTTGTGTAGATTTGTAATTCAGTTGTTTTTTTTATATAATATTCTACATTATTTAATCCTGGAGTCACATCATGTAATTACAAGCCTCTAGTTGACAACACAGAGCTATTATAGATGAATTAATCATGTGTTGTCTCAGAAAGATGCTGTTTTCTTGAGGTTCTGTTGGTGTGTATGCTGGCTCACTTCTTGCTAGAGGCATTTATTACCCCCCCACACACACATGTCTTTGTTTTCTTCTAATATAGTCACACATTTCTTTTCCAGGTCTGTCTTTGTAAAATAACCTCCATCGGCTTAAGGATGTGGCAACCTACTATACATTTCTTAAATAAAAATATTTTCATTAGTCCAAAACACATTTATGCACTTAATTTCCATACAGACTTTAATGTTGTAAACCCCTAACACAATCCTGCTAAAAAAAAACCACAGCACTGAAGGACAGAAAAGTTTAGAAGTATGCTCAGAAGAACAGTCAGTCAATACATACAGGAACCAATGCACACGTTTGTCATTACTGAACATGGCTTGTGAAAAGTTTTCAAAATAAACCGAAAACTCTTCAGTAGCCAACATCAAAAGTTGACAAATTAAGCAAAGCAAATCATGTAGGGAATGATAAATAATATACTGCAAGAACACACAGACATTTCTGAGAATTGTGGGAAGTTGTGATGATGACAAGCTCTACCATGCAGGCCAAAAACCATCTTAGCTTGAAACAATGATTATATAATTTCAGGACAGACAGAAACATGTCAAATCTTTAACTTAAGAGACAAAGTAGCATCAAGCTTTACATCCCTCACACACTCTTCATTGTGTGTTTAAATGAAATATGAAGCAATAGTAAATCATATGAAGAATCGTTCAGATCCAAACAAATTAACGTCTTTGAAATAAAGCTATCCTAGCTGGTAGAGGGCAACTGATGCTAACACAGTTCACTCAGCTCAAACAATGACTCCAGAGTCAACAATTAAAAAAGCAAAAGTGCATCACCGCCATTAGATAATCTATCAATATAACCAATATCACAATTACTTCACTATTTAATGTATTTACACAGAAATATTTGCAACATTATGTTTTGTGATCTTCGTTTTCAGTGTTTAAGTACACTTGAATATGAAAAAGAAATTTAAATTTTTCAACCACACAGTCCTTCCACTCATGACAAACAAAAACAAAGACGAATCCAATGACAGATTTACATTTTTGCAGTTTTAACAATCTCGCTTCACACATCTCATTTTGTGCCACATGCATACGCACTGAGGCACTCTTATTGCTGTCTTTTACAAACTACACTCGCATCACACAACGAAGATAACCGATATCTAGAATAAAGCTATGATCAATAAGTGTGTTGGAAACCAGACATTTTCCTTCACTTCACGAAACAAAGCCAGTAGAAATCAGCACACAGCTCAGCCGCTCTTAAATTAATCTCTAAATGTTTTAAATGGTGGCACCTCAACATTTACTTTGAATGAAGAATTTAAATGATTATTAGTGAGGGAACAAACAGAGGTGAAAATACAAGTCTGAAATGTTTGAAGTTTGGTGGAGATCCAAAATACTTTTATACTTAACATAAGGATTAGTGTCACACACAAACGCAGCATGTGTTCAAATTATGAATAATGCATCTGCTGCCCAACAGGAACATGATGTTGCCTGGGGTGATGATGTACAACAAAACAGATTTTTTTTCCCAGGCATTTGGGGTATGCAGAATAGAATTACTGAATTTTTCTCTTTAAAAAAAAAAAAGAAAATTACTTCTGTTGGATTCTATAGAATAGAAACATGGTCAATTTAGAGTGTAATTAAGTGACTGTACATGGAGTTTACCAACTCAAAAAAGTGGATTTGGTCTTAAGTTACTTAAAAAAACAAAACAACTGTTGAATAAAAGACATACAAACAGGTTCTTCCTGTTGCCACTGCTGGCAATAGCGCCATTGCTATTTTTTTATACTTCATATTTGCATTGGTACTCATATTTGGTACCACTTTTTCAATTCATATAGTAGTCAATATGGTATCATATTAAATAATCATATATTCTATTAAACTTAATGTGCTACATAGAGAAATGTCATTCTAACTTAATAAAAAACATGAATAGAAAAGAATTTAATTGAATTATTATATAGTGAAAAAAGGTTTAAAAAACCCAAACTGCTAATGTTTGTAATGACATATGTAGACCCACAATAATTCTTCAGATGATTAAACCAGACCAGGCCAGAATATGAGGAGTGTATAATTAACTACTCTCTTCACAGCTACCATGTATTCTTACAGCGGTTGGGGGAAAATAAGGGGAAAAGATCATTTAAAATCATAAACTGATTTTGAAATGGACAAGTCGAGTGCAAAAATTAAAAAAGGCTAATATATAGATAAAGTATACCTCCGGAGTAGTTTCACTTCAGGGAATAAAGTAGCACCGCAAATAAGCATAAGTCAAAGGCAAACACTGTATCATGTCTTGGTGTTTGTGACACAAGTCCAAAAGATAGTTGTTGATGTATGCCATGAATTACTTCTTTAAGAAAAGAGCATGCACGTCTCTTCAGTCAGAACCACTTTAGGTGTGGTCTGAAACTAGTATAGTGAACTGAGCTTTGACTCAGTGGTGCTGTGCTGGGGAAGCAATAAACTCACTGCAAAAGTTGACATAATCAGTGCCCAACAAAAACAAACGCATAAATGACATGTTCTGTAGTAGCCCACTCTCTCCAAGCAAACCTGGTCTATTGTAAGATTTCGTGTGGATGAATCATGCCTTTTGATAATGATGTGTTTAAGGAAAATGCATAATGAAATAATTAGAACACCCTACTGCCAAATGCAACTCAATGGCTGCACCAAGGAACCCTGGACCGAGGACAAGCAGTGGACCAAGAGGAACATTAGTGTCTGAGAGGCAGTGAGAGGGAATTCTGAACACTAATCAGCGTCAAGTCACAACAATGCTAAAATGTCCACTGTGTCTACGTTGAGGGTGAAGTTCAGATGTCCTTAACCCTGAGCAAATCACTGCTGGAAAGGGGGGGGCGAGTGGGTTGAACAGCTGGAGCTACAGACATTGAAGATAGGTTAATGTCAGGCTTGAATCCCCGCTTTCGCTAATGTAGGGTTTGTAGGAAAACAGGCCGACTCAGCTGGGATCAGAAGATGTCAGGGCAAACCTCCCAGCTGCCTTGTTCCTTTGCCTCCCAGTAACCACCCTTGTAAACATGCAAGGTCTCTCCGGATACAGGGTCCTCCAACTTCTCAAACCACATTGCTTGGTAGTTGTCCGGATGGGTGCCTAAAAGGAAAAGAAAGAACATCTTTCACAAAGAAGAAGCTTTCAGAAGGACCCGAGGTGAGGGTTAGGAAGCCACTGAGCCATGACAACACACCATGCTTAAATTAAGCAGATATGCCTTCAGATGGTTGACTAAAGGCCTGATTATGCTTCCGCGTAGTGATCACGCAACGGCAACGCAACGGCGACGCAGTTGCTTGGAGACCGTGATGGTTCTGCGTTGGGTTTACGTGTCGAAATGCAATTCAATTCCACACCGGTAAAGGGCGCTATGTTTTTTGTAAAGACTGACCGACCGACCGAGACTCTTGACGTATATCGTCGTAGCCTCGTTATAGCGTATTTGTTTACTTTCCGGCTTTAAACATCCACAATTTTTCAGAACTTGGTGTTTTATTTCTTTGTGCAAAAGCGACAAGGTGCAAACAATAAAACGAGGTGAAAACAATAAAAGTCGCCTTTTAAAAGTTTAAATGGCAGTGTTTATGAATGGAAACCGGATAGCGGTCTCCAGCGGATGTAGTTAGCGGACCAATCACAGCCGATGCCGCTGCGTTGGTGTTGCGTCGCCTCGACGCGCGTCTAGGATTTTTGGGAGGCACACGTCAGGCCCTTGCGTTGACGCAAGGGGGTCCGCAAGGACGTAAGGGGTCCGCAAGCTCCCTTGCGTTGTGTCGACGCGGAAGCATAATCCAGCCTTTGGTGATAGAAAATATTTCCATTCACTTGGTCTTCAGATGCACCTTATTCAAAACAAAAGGAGGCAAATTCTAGAAAAGTGCTTGATCAGTTTACACGGCCTCTGCCATGTGGAGAAAATCAGGCTTTCAACTAATGCCCCAACTGCCTCGGACCGCAGTATACTGGGCATTAACAGACACAATGGTATTCTAAAATATTCAAGTACTAGTTTTGTGCCAATTCTACAGTGAGCTACAGTCTTCTATAAGGTTCCCTAAAGACTACCAGGACAAAAAAAACAGGGGAAAGCAATATGGATGTTACTTGCTTTTGATTTGAGCTCCGTAAGGAGCTTCATTGCCTTCCACTAAGAGAGACCAAGTTGCAAAGGATGTAAAGGGGAAATGGTTAACAGGGGGGGTTCTAAATCTAGATTAAATTAAATCGCTAGAAGATGTGAAATAATTCCACTGTATGTGTAATAAGAATACTTGCTTTGATAAGGGGAGATTGGCGGTCCATAAGGGGCTGAAAATAGAAGAATTAAGGATGAATCTTTGAGTGGTCAGACGGAAAAGATTTGTGTAAGATCTGAAGATGACTGATATAAAAGACAGTGAATGAAAAGAAGCTACTTGCATGCAACAGGTATATGAGAGTCAGAGTCCTCTGTGTCAGCTTAACAGCACAAAAAAAAAAAAAAATTGTGAATCTACAACATAATCAGAATCCAATATCCAACCGTGAAGTCCCTAGAAATAAGCCTATCAACATCCCTCATTTCTTACTCATCACTCTGTAAAATGGATAGTTTGGGTGTTAGGAAGTGAGGGTTGTATGAGGTACTTATCCATAGTCTGATAGTGATTTTTTCTTTTTTGGTGATGCCCCTGTAACAGTACATTGCTTTGGTCCTGTGCTGGTACTTCAGTCTTCTTCTCCAAACGGGGGGGGGGGGGGGGGGGGGGGGGGGCGCGTGCCTACTGTAGTAAATACACTGACTATGGCAGAGTACCTCCTACAACCCCACAAAACACCAGAGCTATCCCTTCAAGATGCTACACAAACACTTCTTAAAGTACACATTTTGTGAAAGCTACAAAGTGGTACTTGCTTTCATCAGAAACTTCTTTTGCTTCTGTGCCAGTTTCCACTGCATCGGCTAAACGGAATAGAAATGGATGAAAGGACGGTAAAAGTATTTGAAAGATGAAGTAGAAGACGTTTAGCACCTTCCTACTGCACACACAAACATATTATACACGTGTACATGTGCATCTAGAGTTAATATAGCGAAGATCAAGGGTGGAAAAAGAGTGAGAAGAGTACTTGCTTTTCAAGGGTGAATCATTGATTGACTCCTCAGTGAGAGCTTTGGGTTGAGACAAAGACAAGGTATCCCAAGACAGACAAAGTGGACAAAAGATGAATGGACAGAAAAACACTGGACAGAAACACAAGACAGATAGATAAACTCCAAAACAAAGCTAATGCCCTTCTCCTTTCTTCTATTTTTTACCTTCCTCAGGTGAGCTGACTGCTTTAACAGCCTCCCTCTCCCTTTCGCGGCGGACTGTGCGCTGTTTTTCTTCCAGCCTCTGTTTCTCTGCGTTAGCTTCGTCCCATCGACCGTCCTCCATTAACCTCTGGTCCGGGCGCCGCCGGCTGTCCGTTGGTGCCACTCCCTCTTCGGCTTCATTGAGCGTCAAGGCCAGTGAGGAGAAGAAGTACATGTTCTCTGCTCCCTCTCTGTAAAGTCATCGACATCAAAGATCAGAGGCACAATGATTTAGAAGCTACATTCGTTTAGAGGCACTTTCAACATTCTCAATACTACTACAAAACTCACGGTAAGGGGTTCTTTCTCCAGATTTCTTTGGCTTTGAGGGTCTGATAGACAGTTCTCTGTTTGCCTTCGGTGCCGTTCTCGCCTTTACTGCTCTGCATTACTCTGGAAAACTCCATCTTCTCATCCCAGGTTCCTGATAGTACGTAATGGGCCTTCCCATCCTGATCTGTTACAACTCCTGTTACCTGAGAGGCAAACCCAGCTTTCAGTAAAGGTGTTTAAAATGTTTTGTCTTTTCTATTTACATCCATGAGGGGGCAGAAATTTAGAAACAATTCTCGATATAATGCAGTCCAACGCAATCACCAACTGTGATCTCAAGGCAAATGTGTTTAATTAACACCTCTATGACAGACTGAACATTCAAAGTAGACTATAGGGCTATACAGTCACATCATATCTCAGAAAGACAAACAAACCGATAAACCAGGGAATAAAAACATCAAACCATCTGCAAAAGTAATTAGTCTTATATCATACACTACTGCGCAACTTTGTTTTGTACATCTTCCTGTAGAGAAGCATATCAGCTCTGGCTATATAGTACTATATGATAAACATTATAAAGGAATGCCTACCTTTCTTGGCACATCTCTGGAGAAGTAACTGTAGGGAGCAAACTTGAGGTGGCAGCGATCTCCTGTCTTGTGGTTCACCACATCTATCTCCCCTGACTGGAAGGGGACAAGTTAATTATATAGAAATAGTATCCTGATCATCACCTGTAGACAAGTTTGCCTTCATTAGCTACCTTCTATAGAGACACATTTATTTATTTATTTATTTATCCCTGAGTTGGTAGTAGTGGTGGTAAGGTCAGCTTTAAGTACCTGGTCAATCCATAATTTTCCAACAATGATGTTGTGTACTGTTGTAGTCACTTTCTTCCAAGAGTAGTGATTGTTGCTCTTGTCGAATAAACACTGGATAGCGCCTGAAGATAGAGAGGGAATGGTCTTAGAACTGCCAGTGATCATTTTTCAAAACAAAATTTGAATGTCGCATGACATCTTCTCCCACTCACCCAAAGGCATGATAGAGAGGTATTTTCCTCTAAACTTGCTGGCCAGGGTAATTTCTTGTCTGAGGGACCAGCCCTTCTCAGAGCTGGCATGGTGAGCTGCAGCAGGTGGGTGGTGGCTTACCTGAGAAGAGGTGAACACAGATGTCAAAAATCAAGATTTCACCATCACGGGTATGGCTTATTCAAGCAATCAAACACTCTTGCATAAACATCCTTCAAGCATGTTTATTTTGATGGTGTGTTTTATCGACCTGTTCACAGAGGGAGCGGTAGCCACAATCGCTTAGACGATCAAGCTCGAAGGTTTCTCCCAGCAGAGGATTGAAGGGTTTTCCTGTGCGGTGAACGGTGGTGGAGTAGGAAGAGACGGTGAAGGCTGCCACATAACACATCTGCTCAAGAGAGCTCTGACATTTAGCAGCCTTATCCAGCAGCTCGTAGTACTCCAGGTCTTCAGATAGACGTTGCAGCATCGAGAGGGGCTCATTGAAATTCACCTAGTAAGTACAACGTCACAGATGGAAGAAGTCTGAGTACGCTGTCAAGGAAAAGCCATTTGGAACATGAGTGGATGTTTCTTACAGGCATTGGTATCTTCGAGAGCTCCTTTCCAATGCAGTTCTTCATGATGCTCCACAGATTGAGGTAATAGTTGGGCTTGTCAGGGATTCGAGTCCGTCTTGCTCTAACTGGCTCTAGCTCAAGGGGCTGTGGAGACTCCGGGTTGGATGCCAAAGACAGTTCATCAAACTAGAAGAAGAGAAGGAAAACAGCCTTAAGGATCAGGTGGCTATAGCATTTTGACAGAGGAGAAGACAAAACAAGTCAGAACTTGCTCGCAAACAAAAAGTTCACACACATTTACCGACTGCTCGTCCATTCCAATCTCACTGCTTAAACCACTAACGTTGCTGCCAGATCTCCTGATGGACAGATAAATACAAATAATTAAAACAAAGCAGGACACTAGAAGTAAAAATACCAACAAAACACAAGGTTGGAATTAAGAAATTAATTTAGTGACATTTGAAAAAGACAAACTGTTACTAACCTGTGATACTTGGGGTCAGCAGGGACAGTAATAAACTCTGCTGGGTCCTCCATAGCATCAAAGAACTCATTGTCATCATCCTTCGTCACTGGCATCACCTTTTCCTGAAGCGCCACCTTAGGCGAAGAGAGACGGCAGGAGAATAAACGCTGAACTGGCCTCAGTTGATTGCATAGCGGGGATACTTTAAACACTAAAGATCCAAAGACAGAAGAGCAGTTGGGTTTGAGAACCTTACCTTTGTTGCCTAAAGCGGGATTGCTGAATGAAGGTGGGAGAACTGTAGCTCCTCTGAAGGCTCTTTCCAAGTGATTGTGCTGTTTGGCCAGCTGCTCCAGAGTCTCCTCCAGTCGTATCCTTTGGTCTCTTTCAACCTGCAAGGCCTTCTGCCAGCGCTTACTGTGGCTCTGGGCCAGGGAGAGGAAGTCTCTACAAGCCTTGGGGAAGGTTCAAAACCACTTTAAAATTTAGCAAAGGAGAAAACAACATCATCAGCAAAAATAAGGACTAAGATTACTTACATTAATCATGGCATTAGATGTGATTCTGAACAGTGTGGCTCTCTCTGTAACTTGTCTCATCTTTTCCCCCATTTCTACTCCGACAGCGAATGGCCTCCAGTTCTGACAAAGATCTGCATGTGTAGACAAAAGAAATTACTGAATAGAGAAACAAAATAAATAGGCAAACAAATACGGATGTTTTCTTGCTTTCTAAAATAAGCAAACTGCGCCGTCTTCTAATGGATACCTTTGGAGGGCGGACCCATGCTTGACAATGAGATCATTGCAGGTGTTGAGGTCCTCCACCTTGCTGCCGAGTGTGCGTAGTGTGGACTGGATTTCTAAGTTATGGCAGCCTCCACCCTGTCCTGAGGTGGGGGGCACTGCAGGACATTCGTCACCCGAGTCATCTGAGGGAGAGAATGGGGACGAGAAACGAACAAGCAAACTATGAGAGAACGCTCGACACACAGACAAAGCACACTGTTCTATGCATTTTCATATTCTGTCTCCTGCATAATCCAACATATTTGTCCCCCCCCCTCACCAGATTCAGCCTGCATGTGGACGGCTTTTGCCTTTGCAAGCTCCAGAGCAGTGATCCATCGCTGCCGCTCCACTTCAGTGCTGGCCTTCAAGTGGTAGGTCTGCGCACCTCCGTTGGAAATGACAAAATTGCACGAATCCTCCACAGTAATGTTGGCTGTGGCCAAGTTGATGGTGCCTCGGCACGTGTGACCCATCTCTGCCTGGGTCCTGGAGACAAACAGAATGAAGGATATTCAAATGGAGAATTTATGGAAGTAATTATTGAAGTTTTTCTTGTACAGCAACTGCACGCTTGCTTAAGATTGTGCATGTAGAGTGCTAATTAAGTACTAATTTTACTGCATTTCTCATTCAAATGTACTTTAGGTTATGAAAGCGTCTTTGTATTTGGAAAAGCACTATACAAATTAAATGTATTATTATGTTTCATGCCCCCTTCCTTAGCTATCAACGTGGGCCTCCTGTTGAGCCAGTGAAAACCCTTCAAATGAATTTCACATAATTACAAATTCAGTCATAAACATGTAACTAACCTGTAGTACGACAGCAGTCCATTGCTCAGAACAAACCACCGTCTCTGGTAGCCTTTAATGTAGTTCGTCCATTTGAAGAGCCAACCCTTGTACGTGTCTCCAGGGGTTGGAGTCGGGGGCTTAGACTCTGACATCACAACAGCCTGTGGTTTCTCTGGGTGAAGTTATAGCCTCTTGGAGAAGGGAAAATTAAGCCTTTTACATTTACAATGCTATTAATTGTTGGGCTACTGCTACTGTCCAGCCTGCTTATATCTAATGTCACAGTATTTTGATACCTCCATATCGATATTGTAGGGTTGACTGTTCACACAGTGATATTCCTGATAAATAATCATCAGTAATGTGGAAATAACAAGTGAGTGAGTGAAGGTAAATAACGGAACACTGTGGAACAGTGCTAAGTTCAGAAAATGACATCACTTTATGTTGCCTGTAAAACCAGGAAACCAGGAAAAGACAACACTTGTGCCATGTGACCAGTCACGAGCATTCAATTTAAACTGACAACATTAAATCGACACATAAATACATGCCTTTCTAGATTTACGGGACAACGTTATATGATTATGAAGCCATAAGTAGCGCCCAAACATCAATCGGGGATTAGTAAATTCACTCCTGTTTCTTTAATTTCGCTATGCTCATTTGCAGCTTGAATTCAACGTTAACGTGCGGTCGACATTAAAACAACTCACGACTCAGTTGCTGACATGACTCCTAATGATTGTTTGGCTAACGTTTAACGTGCAACAAAACACAGCTCACCGCCGCCAGCAAGCATCTTAACGCCGCTCCGTCGACGAGATATAGTAAGAAGGAGACGCAGCCTACAGACAGTGAGCTACTTCTGGGAACAAGAAGCCAATTCTAAACGTCAAAGCTACTTAAAAAGTGAGCCGTCACTAAGCTCGCTGCTAGCTACACAAACAGGAAGCTGTCAAACAGCCGGACGCGTCCGAGCAACACGATCGTTTTCAACCCTTTTTTTTTTGGTCTTAGTAACATTAGACTTGGCTATCTTGTCATGACCTTACCGTGCAAGACTTCGGCTGTTGATGTTGTGCATGTCGTGTCGGGTGACGCGATGTTAGCTCGCCAGTGTTAGCCTAGCTAACTACTTTCATGGACGTATTAAGGGGAATAGCTACTTCTTCTTCTTCTTCTCTGAGCTTTTACGGCAGTTGGCAGACGTAACGTAGCATTACCGCCTCTCTCTGGTTAGAAACCCTCGATGTCCGTTCTTTCTTATCACTCCAGTTAACTACTTCTCTTAAAACCAAATAGCAATTTTATTTTCTCCACACTCTTATATATGTTATATTTCTTCAATGTCTACTTCATTTAGAATTAATTATGTTTAGCCCTCTGAATGTGTTAGTTTAATAATAATTAAAACATTTTTTTTATTTGTATCTTTTAAAGAAATTGTGCTGGAATGAATGTGACATAACTTCCGTGACTAACTATTATTGTGGAAACAAGAGTTCATTAAGAAGACTCTGATGATTAATGGCTGTCTGGCATCATCATCATGTCAGCTTGCAAATGTTGAGTCGCTCACTATGCATGGATATTTTTGGTTGATCTCCCCTTTTCAGTCTTACATCAGCATTGCGTGAATAACAATGTGCTGATCTCCATCCGTCACATCCATTAGTGGATCCTCTGATCAATAAGAAAAAATCAGTAGTCTATGTACTAATTAAAGCATTGGTTTTGTTCCAGAGCTACACATCAATGTTTTAATACCCAGACAGGTGTAATTTGAATAATCTTTGATAAAACTGAAAAGGACAACTTGCAAGTGTTATTTGCCAAACCTTTGCAAAAGTAAAAAAAATCAACCATATTTTAGGTTCTAATGTAAACATTTGTGCAATACATCTCCATAATGTGGGGTTATATACTCTCTAATCAGCTAACCAAATTCAAAGGCAAAAAAAAAAAAAAAAACTAAAGCAGTTGCAATGTTAATCTTCGGGGTCTTAAAAAAAAAAAAAACGTTTTAATTTTTTTTATAACAATTAGATAAAAAAAAAAAAAGCTGAATTCAAATCCCAAATGTATTTTTCACTTTTTTGATGAATACTTCTCCCTTTGTTCATTACTACTGGACCTCTTCCTAAACAAAAATGTGCAATAGCTGTCATGGAACTAACCAAAAACAAATGTAGTTTCTCATTCAAAGAATATGTTCATCCTGAAAATAGTTACCTTCTGCGTTACTCTTCACCGTGTACATCAGCTACACAAAAAACAATAAAACATTTCATCAAATTTTTAATTAACTTTATTGGACAATTCTTAACAACGACAGCAAATCTTGTGTGACGTAGGCATTTACTTTACTTAAATCATCCTGCATGTATGTGTATATCTATGAATGTGTCGGTGTATGTTCGTGTTAAAGATAATTCACTCTTCCCCCAAGACTTATTTGGTGATGGTGTTTGCATTCATACTTTTCCCACTCCCACTAAGCACAAGATATGGTGTTTTCTGAGATTTCTGCTTCTCCTGAAGCAAAGCCACCGTCCCCAGAGGAGTGTCACTGCTGCTCATCTTCTTCAGCAGTGCCTCTTCCTCCAGCTTTTTCATCCTCCTCTCTGTCTTCATCTTTCCAGACCCTTTCCCATGGAATCGATGTGAAAGCTGCCTGAAAGCTTCTTTTGGAGTGAGTCTCCGCCCCGATTCATCCACATACTCAATCTTGACGTCAGGCTTGTAGCCATCCTTATCCTTGAAATCTTGAGTGAAGCCTCTGTATTCTTCTCTGCGACTGTACTTGTCATCAAAGCCCATCTTGTCCTCAATGCAGTAGTTGTCATTAGGCAAGGCGCCTTTTGTTGCTCTGACACGGGCAACCTTCTGCATTTCAGTGTCCAATAGACCTTTGTTTTTGCACAACAGCAACGCAGCAGCAAGACCAGAGCTGACAATTGGCTCTTCGTCCAAAATGGTGGCAGAGGCTGTGGAAAAGTCTGGCTGCTTCTGCTCTTCGTCCAAGTTAACCATGCTCCATCCAACATTCTCATCCAATTCTGAGTCTGAATCTCCAGCTTCATCTTTCTCTTCTTTCTCTTCAAAGTCCATAATGTCTTCTTGGTCCTCTCTGTTGCCCGACAGCCCATATGTTGGAATATCACCAAGAGTTCTGCAAAACTCTGAGGTGGCATTGAAAACAATGTTGTTCTTCCTCTCAGGATCATCGTCATTGCGGCCTTTATCAAGCTCCTTAATCTTCTCTGCCACCTTCTCCCCAGAGTCTTTGAGAAGCTGCTTTTGCTTCAGCTTCCTCTGCTTCTCCAGCTGTTTCTGCAGCTCTTGCTCCGCCTCATCCTCCTCAATTACAGCTGGCTCAGGAAGTGTGAAGTCTTCCTCATCACTTATGTCCATTTCTGCCATTCTAACGTCATCAGACATTTGAGGAGCATCAGGTGACACTTTGGTGTCCTGCTTTACTTCTTCCTCGCCTCCCTCGTTCTCCTTCTCTCTGCGGCCTCGGCCGCGTGTCCTGGAGCCAAAATCAGTGCTGCGAGTGTCATCAAGGAGAATCTCATCTGCAACTTTCTCCTTCTTCCGGAGTTTCTTCACACGGCGTTTTGTCTTTTTAAAGCCCACCATTTCCTGAGTTGAGTAGTACTCTGAGGCGATAGTGAGAGCAGGCATGTCCAAGGACTGGGCCTGATTTCGTAGAGCCTCTCTCATGGCCTGAATCTCCCGTTCTCGCTCGCTGTCAGCAAAGCCCCCTGTATTCAACCGGAAACTCTTTTTCTTTTCGCCCTCAATTTCCTCATCATACTTTGACAGCACAGAGCGGGACTTAAGCGTAACCATGTCATCCACACTCTCCTCTTCTTCATAGGGCTTGTATTCTGGCTTTTTCTTTTTTAGCTCCACATTCTTTTCTGCTTTTTCCTTGTCCACCATTCCCACGTTTACGAGCACATCTTCCTCCTCTTCAAGTACACCTTTGTCCTCTAGGGTCAGGATGACAGTCTGGCCCTCATTGAAGGAATCCACCTTGTGCTGTACTTTGAGACCCTTTAGATCTCGAGCTGTGTAGGCATCCCGTTTTTTGTTTGCAAACTCCTCCTCTACCAAACTGCTGACACCAAACTCTGCATCCATCTCTTCCAGGAGCTTGGCTCTTTTCTCTGCCAATTCTTTTTCCTTTGCCATCGTTCTGCTTCTCTCAACCCAAGCCGATGTATCATCCAGCCAGTCATCCTCTGCAATGGTCTTGACTTTCCCCAGTTTCTGGTTCTGTATGCGTTTTTCTTTCATAGCTGCAAGCTTCTCTCTCATATCTTTCTGCTTCTTGATTAGAACAGGGTTGATGGTCTCAGCCACCAATGGTTGCTCTTTGGTTCCGAGCTCCTTCTTGTCGTCATTTAACTCCAGAGGCTTCAGACCCAGCTTTGCCCTGAGTTTGTTCGTCTCCTCAATGCTGAGAGATGCGTCTCCGCTTGCAGATTGAGGCTGCAGTTCTGTGTTGCTTTCTTCATATCCAAGATCGACTTTCTCCTTCTTCACTCGTGGCTCCCCGGTGCTCCTTTCACCTTTGCCGCGGCTCTCCCGTCCGCTTCTCTCCCGGGACCTGGAGCGTTTTCGTTTGTCTTTATCCCGAGTCGCATCCCGCTCCGAAGCAGTTCTCTCTCGGTCCTTGTGGCGATGTTTTTTGTGCTCACGACGGCGCTCTTCGGCGTCCTTGTCGCGGCTCTTTTCTTTGTGTTTCTTGGACGACCCCATTGTTTCTTTCGCCGGTTACAACACTAGAAACGACAAAAATGGCATGTGTTGGACAAATAGAGGCCAAATGTTGCTAATTTTCTTTCGCTACGTAGCTCGCATTAGCTTTGAAGGCTAAGTAGCTAACCGACAATACAGATCACTCCGTGTAGACATAAAAATGTAACCTCACCTAAATCTGATGTCAATCGACGACGAGGGATGATGTGAATCCTTAGCTGTAGTTATATGGTTTCTTCACGCCAGGTTATTCTTTTAGATCCGCGTTCAGCTAAACAACTTTATGTGTCGTCAAGCGCTTACTGAACGACAATACTAGCTTCCTGCAGACACACTTCCTGTCGTCGAAGATGAGTTTAGATGGCGTTAGTAGCCTAATGTATAACGTCACTGCCCCCTGCTGTATGGGAGTGTTTACAGCAGGCCAGGATCACATCCGAGAGTTGCTGCGTTTTCGACCGATAAGACGTTATTGTTTATCAAATGTCTTTTTGCAAGTATCAGAGAGAATATGGGAAACATGTACTGTAATAACTAGTTATATGACGTGCTAGACAACGGCATCTCCTTCACTTCCCCTCTGCACGGTAATACCAACGTTTCCCCATCTAAATTGTGTAAGCTAACTTAGCAAGCGCAGTTTGAAATAACATGGAAGACAGTATTTAAACGTACTACGCTTGTGGTGAGCTAATGTTAATGGTACTTTGTCGATCCTATCGTAGTGCGATAACAAACGCAATTATGTGCTTGGAGTTTAGCTTTGCTAACGTTAACGCGAGCTGAGACGCTTGTTTGCTTCAACTTTTATCGTGACATGAAGTTAGCTCCGTGGTGAGCAGCTGTTTGTAAGCTAGATAGCATTAGCAAGGTGCCTCATCAACCGTTGCAACTTTCGCTACTGTTTAGCATAAAGTCTTGTCATTGTTTGATCGACACAAATGACGCCAAGTGTGTTGTGTTTTCCGTCGATGGGGGATCGAGGCAACGTTAACCAGCGGGCTAGCTGGTGCATATCGGGATTAACGTTATAGCGTGTTGCCATGGCGATTGTGGAACAGAACTAGGTCACGGGTGTCAAGCTACTGAAGTTTTATCTAAGAAGCAAGCTAGCGTTACATACGCACGTATTCTTAACGTTCGTTTAATATAACTACGACAGTTCAAGGCTGAAGCTAACATTAGCTGGTGTCCCTGCGGGTAGCAGTGCGGAAGGCTCGCGGTAACTCATTGTACTTTCCCCGGGAATCCGAGAGGGCCACGCACGCAAAAACACACGCACACACACACACACGCACGCACAGAACCTAGCAACGGTAACGGACAGGTCACTGAAATACCGCTAAAGTTAACGGCTGTTTGGCATTAACTGTTATAGCGTTAGCTGTAAGGGTTGTCTGCGTTATCAACATTATCGTTCAACTTGTAACGGTCAGTAATGCGTCATTAATAAGAGCTAACGTTTTTGTTGGCAAAGTAACATCATCGCGTTTCATGCGATTAGCCGTTAACTACAGTTTACTGTCGTTTTTAGACACTAACGTTAGGTTAACGCAAAGGTATGAACCTAAACTAGTTAACGTTTAACCAAACCTGACTTGATTTTTCCGTATTCCTGAAATGTCCTTTTCTTAGTTTGTTATTTTAATATATGTTGACGTTGTATAGCGTACTTTTTATTCTCTTGTAGTATGTGGCAATCAGTATCTCCTTTTCTTTTTCTTATAAGGCTAATGTTTTTAATTTGGGGTCTTTGTGTTGACCAGTGTTCATTTGGTGAATTCCAGAAAGCTGTAAGTGGGTGACATGGCAACTGGAGGCACTCCTTTTGACGACAGTGCAGAAGAGCTGCACAACTGGACTGTAACCAATGGCAGTCTGGAAGATAGACTCAACAATCTGGTACATGCTCCTCAGAACCTGTGTAGATGGCAATTGTCTGGTTGTTTAATTATATATATATATATATATATATATATATATATATATATATATATATATAAACTATTGCAAATGCTTTTGTTATCAGGACTGGGGTGTTCAGCAGAAGAAAGCCAACAGATCTTCTGAAAAGAACAAGAAGAAGCTGTCTGCTGCGGTAGTGGAGAGCCGCCTGACTAATGATATTTCACCAGAGTCCACCCCCGGGGCCGGTCGCAGGAGAGCACGCACTCCTCATTCTTTTCCCTACATCAAATACATCACCCAGATGTCTGTCCCGGACCAGACTGAGCTGGACAAGCTGCGTCAGAGAATCAATTTCACAGACTTGGATGAGGTGAAAAGCTTCTATACTCCACTGTGTTTTAAATGTTTGTTTTTTTTGACTGACTTCTATGAAAAGCTGTTGATTAGATGGGAAGTAACACGGCACAATTTCTAATAATTTATAGTGCGTAAAGTATGAGATTTGCAGGATCACATTGGATGCATCATTTTGAGTAACATCTTTATGAACATCTCCCTGGAGGGATGTATGTCTTTGACCAGCATGAGCATGCGTGGCACAAGCACACTGATGTCTGCATGCTAATTTCTCCGATTGTGGATAACTAGTTCGTGGAATTTCAAGGACGTGGAGTAGAATTCAGGATTATCACACTTTCAAACCAAATAAAAATGCTTGTCACTTGTTCAGTGATAAAATGCCAATGTATTATCGTGATGCATTGGCAGGCAGAAGAGGAAGTGTGGCAGAATATTTTACATTGGTATAGGGTTAGCTGTTGAGGGTGGCAGAATGACTGAGCAGTCCATGAAAACATGTAAATATTTGTAATATTCCATGGTGGACTAAGCTGATGTCCGCGTGAGGAGTTTGTATCAATGCAACACGAGCACTTTATAATTTTTGATAGAAAATAATATGTAATGTAACTTATTAAACGAAAATGCACAGAGGCTTGAGTGGTGATTTGTCTGACATATCTCTTCTTTTCTTACTCAGAGGAGCATTGGCAGCGACTCCCAGGGGCGTGCCACAGCTGCTAACAACCAGCGGCAGTTAGCCGTAGAGAACAAGAAGCCCCACAACTTCCTACCTCTGCATGTAAACACTAACAGAAGCAAGGAGCTCCTCCCTCCCTCCTCCTCTGCCCCAGCCACACCAGCTATCACTAAGGAAACTAAGAAGCAGAGCCCAGGACTGAGGGATACGTTAACCCTGTTGGCTCCTACCAAGGAAACTCCGAGGCTCAGCCATTGTAGCACCGAGAGAGGGCCCTTAGCGCAAAGAGAATATGGGAGAGGAGAGCCGAGAATAGACAGCAGTCAGGTAACCTTTTGTTTTGTTGTTGTCATGGGTTTAGTTAGAGCTTAATCTTGTTTAACTGCCTGTACACAATTTGGTGGCATCAATTGGATGATGAGACATTGCTGGTGCTTCCAAAGTTCCAGATGACAAGTCAGAGGACCACCAAAATGTATTAGGATTGGGTATCCTGAATGTAGCATGCTGCTAGCATTTTTAAACATGATATAAAATAATTTCATGAACTTTTATGAAATTAGGTGTAGAAATGCACAGAATTGGAACATGTTTTGATATAGAACAGACAGTTCTCCTGTGTAACAACCACATTGAAAGTTATGCCACATTGATTTAATTAACTTTGTTGTGAAAACACTCTTAACAATGTGACAGAGGTTGCTGGTAGTGATGGACCTACTCAGAATTATCACCTGAATCTGCAGCTCCTCTTGGCTAAATCAAGCTCTACTTTTCAACTCGTTGTTTTGTTGACTTCTCCGTAACTTAATTGTTTTTGGTTCACTTTTACCGCTTTCATAGCGATGCTTTGGGCTGCAGCAGGCAGCTGTTTTCAGTGAAAAAGCTCTTAAAAACCTGCTCAGCACCACAGACAGACACCGTTAGTGACTAGCTGGTGCAGATCGAGGCCCATTTAGCAGCTGAAGAGTCAAATATATCCCTAAGAATTTGGAAGAGACTAAATCAGGGTGCTAAAATAGCATGATTACTGGATTCATATGCCTCTGGTGACCAGAAACTCCAAATGAATGATAACGTTACTCCCTAACCGTAGATTGTGTGAATAAGCAACTGTTACCTAACGTGTTTGCCATATCAACTTAATGGGTAATGTCATGTCAGAGTTATGTTGACAAATTCCGCTGCTCCCCAGTGGCCAGAAAAATCAGGTTTACATTTAATATTCCTGCTCAGAGAGACGTTTCGATTTAAATGAGTCAGTTTATATATGTACATGGCAGTGTCTTTGTATCACTGCACTACAGGCTACTCTGTGAAACTAGAACTAGGATGAAAGCGAGGGAAAGCTAGTGCAGCTGACACGCGGCTGTATTTAGGGCAATTTATAAATACGCCACCCCTGGTGCCGAGTGAGATTTGTGCCCAACCCCTTTCTGCCCTTATTTAGCCTAATCTGAGTCGTCGCTGCAGTTGCTCGCTCACCTTTCTTTATATCTTTCTCTGTATTCTTTTTGTTTATTCTCCTGAAACCCACACACATACACCACCCACCTCTCTCTGCACGGTCCCAGGTGGTGAGCAAACTGGTGCAGATCCGGGAGTACATCAGTAAGGCCAGCTCCATGCGGGACGACCTGGTGGAGAAGAATGATGTGCCAGCCAACGTGGAGCGCCTCTCCCATCTCATCGACCATCTCAAGGAGCAGGAGAGGTCCTATTTACGGTTCCTGCAGAAAATGCTGGTTAGTCTCATTTGTTTCTTTATCGTGTTTTCCCCCCAAAGTTAAGCTCGCTCTTTGTTGAAATGTAGTCAATTTGACTGCATGAGAAAAGCAAATTGTTTTCTTTCACGTGTAAAGCTTATTTGAAAGCTAATTTGTAGTTGAAATGGAACCTGTTTGGTGTGTTTTTTTAGTAGCTTGCCACACATTTTAATGACTGTCCTTCTCTGAGGCCTAAAACCTTTCCAACAGTCAAGCCATTTCCTACATGTAAGCAGCTTGTACATGCAGGCACATGTGGTATTTTGATTTATTATCAATAGCTAAGTTGTTACTTTAACGATGCCAAACAATTGTTGGAATAAAGATTGTATTTCAGTTATCTTTGATCTTCTTTTCCCACTATTGTTATAGACACGGGAGAATGACGAGGATGATGTTGGGACCCTGGACTCCGCAGTGGGCTCAGGTTCACTGGCTGAGAGCACTTCTCTTAACATTGAGGTCCGTTCCTCAGATGCCTCAAATGCAACGGTGTGTACATTTTGTGGACTGTTTCCCAAAATGGACGCAGGTCCGTTGCAGTACATGTTTCCATTGTAATTGGTATAATGTATTCGTGTTCTGTCTTTCAATTCAAACACGAGGAAATGTATAAAAAGCAATGTGTTCCTCCCTTTCTTTGCCTTTTCTGCTGAGCAGTGCTGTCATGTTTTGAGTCAGTGTTTGTGTGGATGTATCTTTTGTAGGGAGGTAGGCCAGGAACGGTGAGAGCTGACCAGAAGGAAGAGTTGGAGAATCTGCGTAAGCAGCACGAGCTGCTGAAGAAGATGCTGGAGCAGCAGGAGCAGCTCCGGGCCCTGCAGGGCAGACAGGAAGCACTAATGGCCATGCAGGACAGTGCAGAGCAGGCACTCGCTGTGATTGAAGACACTGGTGAGATATACACTGAAATAGTCGCAGGCCCATTTACAATCAAGTGCCGACCTATAGTTTTGTGGTTCCAGTAGAAAAAACAGTATACATTACTTTCCTCCTAGACTTCCTACGGGAAGCGACAGGCCGTCAACCAGGCTATTTGTATTTGAAAGTGCTTTTACTATGTAAGAGTTGTAGTAGTCATTGTCATCATTATCATTATTACCTATGCATTAATGTGTTCATCACTTAAATGTTGCAGCTGGTAAAGGTAGAGCTTAATAAATAGAGCCCTTTACTACTTAATAATACATCAAAGTTTATTAGTTGATTTAAAGGTCACCAAAATGGTACTTCAAAAGGTTCTACCACTTGAAGTCATGTGTAATGATCAGCATGAACAAATATCTTCCTATGTTCAATTAATTTGACATTTGTTGTTGTCATTAGTTGTCACAGAAACCACAGGCAGCGTCTCAGGCCTGAGCATCACATCAGAACTGAATGATGAGTTGAATGATTTGATCCAGCGGTTTCACAACCAGCTACATGATTCTCAGGTACACTAGACTATGACTTTTGCCTGCCATAGCCTCCGTAGATAATAGTTATCTAGAAATATTTCCTACATTGATCCGTCTTCTGACTCGTACACTGCAGTTTTGTAATAAGCATTAATAATAATGCTTAAAGCATTCTATCAATGTCAGTATGTGTCGATTAAGATATTTATTATAGAAAATGTGTTAATGAGACTAAATCTTTTAACCTTTTAAAACTTTTATCAACACATTTGTTTAATAACAAATATATAGGTATAATTTTTCTGTTATTTATGCCTTGTAGACCAAAGCAGTGCCAGACAACCGTCGCCAAGCAGCGAGCCTTTCCCTCTCTAGAGAGGTATGCTGGTCTAGGGCTCCCCATGCTGTTGGTCCACCTCAACACAGGCCTCTCCTCCACTCTGCTTCTGGTCCCCACACTGGTCTAGACACAGGAGCAACAGCTGCCAGTGCCAAACTAACTAAGCTCCAAGAACTCCAAGACAAAAAGAAAACCATGGACAAGATCCTGCAGGAGCTGCACTCACTCAGAGACCAGACACTCAACAACAACTCATGTAAGAGTATTCCAGGAGCCTTTTTGCAGTTATTTAGTGGTGTCTCCCCCTATGAAGCGTACTGTATGTGGTTCCTTTCAGGTCATGGCTTGTCAACACAGTGCAGTCTGAGTATGGGAGGATCTTCGGATTGTACACCTGCTCTCTGCTCTAATGGGGCCTCGGCTGCCATTTCATTTCATCCTTCTCTCTCGCAACACCAGGACAGCTCCAATTCCACGGACAAGCTCAGGTAAACACAAAAACACAAGCCTCTGAATAGGCAGATCAGATTTCCCAGCAGAGTGTTGTATAGAGTGAAGCCTTGCAGCCACAAAACCTACAGCATGTCCCTGCCCTGGCACGTTTCAGCCTTTGCTGAAGTGTTCTTGAACAAGAGCCCTCCACGCTTTTTTGTTCGGGGTGCTTTTCTGTGGGTGACTGTACTTTAAAACATTTGCCGAGGGGGGAATTTTGAAGTAATTGTCCTTGCGTGTCTCATAACCTTTAATTATTTAGCCTAGTATACATTTTCATTTCATTGACACTTGGTTGTTCTTCCTACAGAAAGCTAAAGGAGGTCCATAAGCGTTTGAATGAGCTGCGGGAATTGGTTCAGTACTACGAGCAGACCTCTGACATGATGGTGGATGCGGTCAATGAGAATGTGAAAGAGGATGAGGAGGAGGAAGATGAGACGGAGGACGGTTCCATGTTTGAGGCCATGTTTGACTCTGAGCAGGAGAACTGCCGGCCTGTAACTAACATCAGGTGGGTTTGTTTATATATAGATTTCACATTTTTCTGCCGCTTTACCAAAGGATTCATTGATGAAGTTATCACTAGATTAATTTATAGACTTACATCATCATGGATTCACATTTAGCATTAGGTCACAGTGAGGGTGATTCTACTGCTGGCATTGTGATGTATCCATAACAGCACCTTATGTCTTTAGAAACCCACAGCGCAGTGGAAACTGGGCAGACTTGAACAGCCTGATGAACAGGCAGAGCGTCAGTAGCAGTGCCACTAACAACCGCGATGGCAGACTCAACACTCAATGTGAGATCAACAACCGGTCGGCAGCCAACCTCCGCAGCCTCAACATCCCCTCAGCCATAGGTACGCTCATGCACACGTTCACACAGACCCATGTTGCAACTGATGGTAATCTTCCTTTTCAGTATTCACTGTATTGTTATTGCACGTTTTCTGTGTGATTGAACCGTTGTTCTCTTTAGAGTGCCAGTACAATAGGGACACCCCCTATGATCAGGTGAAGGACGAGGGTGAAGACGACCTCGATAATGATGAGGGCGCACGGGCTGTGGCTCCAGAGAGTGAGGCATCAGGGTCCAGTCGAAGAAGCAGTCTGGGGAACAATGGTGGATTTGCCCAGAAGGTTCATCGGCACACAACGAAGCAGAAACTCCGGCAGCTTCAGGAGCTGGTGGCCATGGTCGAGGTGAGGCAGACAACAGAACAATGTTAAAGGGTGTAGAATGACAGGGAATGTTGTTAAATATGAAGGATTTGAAGAAATGTCCTCCTATTAGTAGTATTAAAGCAAATGCTTGTTTCAATGATTTTTCTTAGTAAACCTGACACATTGCATCTTGTTAAGCCAACGTTTATGGGAAAAGAAAAACAAATAATTGGCCACTGACTAAAGTTCATAGTAAACAGCATTCAAGTATTTTTGGTTGGATTTTTTCTTTTAACAGCTGAGGTGGTTTGTATCTCATTACCTAGTCGAGAAACAGGAATCTTAAGCTGAACACTGTAAATTGTGTGTTTCTGTCTGTATCCAGAGTGACGACACTGATGGCACAACAGCTAATGAGGAAGAAGCTTTACGCCAACAGCCAAATAATACCAGAGCTACTGTAGCTGGGTCTTTGGGTGCCGGACCTAAACAGAATACCAGAGAATTCACACGCTCCAGCAAGGCCAGGTATAGTCCCATGTCACAAAATAATGTCCAACAATGTCTTATGTCCTCATTTTGACTCTTATTATTTGTATTGCATCTGTTGAAGACACAGGGAGAAGCTGTATGAGGAGAAGCTGCGTCAGCAGAAGCAGGAGCTGAAGCAGCTCCATGAGGAGCGCCAGAGGCTCATTGAAATCCAAGGCAAGATCCAGGATTTGCAGTGGGCTTGTCCTGACCTCCAGGTACTTTACACAGACACACACTCAAGTTTCCTATCTTTGTCAAATATATATATATTATATATATATATATATATATATATATATATATATATATATATATATATTATATATATATATATGTATATATGTATATATATATATATGTATATATGTATATATATATATATGTATATATATATATATATATATGTATATATATATGTATATATATATATATATATATATATATATATTATATATATATATATATATATATATATATATATATATATATATATATATATGTATATATATATGTATATATATATATATGTATATATATATGTGTTTTTCCCCAAGAAAATAAACTCTGATTTCTTTAGGAAGCTGAATCAATACAAATAATTTAAATCAGATTAGAAAGTGTTTGTAATGTTAAAGCTAGAGCCTTCGTGAAGATAGTTTTTATTACATGGCACACTGGATTACTCTTAGCAAGGTGTATCTAATAATTTGGCACTATATATTTTAAATGTATACTGAACTTTTTGTGTTTCTTCTAGTCATCTTTGTCCAGCACCACAAGTCAGCAGGGCTTGCTGAGGAAGGTTCCAGTTGCTGTTTCGACTCCAGCCACTGCCCTGGCTTCCTCCTCCTCTGGCCCCCAAACCAACTCAGCTGTGCTAAAACTCACTGCTCCAGAAGCAGTTACTTCATCAGTCACTGACAATGAGGTAACAACCTGTGGCTGCCACTAGCCAAAAGTCACAATGAGATTTGTACAAACCTCTGTTCTTGCATTGTCAGCAGCTATGGTATGACATGCGGCGTCACCAGATCCTACGGGAAGAGCTGCGCCAGCGCAGAAAGCACCTGGAGTCCCTGATGGCTGAACACCAGAGGCGCAGTGATCTCGGTGACTCTCCCAGGCGGCTTGACGACTCGGATGGCCTTGCTACACCCTCACAGCCTGTCAGTAGGGATGAAAGGTAGGAGACTGCTCTAGGGACCTGTCTCACCCAGTCCAAAATAGATTATTTTTAGAGGTGTCACCATTCTCCAAATCCAATTAGATGTTATTGTCGATTTAAACTTTTTTCAACACTAATATGTATGCCATTATTAGACAATGGACTATTGATTAATTAAGATCAACAGATCATTGGTTTTATGCCCCTACATCTATCATTTACTTTTTCAAGCATTGGTTATGGCAGTCTTTAAGTCCTCTGCAGGCTACACACTGTCATTTTTCTGTCAACGATGCATTCATTTTTTACATAACTCACAGGGCAGGTAAAATGTTGCCACACCGGTTACTTCAGGGAAGCAGGGTGGATTCGATTTCCAGCTCTGGCAGCAGCAGGGTATTGCAAACAGTGCAGCTGCAGGGTATCGCAAACAGTGCAGCTGCAGGGTATTGCAAACAGTGCAGCTGCAGGGTATCGCAAACAGTGCAGCGGCAGGGTATTGCAAACAGTGCAGCTGCAGGGTATCGCAAACAGTGCAGCGGCAGGGTATCGCAAACAGTGCAGCTGCAGGGTATCGCAAACAGTGCAGCGGCAGGGTATTGCAAACAGTGCAGCTGCAGGGTATTGCAAACAGTGCAGCTGCAGGGTATTGCAAACAGTGCACCTGCAGGGTATCGCAAACAGTGCAGCTGCAGGGTATCGCAAACAGTGCACCTGCAGGGTATTGCACACAGTGCACCTGCAGGGTATCGCAAACAGTGCAGCTGCAGGGTATCGCAAACAGTGCAGCGGCAGGGAATCACAAACAGTGCAGCGGCAGGGCAGGCTACCGGCAAGCTACACTATATTGTCTATGACAAGTTTTTTCCTTTTTTTTTTATGTGCGCATACGGGGCAAACACCCGAAATAGAAAGATCCGATTGGATTTTAGAATCAAAATCATGACACCCCACATTTTTAATTTTTTTAAAAAACATTTCATGAGTAAAATAGGAGTTTTTCTATTGAAGGTCAGGTGAAAACGGCAGCCAAATTGTATAAAATGAACTCTTATGCTTTTCTCAAACATATTCTAAGAGCTTTTGTGATTACTCTTACTTAGTTTTATTTATTTTTTTTAAAGCTGTAAAGCTGCTAAGTAGTGATTAAAACTACTGGTTATTTCATAGACAACACAATTGTTACCATTTTGTGTCTTTGTGCTTTCAGGACAATGGCTACCTGGGGTTCTACTCCCTGCCACCTTGATGATGATGGTGAGGATGAAGAAGAAGATGAGGATGAGGGTGAATATCACTCAGAGATGGGTGCGGAAGAGGATGACGAGGAGCATGATGAATCTGCAGAAAGTAGCTCTGATGACGACATCCACATCTACTCGACCAGCAGGAACCAGTGCTCCTACAGTAACGGGAAGAATCAAGGAAGGTCAGACGAAGTGGATGCTGAAGGAGTTCTATTGCACTGATATCTATTAGAGATTTCCACTGATAATGATATTGCATGTCAGTTGGTTACTGACTAACTAGCTGGAACAGGCCAATCTGGTGCTGGATACTATTGTTTGAATAAATAACAATTCAGTAAATTTTAAATGTCATCACCTCTCATCTTTAATCTTGTTTTTTTAATATGATGTGCACATATTTTCTGATTTTTAGCAACCTGAAGCCTCCACCAGCCTTCTCTGGTGAAGGTAGCGGGAATCCATCTCTTCAGAATAAAACAAACGCCAAGCAGCAGCAGCAGCAGTCCAGAAGTTTGAACCAGTCAGGGACGAACCAGCATGGAGGTACACGGCGACAAGAAAACCTGCGCTGGGCCTCTGAGCTCTCTTTCGCCGAGGGCTCAGGTCAGTGGCAGGAACAGGTCGGCCAGCTGCAGAGACAGCTGGACTTCAGCACCAACATGTGTCAGACACTCCTGCAGGACCAGCAGGTCAGTGGCCTGAAGACTGGACAAATACATGCACATGACACTGACCTTAATAATTGACACCACTGCATTTGTAGACTTCATTCTTCGTTGTGGAATTGTCAGTAGAGACTCTACTCGTAGCTTTCTATCTAGTATTTGTTTAGGAGCCTTTTTACTTTGTCTTTTCAAACATAACGAAACTGTTATTTCAAACCAAACAATCTGTCCTCCTTCCACAGGCACTCTCTTGTATGTTGCAAAGCTTGCTGACCGGTCAGTACACCATGTTACCGAACAACCTGTCATCACCACAGGTCCACCTGGTCATGCACCAGCTCAACCAGTGTTACACCCAGTTAGCTTGGCAGCAAAACAACGTACACAGGTGAAAATAAAAGTTTATTTCTATCAAATAGTTCACCTTTTATAAGTTCATGAGGTCATCTATATTCTGTCTTACTTTTCCTTCAGAATAAAGCAGGTCCTTAATGACCTCCTTCGCCAGCAGCAGCAGCAGCAGCAGCAGGCTTCCTCTTCAACTGCAGGTTGGCAGACTCAGAAGCATGGCTCATCCCAGGCGTCCAGCTCTGGCCCTTCAGCCTCCCCTGGTGTCTTCCGTCCCTTCTCCTCAACCATGCCTCCTTCAACCAACATGTTGACTGCTGCCTTATCCCCATTCCCTCCCGGTACCGCATGAATAGTTCTTACTCCTTGAGCTTCAAGTTCTCAGTTCTCCTCAAAAACATGCCTAGAATGGTATGCATTACCATGCATGCATTAGAAGCAGAGACCTAACACATCTCTTTTGAGCCACATGCAGATTTTCAACTAAAGATGGCGTATGGTTATATGCTTCATGTAGTAGTTGTACACAGTTGTTGAAGTGTTTTTTTTTCTTTCTTTCACTCTGCAGGCTTTAACTTATATCCACTCTTCCCTGGTCCCATGGGCGAGTTCCCTCAGGGTGCAGCAAGTCAGGCAACACCTGACCACCCGAAGCAGCCGTTAGACCCCAACACCTCAATTAAAACCGAGTACATGAGTTTTCCTCCTCCACTGCAACGCTCTCCTCTTAACACCACCACAGATCGAGGGTATGTTCCTCATTTATTCTGGAAAAGAAATGTATATTTAATGATGTAAACTTAATTGTTCATGTATTTATTTTTCCTGTGACACTGTTAGACTGTCTGGCTGGCTTAATACCTCCTACGCAAACAACACATTCCAGCATCACCAATCTAAAAAGGAGCCCCGGGAGTCTCCCCCCTCCTCCCCTACTTTTGCCAGCCGCCCCCCTAGGCCGCAAGAATTTGACAGGGCATCACAGGAGAGCTTCAGCAGCCTGCCTGATCCTGTTGATCCCACCACCATCACAAAGACTTTTAAGGCTGGGCGCAAGGCATCTGCACAAGCCAACCTGGCCTCACGAAGCAAGACGCCCAATTCTAAGAGTCGTCGCAGGAGAAACAAAGGGCACAGCAAGAACAGTGAAGGTATCAAACTGGTGTTCTTTATTATTTTCTGTAACCAAAGACTCAATGGGGGAAATCTCATTAGCTTTTTATTCTTTGTTTTGTATTATCCTCAGGCCATGACAGTGACAGTGTTAGCAGCACAGCAGACTTTGTCCAGGAGAGGGCAGCCTTGTCTCATCAGAAGGATCAGAATAAGAGTCTGCTGGACAAGCTGACTCAAGAGAAACTTGACAGCAAAACTAAGCTTGGCCACAAACGGAACGACATCTCCTCTGGTGCGGGGCGAGCTACTTACAGTGAAAATGATGCACCCACCTCACCCCTCTTTGTGTTTTTCTTTGGATACATTTATTGTCTGCATCTGCAGGTCTTTTTTAAGTCCTTTCCCTCGTAATTATCACATCTTGTCTCGTTTTTGCACATTTGTCATGACCACGTGTTTCATTTTCATTTTGGGTTAATTTACTTTAATTTATCTTACTCACAGCCTATGCTTGGAGAACTCCCTTCCTCTCTAACAGAATTGCATGCACAGAAGCACCAGGTAAACTCACAGTGCAAGCCCAGGCACCATGTGGTTAATTTGTCACCCAAACATCCCATGCATGTTCTATTTCTAAAATCAAAGTCTCTTAGCTTGAGTAACGACTATTGGCGTTTATGCAAGTGTCCACTCAAACTTCCTGCTGTCCAATGTTGAACCTGTAGATGCAAGCAGCGACTTCTCACTGTTCGAGGCCCTGAGGGAGACCATCTACTCTGAGGTGGCTACTTTGATATCCCAGAATGAGTCCCGTCCCCACTTTCTCATTGAGCTCTTCCATGAGCTGCAGCTGCTCAACACTGACTACTTGCGGCAGAGGGCGCTGTATTCACTCCAGGTACGTACAGACAAATGTAACTGCTATATGTAGTGTGTGTGGATACATCCTCTGTGCTGGACTGGGCACAAGATATTCAGGGGGATTTTGGTGTGTGTGTGTGTGTGTGTGTGTGTGTCGGGTTGGCAAGCATAGGAAGCGTTTATCAGAATCTGATTCATTTATATCCTATAAGACAAGATATATCATTTAGGCCTATATTTTTATTTTAATCGATTTCCAGTTTGTTTGTTTTTGCTAAATTCACTCCTGGCTTGTGGGGAAAAATAGATCAGACAGTGAAATACTCTGCAGATGGCGAGCCGACTGCAGAACCAGGCCAACGTTTGTGTGTTTGTGTAGCCATGACACTTTAAGAGCAAATTAAAAGGCAAGCGAGGAGGCATGCAAATGAGTATGGAAAAATTCAGAATCAACGAGTCATCCGATTGGCCGGATCATTTAAGACCACTGATCAAGTTTTTTGGAATGAAAATCGGCGGATAACAATCGATTGCCAACTCAATTGGAGCACACTAAGTGCTCATATGCAGTCAGATGGAGTTGTTGATGGGAAAGAGGATTGGGATACGATGGAGGCAGAGGGTCCACATGCATCTGCTCCGCAGCATGTCTGAGTTTTCTCAGGTGGAGAAATCATGAGGATGAGAGGGACTTCATTCCTCCAGTCAGTTTGTGTATATATGTTTTCATGGATTTACTGTTTTAAGAGTTTTGAACTGTTTTAAGATTGTTTTCTAGTTAAAATGTTATATACCGTAATATGTCATTTAGCTTTGGCAAGACAGTAAAGCTTATTTGAATGTCATCGTAGATGTAGTTTGACTGTGTGAGTTGATCTAAAATCTGTCTATTTTTATAATTTGATGATATTTTTTAATTCAGTTAGAATTTTAAATTTTTAAACTCTTAATCCGAGCCTGACCTGAGATATAAAAGCAATGTCCCCTTACAATCGTCTGCCTGCGTTTCTGCCAGGACATAGTGACCAGACACCTGGCAGAGAAGAGTGCAGCGGAGGACCAGTTGCCTCCTCTCGGGGCTTTGGTGTGGGCTGCAGGCTCTCAGTCCGAGCTGACACCCAGTGAGAGTCTGGCAACCAGTGATGCAGTAAGAGACACTGCTTCCCAGTGTGCTATTCTCCCACATTTCTAATGTTTCTTCCATTTTCTCTTAACTTGCGTGTCACTCCGTAGAGAGGCCTCCACCAGCTCTGACGTATTTATCTTAATCCTCACCATCGTCCTTCCCCTTCTCTTTTTTTTTTTTATCACCTTTACTTGATTCCTCTTCTAGATTTCAATCCATCTTTCATTAGTTTCTCTCAGGCTTATCTCCTTTCATCCTTCCTCGCCTTGTCTCCTTTCATCTTCCCATGTCCCTTTATTCACTGATTTTAATTTCCCCTCCCACCGTCTTCATTGTCTTTGAATTGAACTTGACAGCAAAACTTCAGAAACCTGTCTGTAAAAAAAAATGACCCTCATCTCTCCACATCTTTTTTTTCGTCCGATCAGACACATGTTCTTTGTTCTGGGTCCCCAGAGTTTTATTCTTTGGGTGCCAGCCCTTTTTTCCTGCCTAAATAATGCCTTTCTTCAAGAATGATGGATGAAATGTCTAATTCTCCATGCTAGGAGAATGGCAAGAGAACTCACTATGGCCGTTAATACTATTGTATAGTATGCTGTTTTTAAAAGTGGATCTGGTATGAATTATCTCCTAATCCAATTCTTTGGTTCGAACCTAAATAATTTGGCTAAAACGCCGTGTGGCTTCGGAAAAGGTCACATAATGTGTGTGCCTCATGACATCATCTTTACCTTTTTTCAGGAGGTGGTGGAGAAAAACTTGAGGCACACACAGGATGCGAGGAAGAAGAGGGATGATGCAGAATCTCTAGGCAACGACAGCACCATGTCAACCTCATCAAACCTGGAAGCATTCGCTAACGATGACTTAGGTACAGTTATGCATGTAGAAGGTATTTGTAAAACTTTGCACCTAACCTGGTATTCAGCTGAAATGCTTTGCTTGTTGCCTTTAACTAAGTCCAACTGAGGTACCACTTCCTACTTTTTCTGCTCGGGGCTGGTCTCCGTAGCAACACTACATGGTCAACCTAAGGAATGTTATTTTAACAAAGAGGACTTTTTGGCAATGAAAAGATGGATTTTCATATTTTGGGACATCGGACAATGATAAGGAGCTGGCATACTTAGTTTGACCCTGTAGTGTAAACCTGCTTACAGATGCATTCATATCCATTACAGCCTTCTCTCTCTTAATTGATCTTGGACTTTTTATATCCCTTTTCTGTCTCCTTTTGGCTCTCCTTGCTGCTCTGATAGGCAACACGGTGATTCATTTAGACAAAGCTCTGGCCAGGATTAGGGAGTATGAACGTGAGAAACTTAAAGCTGAGTTTAACCCCTGCAACGCCAGCGCTGCAGCTGCAGGCGGCTCTGATGTTTCAATTGCTGCACATCCTTCTGCTAACCCTGCTGACCCAGTGGAAGGTACCAATCATATGAGCCTGCCTACATCACATCACGGAGGGCCTGTAGCGGCACAATGATTTTCTTTGACTTTGCAGTTTGATTTGACAGAAGACCTGAATAAAACGATCTGTGTGTGTCCGTGGGCAGCAGGTGCAGCTGGTGATGTGCGCTGTCCTCAGATCGACACCCAGCAGTTGGACCGTCAGATCAAAGCCATCATGACAGAAGTCATTCCTTTCCTTAAGGTGGGATAACAACGCAGGAAGCTGCAGAGAATTCATCATTTTTCATTAAAAGATGCCATATTGAAGGTTGAATATATCGGTACTGGGTGCACCACTGAATATGAGCAGTTTTTTAAGAGTTCAATCACTGTAATCGGTTCCCGTTTTTTTTCTTCTTAGGAGAATATGGATGAAGTGTGCTCCCTCCAGCTGTTGACATCTGTGCGGCGCATGGTCCTTACTCTCACCCAACAAAGTGATGAAAGCAAGGAGTTTGTCCGCTTTTTCCACAGACAGCTTGGAGGCATACTGCAGGTACGACCCGTGACGACCAGACCAAGTGGAAGCCTATGAAACCAAGAACAGCCTTTCTGATACGGTCACTCCTTCTCTTGTTCCAGGACTCTCTCAGGAGATTTGTGGGCCGCACTCTGAAGGACTGTGGGGAGGATCTTCTGGTGGAGATCTCGGAGATCCTCTTCAACGAACTTGCCTTCTTTAGGCTCATGCAGGATTTGGACAACAGTAGCAGCATGGCCTTGGCAGCCAAACACAAAAGTAAGAAGAGGGCGGAGCAATCCAGTAGGACGAAGCACAGTCTCAATGTAAGTTTTTTTTATTTTTTTTCTATTACCACTTTTTATTTTTGGTGATATTATAAAACCATGTACAACGAAAGAATAAACACTTTTGCACAAATGTTTGTTTGATTGAGACTAATTTGATTGTATTCCTCCGATCAGGAAAATACTGTAGCAGGTTGTGATAAATCAATGTCTCTAGCCTACACAGATGAAGACAAGGTCAGTACATTTAATACAGATAGATAGAATACCACTTAGATCACCAGTAATGTGTTCCAATAACGTCTCCCTTGTTCTTCCAGGACCGAGATGAGACTGAGCAGGAAGATGATTCGACCCTCCAGGAGCTTTACCATCAAACAGAGATGAAGAACAGCAGGAGCAGCGAAGCTTCAGAAGTGGATGAGGATGATGGTGATGGACTGGGAATCCCGCTGTCAATCAGTAAGTGGAAATATTAAATCATTTTTACTTTCCCCTCCCTCTCACATTCATTCAGACATTCTTACCATGTGTATGCCAGGATAACATCGTTACATTGGTTCGGCCAAAACTTCTCAGCTGATTTATTCCTTCTGAATTCAGACTTTTGGTTATGTGGTAATCCATCACTATCAATGAGAGGTTGAGAGTAATGTTACAGCAGGATGTAATAACAATAGTGTCATAAAACAGTTGGAAATTCTGCAAAAATGCAAGCTAAAAGTGTTTTTTTTTCAAATGAAATGATCATCCAATTCCTCTAGCTTTTTAATGTTTCTCTCACATATATGCATGTGTCATTCTATCATGTTTCTTTCTTCCAGGTCTTTCCAAAGCAGAGACTCAGGCCCTGACAAACTATGGCAGTGGAGAGGATGAGAATGAGGAGGAGGAAATGGAGGAGTTTGAAGCTGGACCCGTTGATGTCCAAACGTCCTTGCAGGCTTCTGCTGATGGACATGTGGAGCAGGAGGTCAGTGTTACAGGAAATACACAACCATAACTTGTATTAAACACTCTGGTTTCAGTCTGAAATGTGGAATCGTTTCATGTTTCAGACACCCAGCGAAACACAGGAGTCCAAAGCTGTACAGAGGAGTTCAGATGATGATGATGATGGTGATGACGGTGAGACCTGCCTTGATATTTTCAGTGGGAATTTCCTTCAAGCAAGAAAATGACTTTTGTCTGATGGAAATCTTCTACTTCTTTTTTCTTTTTAGAAATCAACAAGTCAGTTGGGACCATGTACTTCACAGTCGAGTCCCATGACATGGTGGCTTGCCAGAGTCCTGATAAGGAGAGTCATGTTGTCACAGCTGCTGCCTTAGAAGGAAGCTCCTGTGAGGTCTCCCATGATCAGGATGTCCCCAGTGGGTCAATCACGACTAGCAGCCCTGACACAGACTCGCCTGTTATGATCAATGTAGACGTAAGTTCAAGGCTGAAGATGCTTAGTTTGAAGACAGAAAAGCTGCTCAGGATGCATCAAATCTTCAGATTTGACCCCAAACAGTACCTGTCATGAAAGCACCATTACTCACAAGTAACACACATGATACTTTGCTCTTTATTGCTGCTGTTGCCGGCTGATTTTCATCAACATTTCTGATGCAGGAGATGGGCTCCGGTAACACCAGTCAGAAATCTGACGAGGAAGACTTTGTGAAAGTGGATGACGTGCCAATGCAGCTCACAGTCATGTGTGAGGTGTGTAAGAGCTCGCACATGAAACCCAATCGTTTGTGTTCAGCATTAATTGGAAGTCGATGTGTAAATCTATTTTATCCAATGATATATACTGTGTTGTCACATAAGGAGGAACTGCAGAAGAGAATAGTGGAGGAGCAGCAGAATAACAACCTGTCTGTAGAGATCCTGAATGGCAACACCGAGTCCTTGACTGGCCTGGTGGGAAATGCACACGCACTGAAGGAACCAGGTAATGCATTCGTCTTATTGGTGTAGATGCTGTTCCTCGTTACCTTGTGTGCATCTGTGCATAGTCTGTCCCTTTTTTGAGTCATTAATGCATTTTCCTTTGTTTTGTCATCAGACACCGTCGATGCCCAGAGTGTGTAAAGATTTCTACCGATGTCTCAAAATCTACTGTATTTAGCAACACTATGCTTGCAACCTATATGATTGTTGATTCTTTTATCTGCTAGTTTATTGGAGCAAAGGCTCATAGCATTGGTCACAAGTTAGCTGTGACTTTACACACAAATGCAATGAAACATCTACACATAGTCAACATGTTAATTTTAATTCTTGAATATTTAATGTGATTTATGGATAATCTGGGGAGGGGTTGTCTTTATGCTGCTGATTACTGACAGTCGATCCTCTGTCTAGATCTTTATAGTCCTGAAACTCCTGGTCAGATTCGCCTTAGTCCCCTTCTTGGTTCTGGGATCAGTTTAACATGAGTTGTAATTTGTTTTTAAATGTTTTATTTGTCTTTGCCTTATTGTTCCACTGTTCTTCTTGTCTGCACTCAGTTCCTAATTATAAAGAGATTACAGTAGGAGGGAAATTCAGTTGTAGCCGGGCTGGCTTGAGCTAATTGTTTCTCCAGCTCCAACATTTTTTCCACTATATCAGAGCTCAAAGCTGAAATTTAACGTTAATCCCTTGAAACACATCTTTATATACTGTTCTGTTGAAGTTAATTCTCCACTGATTTTCATGTCATTCAAATGTTGGCTACAGTCATACATTTTAAATAATAAAATGCTGTAACTTTAAAGAAAATGGTGTGTTGACACGTTTTGTACATCAGTGTTTTCATGTAGATAACCACGAGGGCCTACCAAACGTCTTAAAATATATAAATCATCACTTCTGTTCACTGATTGTTATGGTCAATGTAGTCTACTCTACTCAAGAGCTGACTATCATCAGAAAAAATGGCATCAATATGATGGTGAATTAAATGTATTTTGGGTTTTACACATTTGAAGACTTGAATTGGTCATAGTATGTCGAAAAAGGTCATTTAAAAAAAAGGTCATATAGCATTTCCCCAAAAAACGCCAGAATAATGTCATAGTAAAGTATGCTGAAAAAAGAAATGAAAAAATCATAGTATAGTATGTAAAAAAAACCTCAAAAATTAATATAGTATTTTGAAGTCATACTTTAGTATGTCAAAAAAGGTCATAAAAAAATCATATAGTAAGTAGAAAAAGGTCATAAATAAAGTACGTATAGCACGTTGAAAAAAGGGACAGACAGGTAACCAGTCTATCACAGGGAGACATGTAGAGACAGACAGGCAACCAGTCTATCACAGGGAGACATGTAGAGACAGACAGGTAACCAGTCTATCACAGGGAGACATGTAGAGACAGACAGGTAACCAGTCTATCACAGGGAGACATGTAGAGACAGACAACCATTCATACTCACATTCACACTGAACCTATCCCCAGCGAACCCGGAGAGAACCTACGCTCACACGGGGAGAACATGCAAACTCCACACAGAAGGAACCCGAACCCTCTCGCTGTGAGGCGACAGTGCTACCCACTACACCAGCGTGCAGCCCTGGATGTATACAATGCTAAGCCATTAAAATAGTAATTGTTGACAGATTCATATATTAATTTTATTTCTGCATTTCTACGTCACAGTTTCTCAACATATTTAACAAACAGGAAGATTTATATCTGCTTAATATAGGTTGTATTCATGTTAATGTGTTTTTGGACCATATTTACATTTTTGGAAGAAAAAAAGAATGGGATCAAATAATTTCAGGGACCCCCTGCAGTAACTCTGCAGACCCCCTAGGGGTCGCGGACCCCCTGTTGAAGACCTGGTATTACATGTAAAAAAAAGTGATAAAGTCATAGTATAGCATGTAAAAAAAAAAAAAAAGTGATACAAAAGTCATAGTATAGCATGTCAAAAAAAGTGATACAAAAGTCATAGTATAGCATGTCAAAAAAAAAGTGATAAAAAAAAGTCATAGTATAGCATGTCAAAAAAAAGTGATAAAAAAGTCATAGTGTAGCATGTAAAAAAAAAGTGATAAAAAAAGTCATAGTATAGCATGTAAAAAAAAAGTGATAAAAAAGTCATAGTATAGCATGTAAAAAAAAAGTGATAAAAAAGTCATAGTATAGCATGTAAAAAAAAAGTGATAAAAAAAGTCATAGTATAGCATGTAAAAAAAAAGTGATAAAAAAGTCAGTATAGCATGTCAAAAAAAGTGATAAAAAAGTCATAGTATAGTCATAGTAAAGTCATAGTATAGTATAGTATAGCATGTCAAAAAAAAGTGATAAAAAAGTCATAGTATAGCATGTCAAAAAAAGTGATAAAAAAGTCAGTATAGCATGTCAAAAAAAAGTGATAAAAAAGTCATAGTATAGCATGTCAAAAAAAGTGATAAAAAAGTCATAGTATAGCATGTCAAAAAAAAGTGATAAAAAAGTCATAGTATAGCATGTAAAAAAAAGTGATAAAAAAGTCAGTATAGCATGTCAAAAAAAGTGATAAAAAAGTCATAGTATAGCATGTCAAAAAAAAGTGATAAAAAAAGTCATAGTATAGCATGTCAAAAAAAGTGATAAAAAAGTCATAGTATAGCATGTCAAAAAAAAGTGATAAAAAAGTCATAGTATAGCATGTCAAAAAAAAGTGATAAAAAAAGTCATAGTATAGCATGTCAAAAAAAAAGTGATAAAAAAGTCATAGTATAGCATGTCAAAAAAAAGTGATAAAAAAAGTCATAGTATAGCATGTAAAAAAAAGTGATAAAAAAGTCATAGTATAGCATGTCAAAAAAAAGTGATAAAAAAAGTCATAGTATAGCATGTCAAAAAAAGTGATAAAAAAGTCATAGTATAGCATGTAAAAAAAAAGTGATAAAAAAAGTCATAGTATAGCATGTCAAAAAAAAGTGATAAAAAAGTCATAGTATAGCATGTAAAAAAAGTGATAAAAAAAGTCATAGTATAGCATGTCAAAAAAAAAGTGATAAAAGTCATAGTATAGCATGTCAAAAAAAAGTGATAAAAAAGTCATAGTATAGCATGTAAAAAAAAAAAGTGATAAAAGTCTTTAAAAAAAAAAAATGTGGCGTCATACTGTCATGTCTCGATTCACAACATCCTCACATCAAACGACGTAAACACACAAGTCAAACCTGGAATTTGGGAATCATTTTATTAAGCATCTTTAAAAATGAAAAGGTAGTGCCAGCTATGAGGTACATTTGTCAGTGCGTTAGTGGTCATGTGTTGATACAGCTTCGACATTTTGACATGTAGCCCGGATTTAGCAAAAAAAACAAAACAAAAACAACAACAACTCAGAGTTGGTGTGGAGGCACAAAACGCTTAGTGTGGGCTGAATTTCAGAAATGTATTTCCCTCAATCAATCAAACAAGAAGATAAACTTTGGTCATTTAGTAGCTGTGCAAACATTTAAAAAGGAACAACCTCAGCATGTCTCCCTGTCAGCTCCTGCACACAGACGGGTATTTACAGACCGATGTGGGTCTGGTTCGGGGTCGGCCGTCACCAGGGCATGCAGGGGTTTGGGCAGTTGCGGATATAAGACTCCAGCTTTCCCTCAGACACTTGCATCAGCGTTGTGTATGTAGTCAGCTGGGAAAAACAGGGAGGAAATTTTTTTTTTTAATTTATTTATGCTGACTAAAGCTTAAATACTTTAAATGAATGAATACGAACAGTCATTAATATACTCACCTTGTTTAGCACTGGTTTGGTTGAGAGGACATCATACATGGTCTTCAATGAGATGTTCTAAAAAAAAAAAAAAGAGACAGATCAAAGGTCTGACCACTTTGATTTTAGGTCTGAAGTACATTCCTGTTTGAGCTTTGAAAATCTGAAGACCTCGTTTGTCCAGTTCTGTTCCCTTTAAAACTTCAACGTAAGTGATGGGACAATTATTAAAGAAAATATCATATTTATTGTTCAGAAATGGCCAAGTTCTTTTATGTTTGGTACTCTTACGTTATATTATGATGCCAATACTTTTATACATGCTTTTACTGAAGTAGAATTGTGAATACATGACTTTGACGTGTAACAGAGTACTTGTACACCGTGGTATTACTGTGGTATGGCTGCATTTCCGAGTGAAGAGGAGCTCACCGTGCGCGTGGTCTGGTTCATGCACTTCATGCCGGGGGTTCTGCGATCATCCAGGAACAGAGGCTCCTTCCAGTGGTCGTAGTTGGTCTCCAGGACGTACCACCGGCCCAGCTTCACGTCGATCCTGTAATGCAGTAAGGAAGTAAGGAAAAACCCTCATGTGGTACGCAGCTACATGACGCGACTCATTTGTGAAACGGCGTTTAAAATCAGGTGATCTGAAACCAACACTGTTGAGCAAGTGAGGTTTCACAAGAAAAACGGGAGGAACGCCACGTCATTGTGACACGAGCACGGAAGACTCGACTGCACCACACAAAAAGGGAACGATAGATCCCAAGATACATCTCATTGTAATGTAATGTTTTGGATTTGAGTTGCTTAGTTTTAATCCAAACATACACAGTGATTTAACGATGTATATTCTGGATCTGCATGTTATAGTTTGGTTGAACGTGTATACAGATATATTGCATGTATATGGAGAATAGTGTGCTGCTGCTTTACCCGTGTTTTCTAATAATAAAAAATAAAGGCTAGTTTAACGTTCTCTGGAAGCAGAGAAGGAGCTCCTGCACTTACTCCAAGAGATCCAGACTGAGCAGCCTGGACCTGGTGATGATGCAGCCCTGGCCCGTCTGGTTTCCTCCCAGGATGAAGTAGGCTGGAGCCAGCAGCTTGGTCTGAGCCAGGCGGGTTTGGGCTTCCTCGTAGCTGGTGAGAAACAGGATGAGACTCTTTGTTGGTCCACATCGTTCCGCTTTCAGTTCTATTGACGAATCTGGATCCAAACTCAAATCTGCCCACTTTTCATTGATTCCTTTTAACTTGTGTTTGCTGCTGCCTTTAATTATGGGAAGAAGCATTTAGTGCAATGCAAAATAAATGAACAATTATTCTCCTGATCTAGGACATGTTTGAATATCGAGAGGAATGAATACCTGTCTGCATGTTCCAGAACAGAGCGCGTGAGGAAGCTCATCCACATCCCATCTCTCTTCCCCAAGATCCACTCCAGGATTCCTGCATGTGAACACATCGAGGTGAAGAATCCACAAAACAGAGACCTATTCAATTCACTTTGATTGATAGTGTCATATCACAACAGAAGTCAGAAATCTGGTGCAGCCCAGGCCCTTGGGTTCTAAGTATAGTAGTAGTAGCATTAACAGTAGTGGTGGCAGTAACAGAAGCAATAGTATCTCTAATGCTGGTAGAAATATTATGATGGGCAAAATTAATAATCACTCACCAACATATCCTCCATCGAGGCTGAAGCGCTCATTCATAGTCAGAGTGAAGACGTGCTAGGAGAGAACGTAGAAAGATCTTTCGTACGTGGAGAACCGTGCATGAGCTACACACAACCAACAGCTGTCACAGATGTTCACAATGACTTACAGGCTTCATGCCAGTCAGCATGCCAACGTATCCGGCAAAGCTTGTAGACTTGAAGACCGTCTGGTTGTTTCTCTGAAGTCCAGGTTGACCACCAGAGGCTTCAGTTTCTCACTAATGATCCAGGACTTGTTTTTCACATCCCAGCTGTGACGAGGGACAAGTTGGTCTCATGAGATTTTACCAGAGCCGAGTCAAGATCTTAAACGTTGTGATTTTGGGGTGATTTCTTACCCCATAAATAATCCAAAATCGAGATTTCTACCATGGAGGAGGTTACCTGTAAGAGTGCAAAGCCCAAAAGTGTCACTTCATTACTGATAAAGTTGATGTTTGAAGTTAATTAATTCATCTGATTCTGGATGATGATGACCCACCCTTACTGTCTTCTGCAACAATAGATGTGCACACAGTGAACACCTCATAGAAGATGTTGAACAAGACAACTTCACCTAGAATATAAAAACAATTATTATTATAAATAAATAGGACAGAAGTCAATGGAACATTTAAAAAGATAAATAAAAGAATTGTGTTTACTTACCAACAGGAATCCCTGAAGCAGCCGCAATTCCTTTGATTTCATCAGCAAAGGGATCTGGCAGTGTGTCCGCCATTAAAGGCTGCAAAACATTATAAAAACACACTGCGGTCATAAAACCTTCAATGACAATTAAATATGGCAGTTCCTCTGAGGAAAACATAGCTGAGATGGAAAGAAATGAAACTCACCAGTGTAACATCAACCAGTTCAACCAATCTTCCACTGGGCACGAAAGCATTCGCCAAGTCTTTGATGGCCTGCATCATGTTGACCAGCTGCACAGAACCAGTAAAAGTCAAATGTGATATTACTGCGAGACTGCGTTAAAAGTACTTCTTTGTTCTTACATCAGTTTTTTTATCAGTGATGAGAGCGGTCCATCTCTTGCTGGGCGGTAAGTCGAGGTCCACCGTGTACCAAGCGACACTCCCTCTGAACCTGGTGAGGAAGGAACCAGACTGTGTCAAACCTTGAGTATGGATGTGTGTCGTCATACCATCAGTGCCATGTGTTGTCATACCATCAGTGCCGTGTGTATTCAATACCATCAGTACCATGTGTTGTCATACCATCAGTGCCATGTGTTGTCAATACCATCAGTACCGTGTGTCGTCATCATACCATCAGTACCGTGTGTCGTCATCATACCATCAGTACCGTGTGTCGTCATACCATCAGTGCTGTGTGTCGTCATACCATCAGTACCGTGTGTCGTCATACCATCAGTGCTGTGTGTCATCATACCATCAGTACTGTGTGTCGTCATACCATCAGTGCTGTGTGTCGTTATATCATCAGTGCCGTGTGTGGTCATACCATCAGTACCGTGTGTCGTTATATCATCAGTGCCGTGTGTGGTCATACCATCAGTACCGTGTGTCGTTATATCATCAGTGCTGTGTGTCATCATACCATCAGTACTGTGTGTCGTCATACCATCAGTACCGTGTGTCGTGATACCATCAGTGCCGTGTGTCGTTATATCATCAGTGCCGTGTGTGGTCATACCATCAGTACCGTGTGTCGTTATATCATCAGTGCCGTGTGTGGTCATACCATCAGTACCGTGTGTCGTCATACCATCAGTGCTGTGTGTCATCATACCATCAGTACTGTGTGTCGTCATACCATCAGTACCGTGTGTCGTGATACCATCAGTGCCGTGTGTCGTCATACCATCAGTGCTGTGTGTCGTCATCATACCATCAGTACCGTGTGTGGTCATACCATCAGTACCGTGTGTCGTCATACCATCAGTGCTGTGTGTGGTCATACCATCAGTATCATGTGTGGTCATACCATCAGTACCATGTGTCGTCATACCATCAGTACCATGTGTCGTCACACCATCAGTACCATGTGTCGTCACACCATCAGTACCATGTGTAAACTGATATTAATTGGTGGGTGCCCAACTAATTACTAAACACCAGTTAGTGAATCATGCCTACTCATTCATATTATTGACTATTAAAACAAACCAACTAAACAGGAAAACGCAACGCATCTACGGGATGTTCAGATTTACGAGGAGCAGTTGAAGGCAACAGTTAACTCGCGGTGTTACAAAACACACGAAACGCCAAACCCTAGTTAAACGTGGGAGAACACAACTTTAACGGACTAATGTACTTACGTGGGACCCTTTGGTGGATACATGTCTGCCCGACAGTCTTCTGTATACTGTAAAACATAAATACAAAAGGTTACTGTGTGAATAAAACAGCTTTAGCGTCGTAAAGGGCTTCGTCACATTAACGTGTTAAAACGGCACAATGATGACGCAGAAACGTCGACTCACCGGCGGCACCGACTGTGTCGTCGCGCAGGAAAATAAAGCGGCCAAAAACACCAAAACACAGCGGGCCATTCTGTCGGAGACTTTGTTCAAACACTTGCTCGTCCGAGTGAAGTCGCTGCTCGTGACAGTCTGGTTTGTAAACACGCGAGGGGAAACCGGAAGCTCTTAAAGCGACACGGAACCGCCTTTGTACACATTTAAAAACAATAACTGAGAATACAAAGTGATTTTTCACAAGCGTCTTCTACGAAATCTAAAATATAATAATTTAGTTTTGGAGAACCTCCGACAAAAATAGTAACGAAGTGACAGAGAGCACCCCTCTGAACAGATCACCAGTGGCTGTTCCCATGCGGAAGTGAACATAAACATCACCAGTCATGTGGGTGACGCCTGCAGTTCCGTTAAAATACTGTTGCAAAACGAAGGACAAGTAAAATATATATTATATTATATAAAGAAAGAAACGAGATATATAATGGCAAGTGTAGTACACTAATCATAGAAGTCATTGATAGACTGCATATTAACATTAACAACATTTGGCATATTCTAGCAAAATTACCAGTCAAAATAAAGCACTTTTTTATTGCTGTGTCACAATCATATCAGTTTCTATTGGCTAAAGATGACTCAGGTGGGAGTAATAAACACAATAGGCTCATTTTATCTTTTTAAACTCACTTTTTGGGTTGTCTATACCATAATACTTAATTCTGCTTAACGGGGCCTGATGTCCACATGCGTGGACACTTACAAAACCACATCATTTCAAAAGATGATGCTTAGTTTTTATATCAGGTCCCAATAAGCCCAAACAGCAAAGAGAAATTTAAAAAATGCAAATCAAGAAAGAGCTCAGGTTTTAGGAGATTAATGATACAACACTATTTTCTGATGTAGAGAAGATTATTTTCCAGACTCCCAGACAAAGTGCAATGTGCAGCTTTTTATCCACAAATGATCTAATATTTCTCAAAAAGCACAAATCTGAGAACAGAACACAATATTTGTGCAGACCTTTATTTATCTTCTTTCATACCCCATTAATCATCATTTTTATCTTCGGTTTATCTCCCGTTCTGACAAGGGAGAATAACTGGCTGCTGAAAATACACAAAGACTAATGAAACTGAGTTGACCATGTCATCATTTTATTACAAATATTAAAAACAAAACAAATCTACACGGTACGTTGAACATCAGATCAAATCTCCCACAAAGACCAGACAAGAACCGGACAAAGTCTTCACTTGCAGTACCTGTCTGCTTTCATTTTGCTTCTCCTGTAATGAAAACAAAAACATTACATTCAAGTGTTCTTCAGTATCTGCACGCAAGCAATCAAAATTCAACTTTAAGTAAATTATATAAAAATGGTGGAATATATTATTTTTTTATATAATGAGATTTTTTGTTATTGTTTTATTTTGTTATTATACATCGGGAGAAATAACAGATAATTTGGTTCTAATCCCTTTAACAGTCAGCTGATCTGCAGCTTTATTCAGCATTTATTTGTATTTTATGTTTTTATTTATTACTCAGAAACTCAACTGAAATGTCAACATTCTATTGGCCTTGTATTTCACTGTGAGTACTTTGATGTATTGATGTATGTATAATTCAGCACAAACTGAATACTGTGAGGAAAAACAAGGGGTTTCATGAGTAAATCTCCTTTGTACACAAACAAATAATGAAGAGTGTCAAAAAGAAAAATAAAGAAATAAATATCTAATGAGCGTATTTCCACACCTGTCAAGCAAAGTTTCGTGAAACTTCCCGTCCGTTCTGGCTCTCTTCAGTTTGGTGGAGTCTTCCTCGTTAATCCTGAGCCGCCGATCTTGAAAACTCTGAAACTTCTTCCTGTAATTCACACAGCGACGTTAATAGGACATAACAAAAAGGATGTGCAAAGGCAATCCACACCGACATAAATACCCACTCTCCCTCAAAATGACTGACACTCCCACTACTTATCCTCTTTTGAGAACTGGCACGGAGTTAAATCTTTGAAACAATAAGCCCACATATTAACTAAGCAGAATGTCTTGATGTTGACAGCTAATCAGCCGACTATCTTCCACAAACCAACATGTACTCAGAGGTAGAGATTTCCCCTAATCGGAAGATCAATAATCTGCATAGCATGACCCACTAACACACCCACACACACACACACTTCTATGTTCTTACCTGTAGCACTTTGATCGTAGCACTGTTGTTCTTAAAGAATCCTTACTGAACAGCTACTTCTTTAACACTCGTTTCTATTTTTTAGCTCTTACTTTATCGGCAATGATATGTCGTGGTTTCTTTCTTTTGACAAATGTATTTATTAGAAGTCGCTTTGGACAAAAGCCCTAAATGTAACTATAAATGTAAACAATCTGCATGTTGAAGGCTGGATGTGGAATTTGTTCATGATGGAATATCCTTCTTATTCATAAAAATGTTAATTTATAATATAAGAATACGTCATCCCTGCATCATCCCATCCTCCTCCTCCTGTCAGTATCAACCATCGCAAACCCTTTTAAATATGCATGACATCTTCACCTAATGTGTGATTTTAATGTAAGCGATCTTTACAACATGCTCAAATATCAGTCCCGTACACAAGCAAGGCATCCAGTCAGAAACTTCTTTGACATTTAGTCTCTCTTTGCTCTGCCTGTGTTTTATGATTCCCAAGCTGCACTCCATCCTGAAAGGCATTTTAGACGCTAAGCACTACATCAAGACACAGGCTCAAGGGCAGCCATTATCAACATGTCAACATGATGAGTCCATTTCCCCAGCATTCATCCAAAACAAATAATACAGCGAGAACACAAGCATGCCAACCAAAAAAAAACAACAACCAGGCTTCAGACATATTGCCTGGAACTTAATTGGCTGCAGACAGGCCGTATATAAAACACTTGCAGCGTCGGAAGCTGAAATGTTTTGGTGCTCGTTTTCTCTTCCCACTCCCAACCGCAGACCATCAATTGTGTCTTTAAAGGCGCGGGACTGATGAGGTTGTAGCTCAGAGGCGTCATCTCACATCCAATGATTTTTGTTGTCGGAATCTTGCCGGTTGCCGACCGACAGAATGTGAAGATAATGGGAAGGAAATCACACTCTCTTCCCCTCAATCAGAATAAAGCGCTTTAGTACTCATCTCAGAGGAGGCTGAAAGGTATACTGCTTTAACTACAAAACATCAAGCTGTTGTGAAGCACACGTATAATCATTTATCCAACGTGACAACAGCTTAAAAAGGCAAATACAACTTTAAATAAGTCCCTTCCAGAAAAAAGGGGGATACAGTTTATGCTACACTGACAATAAACAGCAATATATTCATTGAAGCTATTAACCAAAAAGAATTCTCATCTTATGACGGAGTGAATTAAAAAAGTAGAAAACCAACCCTCAACATTACAATACAATGCAGACTATTATTCTATGTATTGTTACGGCTGTGCCATCATTTTTGGGGAGCGTGCGAGGACGGATGGAAGGGCGACTGGCGGGCGGACGGCGGCCTGCTGCAACCCCGATTGGAGGGACTGGTGCGGGATTGGCTGTGTGCTTTTGCATGCAACGCTACGTGTGACAGCATGGCTGCATACTGTGTCTACATCCTCTGTGGCATTTCAATGCAGACGACAACACATTCCTTGAGCCGTTGAACTAAAGTCCAGCAATAAAGACTGTTTGTAAAAGTTGTAATTGTCTTTGGCACCGTCAGAGGGGAGGTGATTACACGACGGTGTTGTTGTGTTGTGTACTGGTGTGGTGGTGCATTTATACTGCGGGGCAACGGTTGCCAACTTTTATTTGGCTTGTGTGACCACCTTAAAATTTAGCAGTGTCCGACTGTGGTGAATATTCTTTTTTTTTGAGGCCTGAAGAGGTTAATTTCACAAGATAATAAAACAAAACAAAGATTAGTGGAAAAAAATAAACAGAATATGTGTCACAGAAATATGCTTTTGTATTGGTTTTCTATGGAGTTAATCCTCTCACAAACTCAGATTTGTCCCCTTATGGACATGTTGTGTTTTTAATATTTAGTATTTATTACGGGATACTTTAAACTGGACTGTATTACACCAGTATGGAGGTTTCTATTTTCCTGGTCATGCTGTATCTAAATTGTTAACAAACTTACAGCAGCCCTGATTTGAAAGTACGACGGTGAATAACTTCCGATTGTCTTAAAATGAAGCATAAAAGGGTCTAATGAAGCCAGCAGAAAGCACAGTTACATGCAGACAGAAGCCAACATGGGATCCCATCATGTGATATTGACTGGGCTGCTTGTACATGCAAGTCAGGACTCAAGTTCTACTTAGTGGAGGTTACGTACACATAATTCAGCTCGCAAGACTTCACGTTGCCCCGGTCCTCTTCGGCAATGTCATCTTTGCGCTTGACCTCTCTTTCCACACTCGATCGGATCTGCTCGTCATTCGAGGGCAAAAAAAAAAAAAAAAAAAAACAGAACACAGAAGGAGGGAGAAGTTTTGCATTAAATATCAATACCTTGAACCCCCCTGAAGTGAGGTCACAGACATTTTCCCCTTCCATCACAGCAGTCAGGACCCCACAGAGTCCCCGTACTTCAAAGGATTAACATGTAACCTTGTGGAAGAACACAATTTACACATCACCTTCACCATCTCGTCATCCCCTGCTGTCTTGCTCTTGGCCACGATGTCCCCGCTGTCACTGTAGGAGATGAAACAACTATTTGCTGCCATGAGAGCCATTTTGCCCTGCAGCAGAGCAGAGAGGCGACAGAGAGGAGGAAGCAGTCGATTAGGCTGATTTGCAGTGGGATTGACTGTTGTGACAGACGTGAAAGCTTTCCTGATGTTTGGTGTAAGAGAGTCTCAAGGTTGAGCCGGGCAGGTTGTTTATTGGTTCAGCAAAGCATCAAGGCGAGAGCAGTGCGCTACAATGACAACGCAGACGCACTCTGCATAATAAATGAGTTGTTTTAAAGTTATTACAGCTAAGTGTTGTCTCTCATGGGCTGAACTCTAATCAGCCGTGAGGCGAGCCGTGAAAGGCAGCGGTGAAAAATGTGTCCCTTTTCTACATGATGCCGAACCACTGCACAGAATATGTATTTTATTTTGAATACTAATTGCTCTTCGTAATAGAGAAAATACTGATACAAATACATCTCAATAATTATGGTAATTATTACATGATCTATATCTTATACAATATCGGCACAATTATTCCAGCATCAATGTAGTCTTGCATTGCTAAAAATAATGACTATTATTCATCATCACTCAATCTGCAAATTATTCTCCCAATTCACGATCGCCTTGTCAATAAAATGCCCATCACATTTTTCCCAAAAAATATTTAAATGTGTTGTTTGTAGGGATGCACGATATTGATTTTTTGAAGCCGATACCGATATCGATAACCGATAATATTGTTATTCGTTTTTGAATGTATATTCAGATCAAATTCAGGTCAAAAACACTAATGACTAAGCTTAGGTAGATTTAGCATAGCTTTGCCTTTTACCAAACACCATACCAGATGTATCACAGTGACATGATAATGTGTTAATACTATGAACAAAAGAAAGCCAAGAACAGTTTTGACTCTTCAATAAAATGACAATATTTATATATATATATATATATATATATATATATATATATATATATATATATATATATATATATATATATATATATATATATATATATATATATTAAATGTGAAGAGTAGATAAACAAATATGTGTATTTCAACGGTATATCTGCACTACTACTGTCTATACCATACACACTCTCTGTCTGTGTGTGTGTGTCTCTCTCTCTCTCTCTCGCTCTCTCTCGCGCTCTCTCTCTCTCTCTCTCTCGCTCTCTCTCGCGCTCTCTCTCTCTCTCTCGCGCTCTACGGACAAGAAGTGTACAAACTTCTTAGTTACAGAAACATGGCGTATTAATTTTATGGGGTTTAATGGAAAAAATAGCTCTGAATGAACAACAGCTGAGCAGAAGCGCTTGTCGACCGCCGCGGAGAAATACGCGTCTGGTCTGAACGGGGGGTGCGCGGATCGCTCGCGATTTTCGGCGGCGCGCTGCGCCGCGGCGCTTCCGCGTGCAGTGTGAACCTGGCGTGAGAAGGGAGCGCTCGATTTGTGGATTAACTCCCTCCTCCGAAACCTGTGATACCACAGTAACCACATCACATGCTAAACGGGAGGCGCCTAGAAAAAAACTAACGTCCCTCGTCCCAATCCACCCGTAGCACTGTTTTAACACACACATCCTATCGTCGGATTATCGGAGGTATTAATAATTGTATCGGATTTATCGGGATGACGTCATAATTCCTATTATCGGGCCGATAATTATCGGTCCGATAATTATCGTGCATCCCTAGTTGTTTGTGGAAGAACACAACGTTCATTCATCATTAACAGCGATAAAACAGTGTGTATCTGATTTAGGCCTCTGTGACTGAGGGGAAAAGACAACTACCATTAATCAATGCTCAAATCTATCATCTACATATGCACCAAGTCTAGAAGAAACTTTAGAAGATCCACTCACTTCCTGGAAGACTGTTTCCCATTGTTCCCTGGAGCCAATAGCGTCGGAGCGGCCCACTACCAAACCCTCGGAGTTGACACCCAGGTACTTCCCGTATCCGGACTTCAAGGCTATCCTGCGACAACAAAACGGAAAATTCTACGATGGCGGAACACCAATATGGCTGTTTCAATACCTCAAAAACAGGTTAATCTTAGGAATATATGAGAAAGGTTTAATAATATCACTAAGAATAAATCTTAGCTCCACAACAGAATAGGCAGCAACTCCACAAGGAGACGGTAAATGACTCTTTTTCACTGAGACACGTAGCTGGGCAGAAGCCGAGCACGGAATCTGTCGCTGAAAGATTATCTGTGGGTGCAGATGCAACGTGCATTTTTTTCTTTGCATGCTCACCTCGTATCTGAGACCTTGATGGCGGTGAACTGTTCTGGGGGGTCAGGTCCTTCATCATCTGAAACATAGGAGCATTTTACGGTTGTTAGGATTGCTTTTCGAATGGCTTTGGATGAGTTAATATAAAGAACTTTTAATTAGGTTGGAATTATTATTAATGAGGCGTCACTCCACCTGTAAAAACAAAAATGTTGCAGCAGGCCGACAGCCCAGTTAATATATTCTGTAAAGCAAGATGTTTGACACGTAACCACATTTTGGGCACTGATCTTTTTTTAGTTTAGTTAAAGCCTTTGCCACACAACAACAAGCATTTAGTATTTAATTAATCAATGTGTAACTATTATGTTCCATTATTAAAATGTGCATAATTTCTTCTCACGGCAAGTTCATACTTGAGACCCGGCTTCATGCTTTAGTAATGCGTTTCTTGTAATTAATAATGCAAACCCTCCGGCTACGTAGCACTGTGTTGATCTGGGTCCATTTGGGATACGGTTGTGTTGCATTTAAATGCTTTAAAATACACCGAGGTCTTCTGGGTTCCTCCTGATTTCATTAAAAAGTGACCTGCTTGTGCTTTGGTGTCCTGACCTTTACGATTAATCAAAGTTGCAGAGCGCCATACAGGCTGTGAGCCATTAACGAGGAAAGCATTAATAAAGTAGGTTAAATGTGACACAAGCCGTTCTTCAAAAGGCTGATTATCTTTGGAATATGTCACATGTTGATCCGCTAGAGCTGGTTCGGAGAACATCAGCATGTTTTTCCTCTGACTGTCTGAAGGTGAATGCGAAGACGTCTTCTAAAACGCTGTATCATCCACACCGAGAAATCCAGTCAAGAGGGGAAAATCTCTAATCTCTCCTTCTATACTGCTAGCTCGCATCCTCTTTCATCTCCTGGAAATGAGCTTATGTGCATGCAGAGGATGAGGGCCCACTAAGGGAATTGGGATGTTTCAATCTCCCAGACACTTTCAGTGGTCCTCGCCAAACGTGGGCTGACTTGATTGTTAGTAGTGTCTCTTTCCGGGCAAGGTTTAAATGAGAACCACTCCCTGGAAGCGCCCGGAGGCAGAAGTAAGTAGAAACTCGGAGTTAGCTCTGTCCTTCCCCATAACTCAACCCCTGTTCAGCTGTTTCAGTCTGGTGTCTGGATTTATTACTTAAATGCTTCTTTGTGAGCAGAAGACAAACCCCCGTCATCCCCACAACGCCAAGAGTCGACAGTAAATGTTCTTTAAAGTTCTTAAAGTTTGTACAACTGCGGTATAAGCGAGCAGGTGGAGAATATGCAGCTTCAACGAAAACGCAGTCAATGTGAAATGCTTAACAGCTTATATTCTCCATGATGCTATTTTTTGCATTGTGAGCCTGCTTTGAATGGTCTCCCTGGTAAAGGGAGACCTTTTCTTCTGTGCTCCGCATGTAGATCTATCATCCCGGGTGATACGGATCAATATGTTACATAAATAAAGTGTAGGTTCTTTGCCGGAGATAACTGCTCACATCAAGTGAGATCGCGTTGGGTTACATTATGATGTGATCAAGCTATATTCAATAAAAATGTAGTATTGAGTTAGAACATTAGCATATGATGTGTTCAAACATAAACATGAATAAATACAGTTGTTTGAGGATGTTTTCAAACCAATATAAAATAGACATTAGAAAGGGAATTATAACATTACCTCCAAGCAGCTTATAATACAGGATTAAACATGCGAGATTACAAAATAAAACATAATATTCTCCCATTTGCCAATCTGGGAGTAGGAAATGTTTGGTATTTTTCATTGAAAAATGACTAAAATGATTAATTGATGATGGGAATAGTTGCTAATTCATTTTCTCTTGATTGAAATCTTGGATAGAAATACGAGTGCAAAGTGTTTCATAGTTGATAATAAATAATAGAGTACAGTAAAGACAAGTATCCCCTCTCATTATAGAAATGTTCTCCTATCATACTGAGAAAAAGCTGTGTGAATGACAGGACTCCTGAAAACGCCGCGTCTTCTCACCTTGGTGTGGTGCACCAACTGTGAAGAGTCCACTATCCAGGGCATGGATGTACGAGTTGTTCTGCATCTCTATGGCAACCGTTCCAGTTATTTCCCCAAAGTTGCTGACAGCCCACCAACCACCTGGTGAGCAGAACGACACACGACACAGTGCATGAAAGCCACCGCAGCCTGAAGGTGGAACATCCACTCCGGGGGCAGTTTTGTCCACTAATCTCAGTTAATAAAACATAGTCGGAAAAAATATACCTGGAATGTTACTCAGCTGAGACAACGTTCATGACAGTGACACTGTGTTCCAGTGCAACAGACATATATCACTTCTGGCTGGTGCCTCGAAACTCATAACATAGTCCTGAAAGTCTGTCAGTGGCTTTAGATGTTTTCTTGTCTACTGTATCATTTGTAACTTGACCACTACATAAAAACATTATTAAAATCCCTTTTATCTATGATCAATACAAACGCAATAGTCTTGAGAGCAACTATATCCATTCCATACTGATATTGTGCACTATGTTTTTAATGACTACGAATATTGAAACAATAAATATTGGTTCTATATCAATGATTGTTTTCAATTGTGTGCGTAAATATAACTTAAATTCATGTTGTCATGAAGAAAAATCAGATTGGGCCTCGAATGTTAAAATTGAGAGGTTTTGACATGCAAATACCACAATGATAGATATTTCTTCTTCTCTCGAACTCAAGCTCATTAACTTCCATCATATTTCAATAGAGCACTGAAAAAATAACCACGCTTATCGTTACTGACTCGCTCATCTACAGTACAGGATACAAGAAGGAGTAGGATTTGTGCGATGGGGTTACCGCATCCCTCCTCTCCGGCTCGACACCAGTGGAGCTGCTAATGGGCACATTATTTGTGTCCAGACAGGAGAATTTAGGAGCTTTCAGAGCTTCGACTCGACGACACAGATTACAGTGTCAGCCGGGGGAGATCAGAGCCCCGGCGGAGGAGAGGTCGAGGAGTGGCAATTACAGGGCAGATAAACGCCAGAATATACAAGGAGACAACAGCAGCCACCGCCACACACTTCTAGTGGGTCATAAATGATGATTAGGAGGGAATATTTTAGTATTACTCATACATAGTTTTTATTAGGCGAGTTCTGGATATTAAAAGTCTTGGGTTTAGTTCTAAATTAAGAAATAAAGCATAAATACATACCAATAACATCAGGTTTTTCTTCTTCATCTGTTTTTCTCTTCTTATCTTTATGCTTTCTCTTTTTCCTGTGGACATATATGATCAATATATATATATATATATATATATATATATATATATATATATATATATATATATAAATTGTCATCAGTAATTAGTTTGTTAAATGTTTAATTACACAGGTAGGTGTGACAAGTATTCCCAAACATTAAACCTGGTCAGGCTGATGTATTAATTGGTGGAAACTCAATACATTCTCCTTGAAAATGCAACAGCAAGACTCTTAAAATCAATAACAGATCACTGAGATACCACTATGGGTCAATATGAATCATGGCTCTAGTGCATGACCTGCACAACCTTCAATAAGTATTCAACCTTGTTGAATTTAGAGAGTAACTTAAAGGCAGGTGTAAACGACTGTTTATGTAATTAGCGTTAAATAGTTAGTTAAATGTTTTACTGACGCTAAAACACTTTTGGACAAAGTCACGTTAGGTTGATCAACCACGTTTATTTAACTAGTTAAAGAAAGAGTCAACGTGTTAAAACAAACAGCCGTCGTCACCATACTGATAGATTAAGAAAGGCATATTCAGACATTAACAGCGCCATAATCTCGTATGCTAGCGTTGTTGATGTTTCACGTTAACTAGCTAACAGTAACGTTTAGCACAAGCTAGCTTTAGCGTATGCTAGGGAAACCCAGGTAGTTAGCCGCGAATAATCCTTCACATCGTAGCGATGAGTGTAGTACAAGAAACACTCACCCTTTGTTAAGACCTTTCAAAACCAATTTGGTTGATTTTACGTGGGAATATTCAGCCATCGCGTTGCCTAGCTAGTGGTTAGCACGGCTACCAGACTACAGTTTCCCAGTTTAGACACAAGTACGGTGGCCGCACAGGCGAAAAGTCAAAATCTCATCCAGCCGTTCCGTCTATAGAAACTGAAAACGAGCAGACGGCAATATAGGATTGTGATCTAATATAAGAGTCCTTAGATAAAATTGCTTTTTTAAAGGTGTTTATATAATTCAAGGTAATTATATACACATTATAAATTATACACATGGCTTGCAGTACCTCAAATGGTACAAACTCAATCATCCAAACAGAAAAAAGACTGGAGAAAAACAGATGAGGGCTGCCCAAAACTCAGCCAGACTCACCATAACTCCAGCACATACATGACTAAACTGCGGGGGAGACACTGGTACTACCGTAGTGAGACTCCTGGTGTTGCTGCTTGAGGAAATAAAGTTGACTCAGTATACGGAAGATGAATGGGAGCTGAGTGGTCGAGCGCTTAAGTACTTAAAATGAGCTGACAGAAGTTCACTTAAATTAACACACAGTACAGATGCTATATCACCTGATTCTGAGAGCTGATATTAAAGTCATCACCCTGTCTCCTAATGCCGGAACAAATACCTTAATACAATTAATACTTCATTTAATGAATGATTCACTAACAATCAGCTATTAGTGTGGACAACATTTGGGTTGCCAGGTTATGAAAAGTTCTTTATTTCTTTCTATTTACTCTCTAACAGGCCAGCCAAACTGTATTTCTTTATTATACATAAAACTGACATTGAAGATACTTATTGTTTGGACATTCAAAATTAAAGCACCAATAAAAGATGACACCATATGATAAATATCCTACATCAACAGCTCTTTCCGAACATCAGGGGGTCATGCTTTGCCATCAATAAGACACGTTTGATGGAGTAACTGAAAATACCTCCTCCAAACATGAAGGATGACACAGTGTATGCAAATATTGTAACAGTAGCACACCTCTCGCAGTCCAAATGTTAGATCTGTCATCTCGTGAAGGATGAGTTAATTAATGAACACTCCTATGTCCTTTGTGTCTTTCAAGTCCTTATTAAAGTGCCTTTTGTCTAACAAGTCTGCCTGATTAGCTGCCTCTCAACTGTGAAAAAGCACATTTATCATCCTTTATATAAACTGTAGAAAACCCACAACAGCGCTGACAAGGAATTAACTCCTTAGTGCCGAGGTGAAATCCTCTTCTTGTTTGTTTCTGCCCCGTTATTGGCATTTCAGATGATAACAAAGTGCAGTTTTAATTTTTTTTATTTGAGTCATAGTGATTAAGTTTTTGTCCAGACTGAATAACTTGACAGTAAAGGATTGATAGCCATGAAATTCATGTTCTCCAGAGAATTAATCCAAATGATTGGTGATATTTTCCTCTTGTACTACTGAGAGGTAGTTTTTTTGTTTTTATTATTTATTTGAATTAAGATATAGATCTCCAAAGAATGTGTAAGTCGTTATTGATGCCCAACTAATATTTTTAGAGCTCAGAAGGCAATACTTGTCTTTTCTGCATTAGTTTAAAACATTCCTTGCATTTGTTTTTTTAATAAGGAACTATGATTACAATGTTTACTAAGTGGGATATGTTTTTTAAATTTACTTATCAGTGCTTTCTGGGGGACAACACGGTTTCTGAATAGTTATATTTTTGGTGTTTCTCAGCAGCAGTTAGCTGTTAACGGCCGATAAATCAGCCCGCCCCAATTTATCTGTAGAGCTTTAATTCTAATGATTCTGGGGATTTCTTGACTTTTCATCAATTTCCCAGTGAAATGTATCCCACCATCTGCTCAACGGATTGGCATAACATGAGAGACATCCGTGGTTCCCTGAGCATGTATCCCAAAGTGGTCCACAAAAAAAAGTGTTTGGAGAACGTTGCTGGGGGAGAGGACACATCTGGTCTACCTGGTCCTATAAGCACCAGTGGATGGATGTGGTCTACCTGGTCCTATAAGCACCAGTGGATGGATGTGGTCTACCTGGTCCTATAAGCAGCAGTGGAGACATCTGGTCTACCTGGTCCTATAAGCAGCAGTGGATGGATGTGGTCTACCTGGTCCTATAAGCAGCAGTGGATGTGGTCTACCTGGTCCTATAAGCAGCAGAGGATGGATGTGGTCTACCTGGTCCTATAAGCAGCAGTGGATGTGGTCTACCTGGTCCTATAAGCAGCAGAGGATGGATGTGGTCTACCTGGTCCTATAAGCAGCAGTGGATGTGGTCTACCTGGTCCTATAAGCAGCAGAGGATGGATGTGGTCTACCTGGTCCTATAAGCAGCAGTGGATGGATGTGGTCTACCTGGTCCTATAAGCAGCAGAGGATGGATGTGGTCTACCTGGTCCTATAAGCAGCCGAGGATGGATGTGGTCTACCTGGTCCTATAAGCAGCAGAGGATGGATGTGGTCTACCTGGTCCTATAAGCAGCAGAGGATGGATGTGGTCTACCTGGTCCTATAAGCAGCCGAGGATGGATGTGGTCTACCTGGTCCTATAAGCAGCAGAGGATGGATGTGGTCTACCTGGTCCTATAAGCAGCAGTGGATGGATGGATAAAACAACTCTATTGTTGTAACGCACAATGAGTTCTCTCATTTGAAAACCCTCCTCACGTCGTTTCTAATTACTCCTCTCATTTATCCCCACCTCCCCTTTTCATCTGTTTCATCCGTCTCCAAAGAAACGTTTACTGATTAAGTCACTCCTATCACCCTCCACCTCACCCTGTCATCCCACCCTCCACCTCATACTGTCATCCCACCCTCCACCTCACCCTGTCACCCCAGCCTCCAACTCACCCTGTCACCCTCCACCTCACCCTGTCACCCCAGCCTCCACTTCACCCTGTCACCCTCCACTTCACCCTGTCATCCCACCCTCCACCTCACCCTGTCACCCTCCACCTCACCCTGTCACCCCAGCCTCCACCTCACCCAGTCACCCTCCACCTCACCCTGTCACCCCAGCCTCCACCTCAGCCTGTCACCCTCCACCTCACCCCACCCTGTCACCCCACCCTCCAGCTCACCCTGTCACCCTCCACCTCACCCCACCCTGTCACGCCAGCCTCCACCTCACTCTGTCACCCTCCACCTCACCCTGTCGACCTCCACCTCACCCCACCCTGTCACCCCAGCCTCCACTTCACCCTGTCACCCTCCACTTCACCCTGTCATCCCACCCTCCACCTCACCCTGTCACCCTCCACCTCACCCTGTCACCCCAGCCTCCACCTCACCCAGTCACCCTCCACCTCACCCTGTCACCCCAGCCTCCACCTCAGCCTGTCACCCTCCACCTCACCCCACCCTGTCACCCCACCCTCCAGCTCACCCTGTCACCCTCCACCTCACCCCACCCTGTCACCCCACCCTCCAGCTCACCCTGTCACCCTCCACCTCACCCTGTCACGCCAGCCTCCACCTCACCCTGTCACCGAGGTTAAGTTGCTGACGGTGTGGAGCAGGTGTTTCCAGAGGTGGCAGCGTGCTGTTACACTCACTTTGTCAACGTCACCGCTCCGTCACGATGCGTTTCCGTCGGCTTCATGACGACGTTCATGGACGACATCTGAGAGGAGGAGCCACGGATGGATGACGGCGCTCGGCGCCCGGGGCCCAGGGCCGCTTGGTTCAAAACAGTGTAATGATGTCATTTCCTGAGAGTGACACTTGGGAGGAGAGTGAGATGTCCGAAATTTGGCCCTAAGCCATGCGTGATTATTATTTTCACTCTATATTTTACATAAACTGATGACAACATGTAAGGTATGTCATAAGTCACAGCACGTATGTAAAGGCTTGATTAATGATCGTTATTAAATATGATTTGTCATCCCTTAATGACAGTTTTTTTTTAAATAATGCCATTAAGTTGTCTCTCTTCAGCTGACTAAAATGACCTGTCAGAGAGTAATTAAGGAACACAATATCGCATCTCGGGGTGTGATTGAACACGGAGTGAAAAAGGAAGGCTCTTATAGGAAGAAGAAAAGTCCCAGACATGCATATTTATTCTCGTATGAGGACGCGGAAATCATTTATCAAGGAAAGACATAAAAGTAAGAAGATTAACTGGAGAAGTGCAAGGAGAGCTATTTATCCTCGGATGAATAGAGTGCCTGCCTTAATACTTTCCATGGTGGACTGGACTGCGGTATTACTTAACTTCATGGATTTCTGGGTCTGGAAATCGACTACAGTCCAGAGTCATTTAGAGGTCTTATGGCAATTTCGTTGCAGGTTATGGAAGAGAGGAGTTCAGTGAGTGGATAAACACCTGTGACATTTCCTTTCAGGACTATGTTCAAGGTAACCGTTTCCACACTACCTTTCTTTTTTTCTCTCCTCTGCTTCATTGCTAGATTTTGAATGCCTCCTCTCAGGGAAAATATCTCCCAAATGGATTTTATTTCATTATTTTTAGTCCCAAAAAACCCCCCACATGACTCACATTTGCTTTTGACATTGGCCTAATTTGAAATGTAGACATCCTGACATATTTGAATCAGAGTTTACTGATATCGCAGTACACAAATGTAACGTGAATGCACTCACATTTCCATTAAATGGACTAAGCGTCATGCGTGAGTGTGATCAGGGTGTTAAAATGCCATGCAGTGTGCTCGCTGTGGAGGTGAAGCTGCATATTTTATTGCTACCAGTGACCTCGAACAAACATATGTTCCTCATCAAGGTTATAGAGGGAATAAAAGATGTTAAAAACGTTTACAGCCTTTTGCAGCCCGCTGCCTTTGAGGGCCGTGTTCGGTGCCAGGATTTATAAAAAAAAAAAAAAAAGTATACTGACTGACTTCTGTCTAATTATAAACTCTCTAAAACCAGTAATTTTATGAGCCACTGAAAATAAACGTTGTACTTTTTGTTTCTGTATGTGGATGCAGGATTGTTGCAGGCGTGTGTGTATTTTCCAAGTTCAAAATGATGATCTGCATATTTCTCTCTCTCTCTCTCCCGTTGGCGAAGGCTGTGGTTTTTTATGCTCTGACTGGTCGGTGCTTGCTGTCCGTGGCTCTGTGGGCTCATGCAGTCTTGTTCTTGCTTCAGAGCAACCAAAATCACGACCTCACTCCTTCTGTCAACCCCCCCCTCCTCCCTCCTGTCTTTTCTATGCACACCGTCTGCAGTCCTTTCAACCCCCTCTTCACAGACCTCCAGATTGCCTCCCATCAGCTGCGAATGTTAAAAGAGACTAATTTATCACCCAACCCGGGTACCTCTGCAGTTGAGCCGACGAGGAAGGCAGTCCGGCTGCAAGAATGACTCATCCGGGATTGCCTTTTTGCACACGTCCACTGGGTGGCAGTGTACACGCACGGCTCTGTGCATCCAGCAGGAGCCACCTGAGGCCCCAGCATGACATGCTCGCCAGTGATCGCAATTTGCCAAAGTGCATTTTCAGGCAGCATCCTATTTGCTGCAGAAGAAGAGAGAAAAGACAGTCTGTTTAAGATTTTATTGTGCCTTTAGACCGCAGTACTTGGTAATGAGAAGTGGATATCATCCAAAAAGACGAATTTATTACGCCGTTAATTCATTTCCAGATAGTATACAGGAGAATTGTCTTTATTAAAACATCCTAAGAGTTAGCATTTTGAGAAGTGATTTTGACAGAATTGCACACAAGAGTGAGTTTAGCTGCATGAAGGCAAATTAATTGCCTTATTCACACACACCATGGGTGGAACATCTCTCCCCTTAATTATTCCTCTGCTCTTCATCAACTAATTGCGCTTTTTGAATTCCGTTTCTGAATAAAATAGCACCGGAGTTTTTCGTAGTTCTTCAACATTAATGCGATTTCACCTCGAACATTTCCCCCTTCAATATCCAAACGTCACCGATGGGCCCCCTGGACCACATTACTCACTGTGGCTGTGCAGTGTCGAGTTTGAAAGCCTCTCAGATTGTGAGGGGAGTGGCTGAATAATTCACCGTCTTGTGTATTTTTAAACTCATCCTTGCATTTATAATGCAGAGACATTTGAATCATATGACACTGACACGCCGTTAATCTTTCAGTGACTGCACATTTCCGCAGGCTTTTATCTGCGAATCACTGGCAGATAGCAAATACAAGGGATGCACTCACACACACACACACACACACACACACGCACGCATTCAAACACAAACAGACACAAGGTAGATTTGTAAGCTTGCGTTCGCTCGCTTCTAAAGCTCCACAAGCCCAGATGGCCTCTTGTTTTCCCCTCTCAATAACAGGAAGTGGTTACTCGATGTGACATCACCTGCTACAAAGTGGCAGGAGTCCGTCAGCAGATTTGAATCTGGCCCAAAGATGACCCGCGCAGAGAGACTTTCATCCCCCATTCATCCTAAACAATCACGAAGCTCAGAAGTCACCGCTGATTAGTAGGCGGTGCGCTGTACCCGGGTATACAGCGGAGTGAGAGGGGATGGAACCAAGCGGGACATGAATCACCAGCTGGATCTGAACCAGGTTTGAACCCGGCAGTCTCGCAAGCATATGGTAATCATGCAATAATGAACTGTTGTCTGCTGCGCTCTCTGCAAGGTATGCTCCCGAACATATTGCACCGTGTCTGCTCATACCGTGGTGGTGTTTGGCACTCTCTCACACACACACACACACACACACACACGCACTCACACCATTCCTACAACCGAGTCCACTCTCTGGATGCTCACATAAAAGGGGCAGGTTGTTGTTGTCTCACATCTCTCTTTTAAAATGCTGCCGTTATTAAATACATTTGTCAATGACAAAAGAATATGGAATTTTTCCCACTTCTTGTAGCGCATTCAAGTCATGTGCCTTTTGGTTTATACATCATCAATATGTATGCAGGGAGAAGACGATTGAGGGAAGTTTTACTACATATTACATACTACATACTACAAGTTTTGCTACATATTCTTGGGAAGGTGGAATGCCTTTTTGGACAACATATTTTTGCAGATGCATTCAAACTGATAATTTTTCTTATGGCAACTGAAGCATGATTAAAAACACAGAAAAAATGCATAAAATATTTATCAAAGGTGCTTAATACATCGATTGCCTCTCAGCATGGCGACGCCTGAGCCAGCTAACAGTGCTAACGGTTGAAACTACGGCTAACAGTGTTTACCTGAGGGGAGTGGATCCTACGTTTCATCCTCTAACGTGCACTCAAAGCACGTACGCTCCGTCAATATAAAACAGAGAAGCTCGGATATCAAATAGTCGTTTTGCTGCTGTTAATGTCGCGCATTGCTCCTTTAAATCTCAAGCCCAGCTGTGTGAACAACTGGCTTCACCACAGGCGGCGTCCGTCGTTAGGCAAGTGAAAGCATTTGGTTGAGGTTAAGACTGTGGATGTGTAATATTGAGCTGACTTCAGGTACTAAGGAAACCCAAGCACTTTGTACAGCCATCTGTCTTTTAAGAGAAGGTTAGAGAAGGAATTCAAGAGCATGTGGTGATACTTGTGTTTCTCACATCAGAAACAGTTAAATGGGGTATGTCTTGTGTTTTTGATGCATTCTGTAAATGGCTTGAATTGTTTTTTTTTATATCTGTGAAATGTGTTATATAATTAAATCCCCAGAGCCTCGCCTTCTCTTCCCAGACTCTTACTTCAGCCATGTCAGCGGTCATGTTTGCCAAACAGGACCGAAGTATCGACGAGAGCAATTTCATGTTGTTCCCGGCAATCAGATGCACTGCTGTGAGCCAATAATCAGCCACACTGTTCGAGTGGAAAATCAATGCAGGACTTATTACAGAATTCTTCAACTTATTGCCACCGGTTTTCTGTGCCAGCAGACGAGGGATTTACTATGTTAATGACTTTTTAATGAATTGTGGTGAAAATACAATAATAGAGTTTTCTAATGAGAACTGTTGAATTTAAATAGTTCAAATAATGTGGAGAAAACCTGAAAGTGTTTTGTTTCTTATTCTTTCTTGTCAACATCACAAGATAAATTCTCATCTGTAGTGTGTTTAGCTACATGCTACAGTGTTGTACTGGCAGCCAGCCCCTTTTTTCTTCAGGCCCCTTTCTAATCCCTTAGAAATTGTGTTAGGATTATGCACAAAGGACACTTTTTAGACACAGATTTGCATGTTTGGATTAGTAAAGCCCTGTAATGGAGGCTTGCAGGAAGCCACCATCTTGCTCCGACTCACAGTGAACCCGAGGATAGTTGCTTTCCCTTTTAACCAGCAGACATTACTCATCCGTCTGTCTGCCAGCTCAGATAATTTCTCGCAATTGGTTCTGTTGTTTATACATGTGGGAAGCAAGAGGGAAGTGCCCCCCCCCCCCCCCCCCCAATTTTTTTTTAAATTACCAACCTCAGTAGCCAATCTCCTCGCCTCTACATTGTCTTCTGAACAACAGCCACTAGATCAAATACACTCATTTGCATTTGAAGCGTCTCGAAAATTGAGAGAGCGGAGCATGGCGTTCCGTATGCCTGCACCTCGTAGTGACAGCCGGGGTTTTGTTTTTTTAATACAATCTGAACACAATTTACATGAACATATGAAAGAAAACACAAATTAAAATGATAATTTTCAACTTCTGTGTGACAATCAGCTCCCTGAGATTGTGTCCTGGATATGTTTTTTTTTTTTGACAGACTTGTGAGAGGAAAGGCAGGTGCCCCCCGGGATTCGCGTCACATCTAAACACATTTTGTTCATCCACCGGAAGGCACAGCTGTGAGCCTGTAAAAGTCACAGATCACAGGAACACCAACCAAAAGTTACACCATTCTTCATCGGTGTCGCTTCGCTGCAGTCTTGCAGGAGAGATTAAATTGAGGTTGATTGAGAGGCAAACACAGCCATGAGTTAATGATGTGTGAGAATAATATGGAGGCTTTTGTTTATCACACCTATTAATGATTAAGAAATGTTTCTCCCTTTGACATGAATATATATTGAGGAATAATATGTTGGGTGTTTAGCTTAATATTCTTGTCAATCAGGATGGAACTAAAACTGTCATTTCACAGCAAGAAGGGTTTGAGTCTGGGTTTGGGTCGGCCCTGTTCTCCCCGTGTTAGCATGCAGGATAGGTTCACTGATGTCTGTCTCTATGTATCTATGTGTCCGTGATAGACTGGCAACCTGTCCAGGGTGTTAGCTGGATGGATGAACGGGTGGGTGGATGGATGGACGGGTGTATGGGTGGGTGGATGGACGGGTGTATGGGTGGGTGGATGGGTTGGTGGGTGGATGATGGATTGATGGATGGATGGATGGGTGGGTGGATGGACGGGTGTATGGGTGGGTGGATGGGTGGGTGGATGGATGGGTGGATCGATGGACGGGTGTATGGGTGGGTGGATGGGTGGGTGGATGGATTGATGGATGGATGAACGGTTGGGTGGATGGATGGACAGGTGGGTGGATGGATGGACGGGTGTATGGGTGGGTGGGTGGATGATGGATTGATGGATGGATGGATGGGTGGATGGATGGATGGATGGGTGGGTGGGTAGGTGGATGGGCGGGTGTGTGGGTGGGTGTATGGGTGGATGGATGGATGGACGGGTGTATGGATGGATGGATGGATGGATGGATGGGTGTATGGGTGGGTGGAGGGATGATGGATGGATGGATGGATGGATGGGTGGATGGATGGATGGATGGACGGGTGGTTTGATGGATGGATGGGTGGGTAGGTGGATGGGCGGGTGTGTGGGTGGGTGTATGGGTGGGTGGATGGATGGACGGGTGTATGGGTGGGTGGATGGTTGGGTGTATGGATGGATGGATGGGTGGGTGGATGGACGGATGGATGGGTGTTTGGATGGATGGATGGGTGGATGGACGGATGGATGGGTGGGTGTTTGGATGGATGGATGGATGGGTGGGTGGATGGACGGATGGATGGATGGGTGGATGGATGGATGGATGGATGGGTGTTTGGATGGATGGATGGATGGGTAGGTGGTTGGGTGGATGGATGGATGGACGGGTGGGTGTATGGATGGATGGACAGGTGGGTGTATGGATGGATGGACAGGTGGGTGGGTGGATGGATGGATGGATGGATGGACAGGTGGGTGGGTGGATGGATGGATGGATGGATGGACAGGTGGGTGGGTGGATGGATGGATGGACGGGTGGGTGGATGGATGGACGGGTGGATGGATGGATGGATGTATGGATGGGTGGATGGATGTATGGATGTATGGATGGGTAGTTGTATGGGTGGATGGACGGGTGGATGGATGGACGGACGGGTGGATGGATGGATGGATGGATGGACGGACGGGCGGATGGATGGATGGATGTATGGATGGGTGGATGGGTAGGTGGATGGGCGGGTGTGTGGGTGGGATGATATGGGGTGGTATGGATGGATGGACGGGTGTATGGATGGGATGGATGGTTGGGTGGATGGATGGATGGATGGGTGGGTGGGTAGGTGGATGGGCGGGTGTGTGGGTGGGTGTATGGGTGGATGGATGGATGGACGGGTGTATGGGTGGGTGGATGGTTGGGTGTATGGATGGATGGATGGGTGTATGGGTGGGTGGAGGGATGATGGATGGATGGATGGATGGGTGGATGGATGGATGGATGGACGGGTGGTTGGATGGATGGATGGGTGGGTAGGTGGATGGGCGGGTGTGTGGGTGGGTGTATGGGTGGGTGGATGGATGGACGGGTGTATGGGTGGGTGGATGGTTGGGTGTATGGATGGATGGATGGGTGGGTGGATGGACGGATGGATGGGTGTTTGGATGGATGGATGGGTGGATGGACGGATGGATGGGTGGGTGTTTGGATGGATGGATGGTGGGTGGTGGATGGACGGGATGGATGGGTGGGTGTTGTGGATGAGGATGGATGGATGGATGGGTGGATGGATGGATGGATGGATGGGTGTGTGTGGATAGGATGGATGGAGGTGGACGGGTGGGTGTATGGATGGATGGATGGAGGATGGGTGTATGGATGGATGGATGATGGATGGGTGGGTGTGATGGATGGAGGGTGTGGATGGATGGTGATGGACGGGTGGATGGATGGATGGATGGATGGGTGGATGGATGGTATGGATGGTATGGATGGGTAGGTGGATGGGGGTTTGGGTGGTGATGGACGTGGGTGGATGGATGGACGGGTGTATGGGTGGATGGATGGTGATGGAGTGGATGGACGGTGTGGGTGGATGGATGGACGGATGGATGGATGTGGATGGGTGGATGGGTGGATGGACGGTGGTATGGGTGGGTGTTGGATGGATGGGTGGTATGGATGGATGGATGGGTGGGTGGATGGACGGATGGATGGATGGGTGGATGGGATGGATGGATGGAGGGTGGGTGTATGGATGGATGGATGGGGATGGATGGTGGAGGTGGTGTGGTGGTGGAGTGGGTGGATGGACGGACGGGCGGATGGATGGATGGATGTATGGATGGGTGGATGGATGTATGGATGTATGGATGGGTAGTTGTATGGGTAGATGGACGGGTGGATGGATGGACGGACGGGTGGATGGATGGATGGATGGATGGATGGACGGATGGATGGATGGTGGTGGATGTATGTATGGACAGGTGGGTGGGTGGATGGATGTATGGATGTATGGATGGGTAGTTGTATGGGTAGATGGACGGGTGGATGGATGGACGGACGGGTGGATGGATGGATGGATGGATGGATGGACGGATGGATGGATTGGTGGGTGGATGTATGTATGGACAGGTGGGTGGGTGGATGGATGTATGGATGTATGGATGGGTAGTTGTATGGGTAGATGGACGGGTGGATGGGTGCAGCTGGTGGATACTGAGGTCATTACTGTTCCGTAACAATAATGGTAGCAAATAAATATCAAGCCTGCAATCACGGAGGTTAAAATGAGCAAATAAATGGAGCTTTGCCTTTTTCTTTAAAGCTGCATTTATCACAGCTGGTGTGCTTTGGGGAAACAAGGGGAACGACCCAAATGCCGGCATGGAGGCAGAACAGTTTAGTGGTTCATTCAGGAAAGAAAAGACACTCACTGGGGTGTGTAGCAAACAGTCAAATGTAGGGCTGGGTAAAAAAATCGATTCAATCGATTTTGGATCGATTTCATTTAAATTTTGCAATATCGATTCATAGGGCATGAGATCGATTTTTCCCCATGAAGTTTACCCCTCGTGCGTGATGCAGCAGTGGCGCGTTTAAGTCCGGTTGACGTTCATTCATGCGCACAAGCGTGCAAGATGGCTCCTATAGGTGACGTTAGCGCCCTGGTTTGTGCCAATTTTGCAGAACAATGGCTGCGTCAACATCGACAACAGCCACCGAGGAGCCCGCACTCCCGCTCCGTCACCGATACCGGGCAGCACACGGCTCCGCGAGCCCACAATTACGCTCCGCGAGCCCGCACTCGCGCTCCGTCCTGAAAACCGTAAACTCTTAAGACGCACCGCCCCGAATACTGCCCGTAAATAGGCAAACAAACCCCGCCGACTGGCTTATTTAGCTTTATTTTGATGAAACCGAATGCATACACAGTTTATGTCTGACCTTAAATAAATAAAGGTTCTGAAAACATGTTGCCTGCCTATTGACGTTGACTGATACACTGTCCTCTGGTGGACAAAACATATACAACTTAAGTACCATACCATACCATATAGGTCTTACTGAAGGCTTTTAATGGTCAAAAGATTATTAATAGATATTCGAATATATTCGAATATTAATATTAATAAACAAACGAACTTCGAATATGATTTTTGGGCAAAAGTCAAGGCCCTAGTGCTCGATCCACACTACGTTATGGTGCAACGTAAACATCTGACTGAAACAGTTATCCCCATGATGTATACATGTGTGAAAGACGACATCCTAACGAAAATGCAGTCAGCAGAGAGTGTCGGCAGAACTTGTGTTGTTTAGGGTGAAGAGCAAAAAATAAAGTACATCTGTATTTTGTAACACAGTTGAGCCATTTTCATTATGTAAGAGCCAATCGAATCGAATCGAATCGAATCGTGATTAATCGATTCAGGACCTTATGAATCGAAATCGAATCGATTTAGGAAATTGGCCACGATACCCAGCCCTAGTCAAATGGCAAACAGTCAAATAGATGGAATGTGGAAAATCAGAATTTTTTTTTTTTTTGGATGTGTGTATTGAAATTGTTTGGATAACTTTTGTATGATTACATTCTCTTGGATCCCTTTTTGTTATATTGATAACATACATTCCAATGATGAAAAGTGAAAGGAAGTGGTTGTACTGAGGAGGAACATTCATCTGACTCAGAGTGGATGGTAAGTAACCTTCAATTTGAGTCGTTGACATTCAAATCCGCAACTACAGACATATAATCATGGCGATTGAGTTGGATATCTGTCCCCTACTCAAGTTTACACAAACATTACAGAAACCCAACAGATAGAGCTGCCTGACAGGTATTGTGGGTTTATAAAAGCTTTTCAAATCATAACCTGTAATTCCCATCCAGGCAGAAGACGAAGATGTGGTCAAGGAGCTGCAATGAGCTGATCAAGGAAGCCAATATGATGATATTGCTGCTTTCCTGGAGAGCTGATGCATATCATAATGAACCGCAGGTCTTGACACAGCTGTAAAGACTGGTTTGATGTGGATCCGGGGTTTATAACTTTTACAATCAACATATAAACTGGTGGTTCTTAGTTGCTTCTGAGTGAGAAATCCACAACGCACAGAGGAGCCCTGAGAATATCACATTCTGAGCTCAGAGAGCTCCGAAAATTCCAATGTAGTTCAACTTCAGACGCGTGATTCATGCGAGAGTTCACAGCATCGGCATGCGTACCCGATGCACTGCATTTGTATCCATCACAGCAAAACAAATGCAGTAATGGTTTCGGGAATTTCACAACAGCAGCGCTGACTTTAGCTGAGATAAATAACCAGCATCTTTAAAATATGACCATGACCCATTTTCAACATGAAATATTAATGGGTGCTTTAATAAATATTATAAATACAGAGTGATGCATCACACACACACACACACTGATATTTCGGCATGAATTACCTCATATTAGCACACATGAATAGCACGATTATACACTACTCCACCAATAAACACAAAGCAAACAAAATGAATGAAGTGAGCTCTGAGCGTTATTCCTTCAAAGCGATTAACCTTTCCATCACACAGGTGGTGTGACATCACCACGCCGTCCTGAACAATGGAACAAACACACGCTTATTAAATGAGGATCGGCGGATCCACATGGGCGTGCAGGCTGACAGAGAGAGGAGGTGTGGAGAACCATATGGCTCTGTTTGCAGAGATCACCTCGGCGGCGTGGTCTCGTCATATCAGCAGCATCACGATGAACGTCGTCCTGGTGGAAACGCGTTGGAATCGTAGCGCCCTTTATTATAGTGTTAGGTCAAACAAATGCAAGTGGATTGATCAGGGCTGAAATAAAACACACTGAAGCTGCACCATTCATCAGATATCTTCACTTTCTGGCAGCAGCACCCTGGGTTATTTTAGCCAAATCGATGCACGCCTCCCAGCTTCTCCAACGTACACACTCATGAATATTCTCATCAGGTTTCGGGCCGGTGGCCGGTCAGGACCTTGCTCAGAGGACACCCAGGGGGGCTCGGAGAGGAGCCCATCACGCCCGAGCACCAGGGGTCAGCGGTGATTACCATGCAGGGCGTATTTTTCATTCCCATCCTCTGAGGCGAAGACTCGGGGGCCACAGGTTGGTTTCTCATTCCTTGCAGTTTTGCTCGCTCTTTACAACGTCAGCTCTCCAGCTCTGAAAAGGGAAGACTTCTCCATGTGGAGGAGCGTATACTGTACATCTTACATTTAAATGAACGGGTCATGCCGGCAAGATGAGATGCTTTCGAACCACATCTTTAAACTCTATCAGAGCTAACAACGGAAATATGAACCGTTATTTTCCTCTCAGCCATTTAACAGGGACATGTCCCAAAATGTGGACCTATTGCTTTGAATGCTGCAGCACTGTGGAGCTAATGCTGGGGCAAGTTTATCTAGCCTGGTCTTTTGTGCTTTAGGGAAGTTGTGTGGCTTAATTATTTCTTGTTGTACAGTTTATATCATCAAGCTGCCGTTATAGCTGGGGGTCCCCACTGTAATGTAATAACCTCAGGTTTGAGATGAAGTTATATGTCGCTCGCTCTAAAACCACATTTCTCTTTGTGTACGAATTAATTACTTTACGTTCATTAATTACTTTGAGGTGCTGGTAGGGGGGATTTGGGGAATTTGGACAGAGGCAGGCTAACTGCTTCCTGTTTCCAGTCTTTAGGTGGCTGGGGGGATGAGGGTTCGATCCTCTTTCATCTGTTCCAAGTGTCTCTGAGCACGACACTGACTGTCAATGATTACCAAAAAGTCCTCTGGATAAAAGCGGTCCATTTACCCAAAATGTTGACCTTTCCTTTCAAAACCATCTCACATCTTTGTCTGAATCACTCTGATTCACCTCAATCACTTTACCGATATTTTAAAAATCTTTTTTTTGAGCTTGTATGTCCCTGAGAAATGTATTTTTACTGAATCCATTTATTGTTGATCTCCACTTTTCTCATCTATTAGCAAGCACTAAAACGGCTCATTTATCATCCGTGAACCAGGCTCCAGATGTCCTCTGCCTTCTCGCGTCTCCCTGGATCTGTCTCGTCTCCCCCCCCCTCTCGTTGATTGGCAAGGCATGAGACAGACACAGATGAGAGAGGGGGGGGGGACGAAGGAGAGGGAACGCTGACGGTGAGAGTAAGTAAAGGGGACGGGGATAAAGTATGAATGTGTTTGTAGTGAAGCACCGGAGAGACGGTTGAGGACAGAAAGGGCTGAAAGGCATTAAAAAGGGAACAGAAGAAGAGAAAAGTTTTACATAAGTAAGTGAAAGAGTAAGTGCTTGTGCACTCATGTGCGTATGAAATATTTCCCCTGCCCTGTGCTTCACTTGGTGTTATCACTCAGAAGGCCAGTTCAACCATAGCTGGTGTTTTATCAGCACCAGGCAGGGCTGCAGCGAGATGTGATGAACGTGCAGGTGCAAAGCCAAACGGCCCCCACGTTAGGTCAGACATAATGCTCACTGTGTCTTTGGCGGAAAAACAGGAAGCTCCTGAATTCAAACCAACGCTTTGATGAAGTGCATCCGAGTCTAGCGAGCGATTTGGGATTTAAAGCTACATATATCACATTAAGTCCACTAGGGGGCAACCCGACAAACATCAATATCGGGCTCGTATCCGGGTCTGTGTCTTGTGGCAGCAGGCTAGCCATGTTTCTCCCCGGCCACATCCTGGAGCTCCTCCTGGGGATGCAGCCCAGATTGAACATGGACTCCCTCCAGCATGTTCTGGGTCTGCCCCGGAGCTCCAGGACACATCCTTATCAGACGCCCCGAAACCACATCCACAGGCTTCTTTATACACGAAGGAGAAGCCGTCCAGGTCCGAGCTCCTCACTCATCTCTAAAGACAAAAGCACCAACATAATCTCTGGTTTACAGAAAAATGCCTCCTGATGAAGTATTTGCTTTTCCGTTTGCTGTAGTTTGAAGAGTATCTCTTGGATTTTTCTCTTTTGTTGTTGCTGGAAACAGGTGCCTGTGGGGTTTTGTGTTTCCATAGGTAGCTTGTTTAAATTCCACTGCCAGCTCTAAACAAAGAAACATCAGATTTATAGCCTCCCACTTTGGTCGGCGTTTTGGATTTGATGAACACAAACAAACGCTGGTGTTTTTGGGAGGGTTTTTGATGGGTTATATTACATTATTTACCTACGAGCCCTGCGATGGACTGCCGTCCTGTCCAGAGTGTACCCTGCCTTCGCCCAATGACAGCTGGGATCGGCTCCAGCCCCCCTGCAACCCTGAATACAGGAAGCCGTAGACGATGGATGAATGGCCCTATAACTATGAGGGGAGGATTCAGTTGGATGCAATCTGCAACCTCACCACTAGATGCCACTACATCCTACATGCTGCTCCTTTAAGATAAAAAGCAGTCGATTCACTTATTAAAGGTGCATCCAGAGCGTTAACGTAGCATCAAAAGACAGTTTGGAGGAGAAATGTCTCCCTGAACATTGATGACATGATTCCATTTTCTCATTGTGGATCATCACGTCCTTGTTTTTTTTTTTTTTTTACACATCTGAGTCCAAGAAGTTAAAATCAGTGAGAGCATTCCTGTGGTCTGTACCTCAGAGAAGGGTTGCCAACGCAGTTCTGTCCGAACATTTGACCAAATAGCTCCTTTGAGAGCTCCTGCATCCGGATGTGAATCTAATAACGAGGAAGGGCTAAAAAACACGCTCTGGAGGCGAGCCTGTGGAACACAGCTACAGAGTTCCACAAAAAAACAGCCAAAATCCAAAACACGCTGGTGAGGCGAATCAAAGTCACACCTTTCTAAGATGCAGCCGCTTCGTGTTGAAGGTTGAAGTCCGCAAACGAAAGCCTGGAGGGTGTTTAACACCGTTCTACTGAGATACTAGAGGATATTAAGAAAGCTTTACATCCTCCACACCTCTCCCTGCCTGACGAATAGAGGTCGAAAAAAGAAAAGAAATAGAAAAGAATCGAGAATGTGAAGAAGTTAATGACATGAATTTGGATCCAACAATAGTTTGCTTAACTTCTGTAATTCCACACACACACACACACACACACACACACACACACACACACACACAGTCAAAGAGAAAACACCCTGTGCTGCAGGTACAGCCATTAGGGAACAGCACCAACTGAACAAGCACTTCATTTTGCGTGTTCCCAGGAGAGCGAGGAAGCCTCTGGTGTTGTTGAGAGATGCAACATAATTGATGATTGCTACCAGTTTGCCACGGTGCTTCTGTAACGTTACTACCTGTATCAAAATGCTATGACAGTCAACTCTCTGCAGAGAACGACCAGTCACTATTCCTGTCGACAAAACAAGACAAAACCAGCTCTTTCTTATTTCCTTCCCTGCTGGCTAAAAATAACAAGGAGAATACTGCCTTACTTGTTGTTTTTCTCACACTCCTGCTTCCAGACCAAAAAGAAAAAAGAAAAGAAAATGCCAATAGGGGGATATTGAGCTGGCTAACGGACTATGACAGTGTTGCTTTAGTGAAGTGTGAGTGACATTAGAGAGGAGGCGAATGTGGAGGTGGATAATTCTATCAGGCTGTGAATCTGGTATGCAGAACAAGCTTGCAGACGCAGAGAGTGAATATTTCTAAGCACTTTGATCGGGCCAAAAGACTTTTGCTGTGCGGCTTGTGAGAAGATGCTAAAGAGGGTTGGAGGAGCCTTTTTCAGAGTTGGGGAGAGGGAAGAGCGAGGAGGTTAGTGCCGCCTGTAATGGGTTATATGTGTATCTGCCTTTGTATTTCTTTTGACACAGCGCGATATGTTAATACAGGCTAATAGGCCCAGTGCACAAAGGGGATCAGCCAGCCGGCAGAAAGTCTGAAAATAACTGGATGACACATAACAAAACATCCATCACGGCTCATTATTTGATCGCTTTGTCCGTCCGCTCGTCCTCTGCAGACGGGCTGAATTATAAAATGATAATCAGTGATTCCATCCATCCACAGGAGAGAGGAGTGATAGAGGACTAGATACAGAAAACACTGGATGATTCTGGAAATTTAAAGAGCCCACAGAGTTCACTCACCTTGGTCTCGTCCATTGTGGATGAGTGTTTCAATGTAAAGTCAATGGTTTGTTCACATATTTACATATTTCTGAGATTAAAAACCAAAAACAAACTTGCCCCCTGAGTTGTCGCAGAGAAATAAATGGCAGCTAACAGGGATTCAGACCGGAAAACTGCACACCCTTAATACAGTGCAGGGGGCTGCGTTTAAGATTCTGGTGAAAATGAATGAAATGAACAATGAAATAGAGTCCAGGAAATCCAGTTTGAATCACAGATTAATGCATTTGACGGATTATCAGAAGGCAATACACTGCACAGTGGCATCCACTTCCACTTCCCTATGCAGACTCCCACATATTTTCATCAGAAATATATTTGTGAAACGTCGAAAACAAATGTAATCTGGGAGAGAATATGTTTCCCTCGAAACATAATTGATCAGACAGTTTTGTTGCATTGGCGTTATCTGTATTGTTTGTTTCATAGAACCGAAAAAAAAGAAAATCATACAAATTATTCTGTATTTATTCGTTTATTGTATTTTTTTTTTAATAATTTCAACTGTTGAGATGAGCTTTGTTTTTATTAATTGGCAAAACTGCAAAAAATCACAAACAGAACAAACCCCTCTATGGGACTCACAAATTAAAGTCAGACACTTCTAAGGCTAGAGAGAAGATGGCATCTACAATATGATCAAACAAATGGACTGAAGCACGGCGTAATGACTCCCAATGTACGAGTAAGATTGATGAAAGAGGTTAGAGAAGTGAAGTGACTAATCTCCACACACAGCAGTATTTCACCTAATTAAAATAGGTTTTCATATCAAAAGGGCAAGATCATTGGCTCGATGTTACGCAGGAGTGTGTTAATTAATGGCAATACTGGGCGTGCGGAGCAGGGAACACTTGTCACCTTGATTTACAACCCAAATCTGTTTCCAATCTTGATATATGACAGATTTAACACAATGGCTTGCTTTAAAGATGCTAATTAATCAGCACACAGCCAATGTTCAAACCGTTTGGTATTTAGTATCAGTTATACGGTTCTTTTGCTTTTCTGTTTGATCACTTGAGAGACACATTGTTATATATTAGAAGTGGATCCCTCCGATGTTTTGTTTTTAAGCCTTCTTCACCCTGGGAATACAATTCAGAAACACTGAAGCCTTTATAATGCTGCGTACTGAACCTCAATATCTCCTGTGTAGGGACAATAAGAGATTCATATCGAAGTTTGATTTAGGTTAAAAGTTAGGTTCTTATTGGTCGATCACATATTTCCTGATTTAAATTAGAGAAGCTTCTCTGACTTTGGACTGTATTATATTAAGCAAAGATTTTTTATTTAACGTTGATGCGCTGCGATGAAGGCACTGACCCTCGTTCTTTATTCATTTACTTTCAGTTGGTCTGAAAGTAGTGGAATTTAAAGCTGCTATTAAATGATTTCTGGCCACTTGGGGGCAGCGCAACATCTAAAAAATCAACACAGACATAAAACACCGTATAAATGAATATGGTGAACATGTGAGCAAACAAGTATAATATATATGTTGTATGTGTTTTGGTTTCCAACTCCTGAGTGAAAGTTTTGCCTTTTAGATGCTAAATGCTCCAATATGTTCTACAGCTACCCTGCTAACTTTGTCAGCCTGTTTTTTTTATTTAAGCTTTTTTTTTTTTGCAGAAAATTGCTGCCTGCTCCGGCTGGAAACAACACTGAGACCGACGAGCGTGAAGCAAAACCGTAAAGCTCCACCATAAAACCAAACTATGTGAAAAGATGCTAAAAAGCTTTGTCCAGCTGCAGTTCAACCGCACATCTGGGTGATAATTCTCATTGGGTTTGTCACTGCCAGGGTCAAGATGGTCACTTAATCTTTTGTAAATATATAAAAAAATTGATGATAGCAGATTTAAGCGTATTAGACATCTTGGACCCAGAGTGTTAAATACCACCATGTGCAAGTTTAAAAAATGTTGCCCTCTAATTTTAGCCACATACATCTCAGTTATACAGTAAATATCTTACTTTGCCACCAGGACACCTAATTAACATATTTTGCATGATGTTTACTCGTGGTTTATTTATTAGCGAATACATAAAACAGCACCTATGTGTCTTTTGTAACTGCACTGTTTACATACAGTCTATAAAGCCCAAATTTGAGCTGTGTTTGTGAACTCTGATGGATCACAAGATCCTCTTGTTTTGAGCGTGCAGGTTGCGGTTTATAAGGACGCCGAGTTCAGGTGTCGCTCCACAGACCGTCTCATGTCCCGGTAGATCGCTATCCCAGACTGCTGCAGTGAAAAATGTCACCTCGGACGTCTAATAGGACGTTACTCATTTCCACAGTCGCTGACTTTGTAAATGAAACCACTGGAATACATCTAAGTGACAGACTCAAATAGAGCTCATAGAGAATGCAGAGCACCTCGCCAAGGCAGCAGGCAGCAGTGCTCCCTGTGTGACAGGAACATATTTGCAGCTAAGTTGTATTATTGTAGAGAATAACAATGCCTCGTGATAAGGGCCCATATAAGGCGGCTTCGTATCAAAACAACAAAACCATAAATAAAGCTTGACTGTAATGGGCATCCAAACTAATACGGCTGCCCTCACAGCTGTGCATCCAAGTGGTTTTACTTATCCATTTTCCATTTTCTCATTCACACCTTATTTACCATCCCACCGATCTCATTTGCATTGTAATGATTAGGCCGTATGCATGCAAAATAGCTTTTTAAAAATGATTTAATAGTCCTAAATATATTCATGAGATTCCCCGGGAGAGTTGTGCCGACCTGTCGGAGTGGGAAACCCTCTACTCGCACGGCTGAAACGACTGCAGAAATCCTCCATTCTTCTTCCGCGTGTCAACCCGGACAGTGTTCAGCTAAATGGTTGTCATACGTGTGCAGTAAAGAGGTATACATTTTTAGACATGGACAGCCAAATATTTGATGTTTGTGTAGCAAAACTAGAAAATCTCAAAACAGGAATCTTTGTGAATATGGAGTAAAAGGCAATATGTTAGACATGATTTATTCCTGAATTCCTCATTTACCTGAAATGAACTTGTAAAAAGTGTTTTTAACATATAAAATAAACCCCTTTTTAAAGACTTGTATGACAATAAACAAACACGTCAGTGTAACACATTGTTTGAAATAAAGACAAGAGGTTTTAAGTTAGATCCCTCAGTGGTTAAACATCCTTAAAGCAGCTGTTCAGCATTTTTTTAAGTCCCATCTTCATAAACCTGTCTCTTACACAGTTAACCAAGGAGAGATGAGCTGGAACTGGGGAGGGCTGCTTATGGTGAAATAACGCTTTGATAATGTCATTGTCTCCCATTATGGAGATTGTAAAGCTTTCAGAGCAGAGTAACAGGGTGCTAACTAGATGCCAGGGTCACACGATAGAGATCACGCCTCCATGATATCTTTAACATAAAGCAATATGCCCGCTCCATTCCCCACAGATACTACAGACATCGCAGGGATGATGGAGGTCATCCAATTTCTGGGAATTTGGAGGTTTTTAACGACCGAGGGATGCTACAAATTTGGGCAAAGTTTTCACTCATCCAATGAAATACCTTGACATCTACTTCATGGACTGGTACAATATTTTGTACATGCATTCCCAGAGACATTTTGTGTTTGGCACTCATGAATCCAGATTGATTTTCATCTTTAATTAAAGGACTATACTAGTCAACGTCCATCAATGGCCACCTTGCTTACATAAACCTCGACCATGTTTAACAAAGTTGCTAGATTTTTAGATTGTTTGTCCTTTTGTTTTGTCAGGACTAGTTAAAACTCACCTCATTGTTAAAATCCTCCTTCCGGCTCAATTTCCAGTCAGTTCTTGTAAGGAACTATTTTTCCAGGCGTAATAACATTTGTCCCAGCAGCTGTCTTGGCTCTGTTATGATTGACAGCTGAGAAGGCGGCACCAACGTATAAAGAAGGTCAACGATTGGCTGAAAGGCTGAAAGGGCTCGTACTGACACAGCACAACAGTCGTGTTAATTACTGATTTCATCATCTCCCAGTACGTCTTCCTCATATTCATATTGGATCATGTTGTGGAGTTGTTTTCTCACCAGTATCTTCTTCTCTACATTGAATTGCGGATCCAAACCAACGTTGAGTGGTATCTCATACAAGCTTGTTTATCTCGCCGCTGCCTGGTTACAAAAACTAAAACATTTAGGGACTTTTCTAATGACTTTGATAAAACTAATCCTGGCTGTGCTTCTGTCCCTGTTGGATATCCATGTTTCATAATAAAACGTCTATAAAATGTCATATTAGCTATTTCTGTAGCTCTTAGCACAGTGAAAAGTTTGTAATTCAAAACATCCCTCTGATCCGCTGAAAAACAACCGGCGAAACCTCAGCAAGGCGTTCCATTTAAGTTAAGCTGGAAGTTAAGAGAAGCATAAGAGACTTCAAACTTCAGAAACAGCACTGAAGAGGTGTGAACTAAAGGGAGAGGGGCTGAAGAAGAAAGCGGCGGTATTTTAATTCACCCAACAGTTCTTAATTGGATTTTGCTTTGATGTCCAATACCAGTCACCATGGGATGGAAAAAATTAGGGGCTTTTCTCGAGGGAGATTTATTTTATAGGCCGTTAAATGTCCCATATTTCCTTTTTAACTTGACTTGAATTGCAATTACCTCAAGAAACAACAGTGACACTTATGGTAATGGTAACCCTACATTATGTATGTGGAGATCCTTTCTCAAAAAAGTTGGAAAAGTTAGTGATTCTTGAAGGAAAGAAATAAGAAAATCTGTCTTGAAGGATCTCAGTGGAGTTGTGGTACGCCGTGTCAGCTCTTCCAAAGACAACTTCTCTGACTGAAAGTCTTAAATCCCTCACACCTCCGAGCTACACGAAATGTTTGGCAGGGCCGGGAAATGGATGTGAACTTTCCATGGCGTAGCGTTGACAGTTTTGGACCACAAGATCACCAAAGTTGTTTCCTGGTTCCATTCTTCCTGAATACACAACAGATCCAGCGTCCAAGGATTTCTGTCAAGGTAGAAAAGAATTGAGTTGACGTGGTTCTGCTCGTGTGAATCAAAGCACACAATGAATGCAGTGCAACTCATGTGCTCATGTATGAAATACAAGGTTTGGGTTTCATTGCTGTGCATAGAGGTGGAGACAAACAAAAAAATAACATTCAATTTTGAGTTGGAGTATAAGTTAGTCATCACCAATGAAATCAGTGATTTCACCTCCATTTTAAACCCACTGCACTCTGTGCCAAAGCCACAGAGAATGTCTCCAGAGTGAAATCTGATGTCCTTGTATGGGAAGTACAGAACTGCCAAGAGGGAATGTATGGTGCTTCAAATTAAATGAGCTTTTGGGAGAGATAAGGCGTTTTGTTACAGTGTCGCTCCGCTCTGAGGAGAATCATTGGCTGCTGTACGATTTTAATGATATCAGGTAATGAGCTAAACAGAAACTGGAGGCAAACTGTTGGGATGGTTTGGTTTTCTATAGTTAGACATAATGTAATGCAAAATACTGCATTCTACCCCCCCAGATATCCCTAAAATAGGCTAAACAGGCTCATAACTGATGAATCACAGAACATGATTGTGCATTTTGCACCTTTGACTTGCGGCTGATGACACAAGCTCAAACAATGATTATCCTTGAGATGGAGTGCTGCTTAATGATCACACAGCCACCACTGTGCTTCGGGGCAGTGAAGGTCACAGACTAGCAAACATGCAGAAACACTGAGAGAAAACAAATTGTCCTGAGGCTGCCACCAAAGCCAAAACCCCCCAAGTTCTTATTAGGAGATCCAGGTGTCTGGTTCAGACTACGGTTGCATAACAACGCTCTCCCACAATCCCCTTGGGTCCCTTTAGCAGAATTTCAGTTGTATTTCATTTATATCTTTTGAACCGATGAAAGGTTTGTGCAATCCATGCACTGATCTCTAAAATTTAAATGCTGAGGAGAAACGGACTGAGAGCATGGTTGCCATACAGGATGGATGTGACTCTGCATGAATATAATAAGAGCACAGCGGTGTGTCTCTTGGTTGAAAGACATTTCCATTATTCGTACTGCTATTTGCTGTTAGCCCCCTGTTGGAGTTGAAGGTTGACTGTTTGTTAAGTGTTTACTTGTACACCTTTAATTTAATCATACAACCATTTGAATTAATCATAATAAAAGAAACCATTATATATATATATATATATATATATATATATATATATATATATATATATATATATATATTAATTTATTTATTTTACATTTATTTACATGAAGTTACAGGTTGCTTGGTTTGTGTTAATAATAAAAGAAATCATCTTATATATATATTTTTTAATTTATTTATATTATATTTATTTACATGAAGTAAAAGGTTGCTTGGTTTGTGTTAATAATAAAAGAAATCATCTTATATCATATTCATCAAACAAGTCAATTTTATAAGGGCTTTACAAACTATGCCTCTGATCATTTCTAAATTTGGCTATGAATTCCTTAAAAGTTGGAGGAACGGATTATCTTAATTTGTCTATTTATTAATAAATAAACACTTTCTTACTTCGGCAATTCATTAAAAATAAAAATCATCAATGAACAGCTGTTGTAAGTGCCAGATATAACTATGTATTTTAATGTGTCTCTTCTTAACTTTGACTCAGAGTTTATCTTTATCAGCTCAAAAACACTGAATATTGTTTTATCACCTTCATACTTCACAAACCTTTTCCAAGAATTGCTTTGAAACATGATTTTCAGAAAGTGATTCATTACCACTGTTAGGAGTTTTAACAAAAAAATAAAAAAAAAAAAATAAAAATAAATATAACACACAATTAACATGCTCTTTTATTTCTGGCAAACACATCCAGCCTCAGTCTTGTGTTAGACCTTATGAATTTTCTTTTTAAAGATTTGTAAATTCATTAAATTCATTTAATCTGCACGTATATGCAAATCTTTCACACCACACTGTTGGACCGAGTAAAGGATTAAAGAGTGCAACTGTGTGAAGATGATAATAATAATAATAACAACATCAACACAGCGTCTGGTTGTGACATCAAATTAAACACTTTTCTGGAAGTGTAAGAAACTGTGTGTAGTTCCTAATATGTCTTTAAGGAAAAACATCCTTCTAAAGTATGGCAACACTTTGCAATTTTGCAGCCTGAGCTGTGAAGTGATCAGTTCCACTTTGCACCAAAGTAAGCCTGACATTTTGCGAAGTAAGCCTCCTGATAGAGTGCTCACGGAGCTGCCTGCCATGGGATTTAAGACGTTTTAAACTAATACCCTGTCATACATTTGCCTCGTCCCGCCAAGTTCTCGCAGGATATCCTTATATAACGCCCCACTTGAACACTCCTCGTTCCCTTAAAAATGACTTTTTGTTTCCTGACAGTTTGCTGTTTGCTTCTCAGCACTCCAGGTCATCTTGACCTCCTCCTCGCTCCCTGTATTTTAGAAGGGCCTCATGTGTGCTGGTGCACTGCAGAGGTTTTGAGTGTCGCCTCGCCACATTTATTTGCCTGGATGATACTTTACTTTACTCTGTCCGTTACATGCTGCAGAAATGCAATTGTTAATTAGCCTTCATCTTCTCATGCTCTGTAAGAAAATGCTGAGCAGTCGACCTAAAACAGAATGAAAATATATTTAAGCGACGTTTAAAGTCAACTAGTCTCAGAAAATATAAGCCACGGAATCACTTTCTGGTGGTCCAACACACATAGACAGATTATGAGATACATGTGCAAAAGCCCCCGCCACACCCTGACTACTAGATGTATGGGGAAAAACACAATACAACCAAATATCCAATGGGACGCCAGTTTGGTATATATCATTTTTAAAATTAAAATTATTATTTTTTTTAAATACACTGAATATATAAGATACTAAATAGTTACATGTGTGGAATGACTGAGCCTTTGACATAAAGCTTAAAAAGGGACCCAGGTATAGAAAACACATGACATGCATTATTTAAAAAAACTTAACTTGAACTGAACTTGCCACAGAAAAGCCTTGAAATTTGAAGAACTGACTGGAGTGAAGGTAGGTTGGCACTGTAGTCTCAAAGACCCACCAGCCAGGGTCTGGAACAGCGAGGCAAATGATGAAGCTGATCAGTGGTGACATAGACGTGGTCTTTCGGCCCCTGAGTGTGCCTGATGTGCCTGTTCAGTATTTCAGCACCTACTGAGATACTTTGTCACCCATATATCAAAAATGTATTCTAAGGCAAAGTAGAAAAAATACATGAAATAAAATAAATTCACAACTATTGCAAGGCTGTTTAATTAATTTCTGCTCATTAGAAAAATACAAATGAAATCCGAAGAAATGAAGAACTCAATGGACTAAACACAGAAATGAATAATGTCATTTGAATAAATTGTATTTGTGCTCTCACTTAGGAAACAAATGAATACCACATACAAACAAAGAGTTTTTTTTAAACACTCCATTATTGCATTATTCTCTTCATACATGAATTGTTCAGATACATACTTGTGTTGTGTTATTTGTGTTGTTTGTTCACGTTTCCTGAAGCAAAATCCCCCCTAATTCACCTAATAGGGTACACTATGGTCAGCCGCCAAATTCTCCTCCTATGAAAGACTGTGAATAGCCTTTGCCATGATTCTTGACCCTGAAGCTTTGGGTTTGATTCTGGTAAAAAGACTGTGCTGCCACCCACTGTTTTCTTTTAACAGAGAAAATATGGCCTTCACTGTTTCAGCGCGCTCCCCACCACTTTACACAGCCGGAAGACAATTTTCAGAAATAAATACTAATAAAAAGTGCAACGCTCTTGGGTCGTACCAGCAGGGAAACTGGAGTGGCTTGATGGGAGTTTGATTGAATTTCATGGCCTTTTAAACCTCAAGTGGAGACACAAAGAGACATTATTAGAAATGTTCATGGGCAGTGATATAACTTCTCTTTGTGATAAGTATGATAATTATTTGCGATGACAGGAGTGTTCTTTTTGCCTTCAATTCAACACATTAAAGCCAGGATAGGCAATGTGTTTTTCCACATTTGGGTAAAAAAAAAATTATAATTAAAGTAACTGACAGCAATATAGACTTCTGCTGTTTCCAAGCTTTGAAAAATCTAGCCTGAGATTGGTTATTTCAGATAGAGAGCATTCCTATTGTGTGTCCTTTACTCTGAATGCTTGATTCAACAGCAGAATATCCTGCAGAGAAAGATGCTTGCTTTGGCAACAACTCATGGTTGGGACTATGTTCTATATAAATGACTAGTACTCATAGAGGTTACTGTATGAAGGACAATGTTCTATATAAATTACTAGCAATCGTACAGGTTACTGTATAAAGCACTACCCATGCTCTTCTGACAGAGGGGCTAAGAACAGAGAGAGGAGAGCTGTAGGACGAGGGTTGTATTTTAAAATGTTTGTGTTTTTTTCTACCCTTTTCCAGGAATCAGCCTCACCCGGGGTACCACTTGAATAACAATAAACCATGACTCCTGACTCTTGTTGTGCTTCATCCACATGCTTTTCTCTTGTTGTGGTGTTCTGCTCGAAGCATAGCTGCAACCCATGCGGCGGGCTTTGCACTCTCGACAACATTGACATGTGATGGATGGCTGCAATGAGGATGAATATATTGCTGTGATCATTCATCTTGCCAAATGTGACACATGGGCACAACGGGGCATAACTCAAGGTACATCGACTGCTGTTGACAAAAGACTCCACGCTACCCAAGGGCAGACCGACTAACATCAGCCCTTCGAGCTTAAACATCCACCAATTAAGACGTGGCAGCTAAAAAGCAACCTTAAGTCCTCCTCATGCGGACAGTAGGGGTGACATTTAAAAAGGTTGATGCAAACACGTACCTCAGTTTCACTCACTGTTTCAGAGAGACTTCAGATAAGGTTCGGATGAAAGCTGGGGGTTAATGGGGTGGAGGTGGGCCTCATCGATCTCACGCTGACATCATGGCCGTTAGCAGCAGAGAAAGGAGTTTTAAAGATTGACAGCAACAAGATGATTGGCCCACAGAGGTTGTGGCCGAAAACGGATTCGTTGAAATGGGAGTGTGAACGCCCTCAGGGAAAGAAAATGTAAATAGATGAAGCATGAATATGGAGGGTGTTTTTTTTAGCAGTGGCCAAGGCTCTTTGGTAAGGACAAAGTCTTTCCTCTATAATTAAGAAATATATGTGAACATGTTGTCACACATTGGCTGAATCTGGTTTACTAGTATGACTGGATAAACACATTTTGTTGTGATTTAGTTGCAAAGGATCAAAAGGATACCAAAATAAGAACAGAATCCCCCAAAGGCCAAAACTGCTGCAATTTGCCACGGTGGGCCCCCACAGGCATGTTTACTGAGTAATGATGCAGATTTTGAAGCCCGCCTCACAGTCACTCTGTCTCAGGCTCAATATATCTCATGGCAGACCCCGGAAGTTGCAATTCCGCATTCTGGCCAGCTAAGTGAAACGTGGGCTGACAAATATCTAAATGTACTGGATTGAAGGTTAGGCTGCATCCAGGAAACACGGCTGTTGATGTGCAGAATATACCACATCAAATATTCGTCAAAATGACATGTACGCATGGAGGGGTTCTGTGGTTACTTTAAAACAGTCTGATGGTGTTTGCACTGAATTTAAATAGCGGATCAACTGTAGCCATTTGCGTGGCTGAGGTGGGCAACATCACTCCAGTTCGACAGCACAGGTGAAAACCTGCTGCTGAGAGTGAAGCAGAGTAAAGGAAAGGCATGACAGGCATAGCTTTGTTCTGCTTGGACGCCATTAGCGCCGCGCCACACCCCAACCACCAAAACTTTGCAAATCAGATTAACAAAAAGGAACAACTCGTGATTTCAGCTCCGAGTCGCCGTATTATAACAAACATCCGGACTTTGAGAAGATTTTGCGGTGAATTGGGCCTGTTATCACCTTTATCAAATCCAGTACGTTTCTCCCGAATAGATGTCCGAGATAAGTCCAACCTGTGTCACTGCAATCGCTTGAGCCGTGGCTACGGTCTGCTACACAAAATTGTTTCCATGGTAACAATTACCTCATCGTTTTGTGTGCCAATGTTGACATCCTCCACTCGTCGGAACTCGGAAACTCTTCTTTCAAAACACGCTGGCGCGGCTGAATGTGATTCCTATCGTGCTCTCTATTGCGGGAGATAGTCCCTCGTATCAGCACCCACCATGTAGACACAATTTTGTTGCAACTCCTTCCTTATCAAGGATAACTTCCTGGGCAATCAGTGTAATTCAGGTTGTATTCGGAGCTCTCTCTCTCTCTCTCTCTCTCTCTCTCTCTCTCTCTCTGTTTGCTGTGGCTTGATAACATTAGACTACTGGGAGTAAATCTGCGGTGGTGCACAACTCACTCTTTGTGTGCACGCCTGCCGAGCTCAGATTACACTTGAATTATCGCCGTATGTACTTCCCAGCTGCTCGCTCCTCCTCAATCATACAGGTTCATCTTTCGGTTATTATTGCTGTTTTTCACTCTGTGGCGGTCCAACGCGTCACCTGGGACACCTACGACACGCGTCACTCACCATACAAACACTGGATGTCAACTCTTTGTACTCTCCTGCCTATTCCTTCTATTACAGGTCGACACTCATGACTGTGTCCATTTCCATAGTAATAGAGCTTTTCACAGCGAGGACTGACAATGAGAGGATGTGATAGTATTTGTTGGAGGGGTGGGAGAAGATAAACAGAGAGCCGTCCCACACTGTCTACATGACATTTTCACTTAGCAAATGCAAGAATCCAAACGCATGGCGGGACAATAACAGTGGTTTAGCTGTCCGGAGCTAAGAGGATGTTTAAAATTGTAATTATGAAACATTCTTCGGACATAAAATCTTCTCTTTTTTTTTAGATTCCTTACAAGTAGGTGTTGCTATGCAATTCAATGGTGCATGCTGGGAGAATAATCATCTCTTTCAGGCCAGTGTCATCCTGACATATTGTTATAATGACATGCTCCTCTAATTGATCATTTTAATTTGATTATTTTGGCCTTTGTAGAAATATTTTCAACCATTCTTTCTTCCAGCTACTCTTACTTTCTGTCTCTAATAAATGTTGAATACAGTGTTGCGTGGCAAAGTAAGTCAACCGTGATTCATACCTTATTTTTGAAACACAGGTAGCCTAATCAATGTATATCGCCATTTTGTTCACTTAAATGTCAGTCTGGGGTCATTATTGATTGTTGATTTTTTTTAATTAATCAGTTAGTTAGTTCTTTGAATCGTCTGAAACCCAAAGAGATTCAATTTGCAAACATTTAACAACTGACTTGTTGTTTTGTGAATGATAATCTACTTAAACAATTAATCAATTAGCTAATTCATTATGGGCTAATTGTTTCAACCTAAATTACAAATCAGTAGCATGTGACGTTTCTGCAGTTCTATTTTCCTGGGTTGATCAAAGACACGTGGCTCTTTATAAGTCACTATTATTGCATGTCGACGAGAAACTACCTGCACAGCTGCTTCAATCTGTGTTTTTTCTGCCTATTTTTCTGCCTTTTCAGCCAGGATGTTAGAAATATTGAGGTCATGTGTCCCTAAATCTAGGATTTGACATGTCTTTATTTATTCAGGTAACTGTTGATTAATACTTACAAATGTTATTTTCCAACATGAAGGTCTTAGTTTTGTTTCTAAGCCTTCTCCACACTGGCAAGAATATAATTCTAAGTGGGGGAAAGCTAAAGCCTTTATTTATATATTCATTATTTTGATGGAAAAAGAAAATCAAATTTAAACAGATGGATTCTAAAAATATTAACTCCCCTCCCCTCTTCCCTTGCAAACCCTTCCCCAAACACAAAAGGACCTTAGTGTCCTCAATGGCAGCTACAGCTCTGAAGATGAAATCCTTAATCCCACCTACACAGCCTTCACTTGCCTGTTTCTTTTTCTTTTGGGGGGAAACCAGCCGTCAATGACGAAAACCACCAAACAAATATACTGGGGGAACATTTCACACTATATAGATTTTGAAGCATCACCATGGCAACCTTCGAACACCGAACTGAAAGATATTTGGGAGTTGGAGTCTTGGAGAAATGGTCTGTCAGGAAGCTTTCATGCTGCTCGCTGGGGCTTTACACTGAAGCATCAGTGGCCATAATTTCTACATCCTCGCCTGCTTGATTGGCACCTCATTCTACTGTATTTCACAGCTGACATAATATCACATAAATAGCTTATGAGATGTGACATCAGGGAGCGGTTTTCATGAATGTATCGGGAAGTTGTTAAAGTTTGTAAAGCAGATAACGCTTCAAACCATCCTGACAAGCGTGCCATATTTTATCCCCAACCTCACACACACACACACACACACACACACACACACAAACAAGCCTGCAGTGATTTTCTCTGCTGTGTTTTTATTCTCTGTTTTCTTCCTTCTTCTCTCTTATTCCCAGTGTGCTCTGTGGTAAAGGCAGCATGTATATTAAATGAAATCTGACCTTGCCCGACTCCTCTAAGCCTCCGCTTCTTAGTACACGGCCACAGAGTACAGGTGGATGTCTGTGATGAGTGACAGAAGGCGAGAAATCCATAGTAGGAAATAAAAACAAATATTCTTAGTTCACGGGTCACACCATGAATGACACATGTACTAAGAGTGTGTGGTTTTCTACACAGCTGAATAAATGCTCATCCATCAGTATGAATGAAGAGCATGTTTTTTTTAACACGTTCCTTTGGGCCATTCATGGAAATCACTACGTGCTTTCATGTATCATCATGTAGGCTTTTAGCAAACTTGGTAATTCCCGCCAACAGCCGTTTTGACTGATCGTACGCTAGTCGTGTTAGCTTCAATATGAATCCGGCCACTTGTGAATATTTGATAGGTATTGAGTCAGTGTGGAGGTGTTCCACCGTGAGCCATTGAGACGCTCCCAGAGGACTGAAACCAGGACAGAACAGCGGGTAGTCCGCGTCTGAGCTGATGAAGCGAGGCACGAACTGTAGCAAGACGGGGTTAAGCGGCGCTTTGTCTCGAACTGGAAAAAGAAACAGGATATTGCTGACGCCCTTAGAAAAAAAGGATCCAATATCATGATAGTAATTAGTCTAAAGCGACTCACCGAGAGACTAACAACACAGGCAGGCTCTCCTTTGACAAATTCCTTGTGTGAATGTAATTTTCCTCAATATATTCTCTTTTATCCTATCAATTTCAAACGCCTTTGTATCTCAGAATAAAGTGCTGTCACTCCATACGAGACATAATGTATGTTAAATTATTCAAAGAAAGTCAAAAAAATCTTTTGTTCCAAAGATAGGGTGTCAAATCAAATTCCCCATTTGAACGATTTTACTGTTACATCCTCTTTGCTTTATATATTTGAGTGTACAGTTAAATGAAACAGTATTTCAACACACAGACAAGCTTTCTTCGTCTGCATTCAAACACTTGTCTGAGAGGATATATTTGACTAAAGACATGTTTGAACCAACAGTATAAAACTAGGGGGTTTACTTATCCAAGTCAAGAGTCTAATAGGGCTTGAGAGCATACGACACCCTCCATCAGACTCTCGATGATTGAAAAAAAAAAAAGGTCCAGAGTGCTCTGAAGTGTAAAGAAGGTGGTCTTTGGGAGAGAACATAAAAGTGAGCTATTGTAATGAGCATCAGCAGGTCAAAGTTTTCATTTAATCGGGGAGATTTCTAATCTGCGACCTACACACTTTTGTAAAAGACATGCATGGTTCCCAGACACTGAATTCTAATTCATTAGCAATCCCTGACCTCTCCTCTATTTCTGGACTTACCTCCAAACCCTCTTGGTCCCCAGACGATGAACCCTAATTACTTTCAAGGCTTAGCTACATCAGTCGGTCATATTTGTCCAACACCAATATTCTTTGTATTGAATACCTGCAAAAGTAATAACATCACCCTCAGCTGTATGCAAACGTTGGCATAGTGAGATCCTCGGATTACAAACACAACGAGACTCCATATCGAGAGGAAATTTAACAGTCGACCAACTGCTCAACTGCAGCAAAACAAAGGAGCTGATTGTTGATTACACACACACACACACACACACACACACACACACACAATTTGTTTTTATTATGATTATTATTCTTATTATTTTTGATTAAAAAACTCCTCAAGACCCCTGCCTTGCTTGCTTGCTGGTCAGCCAGCTGATAATTAAAGTTAGCTCTGAGGTTAGCAACGACAGGTAGCATCTCAGGTGCACTAAAGGCGGTTAGCTTCCACGAACCGGTAGCTTGGAAACTATGCAACATGGGGCACTGAATTTGATGAATGCATTGTTTATTAGACCACAAAAGAGACAAGAATCAGCTTGGATGCCAAAACTCCACACCTAATGTCCCTTCCAATGTTGAAACCAAACAAAATCAACATTTAAAACCCTCTTCATATTTTGTGTGCGTTTAAATCTTAATGTGTAAAGTGACTGAAGCGGCCAAATACAGGTATGAAAGTACCTTGATTCAGTACTTGAATACAGTACGGGAGTAAATGTACTTCATTCAATGAATACAGTCACAGCTAATAAGAAGGCGATGGAGATGTGAACACAGCAGGGAACTGAATCGGGCTGCAAATCTCATATGTTGAAAAGCTCTTACGTCTCCAGTCCGCCGCTTTTCAACACAAAGTGACGACCTTGAGCTCGCAGGAACCTGGGAGTTTGCATAATTCCCCGGCAAGTACACAGAGCTCGGTCAGCCTGCGCCTTTTATAAAAGAGCTTGAAATGTCAGCCATGAAGTGACAGAAAATGACTCACATTTATCACCAACACTTATGAGCCTTCCCACTGAAAGGAAATATTCTTCATTTCACCCTTATAATGTGAGAAAAGCTGAACGCACCATGCGACTTCGCTCGTGGCGCATACATTCTCCATCGATATATATGCGCGTGGCGGCGTTGGGTTGACATTTATTTTGATAAGTGTGACACATTGCCTATTTTTGTGAAATGAAATTGTGCATTATATGTATTAGAATAACATTTTCATTTACTTTATGGTGCCTACCATAAAGACCTGCGAGATGATAACTGCCACGGAAAATGAGCATACTGTCAGTTGGGCTGATAATTTATCGTTTAAGCCATGAATTATTCATACGGGCTCACCGAGGTTTTAAATAGAGACGTAAATTGTCTTTTAACTGACAGACAAACATGAGAAGCTGCTTCTCTCAGAAACACATTATGACAAATGCATTGTAATATAAGGATTTATCTCATTTGTCTGAGCAAATTTCCTCCATATCACATATTCATGGATTCATTGGGCACCTGAGATAATTTAGTATTGATTTTAAAATACATTCATTTAGCCTTCAAATGAACTTGAACTTTAAACACTTTACAACTGCCATCATGAGGCAAAACTCCAGTAAGTTCTGTCCTGAAGGATCCTCAGACAACAAATTGCATTTTGACATCCAGAATGGCAGCAGGGACCAAATCCTGAAACATTGTAGCTGCTGCATCTTAAAATAACAGAATACGGAAGCAGCATTGTTGTTCATACAGTCTATGGCTTATACACAAACATTTATACACATTTTCATTCGGTCTCTTAGAGTACGACGGCGTATTAGGATCACTGTAGGAAAAAAAAAGAAGAAAAGAAAACGGAGGTGGGCAATATTCAGAGAAAAAAAGTCACAAATTTGCTAGTTTATAAAGTCACAAATTTGCTAGTTAATTTCCCATGAATGTACGCATTTATTTAATTAATACATGGCAACGTGTGACAACGCCTCGTTAAGGTCCTTCGGGTGATGGCTGTTGATGGTTATTGTCAGTTAATTTTCTATGGGTTAATTGTCATCATTAATTGGTGTTTATTCATTGGTGGTTGGGCTAAGTTGCTAGCGGTAGCTTTCACTTGTTGTCATAGCAACGGCAAACATCCGGTTGAACAATGTGTTTACTTCCTCTATGGAAGTTCTGGGTGACCGCTACTAAATTTTTTCTTTCTGATTCAGTGACGACAGGAAGAGAACCTCAACGCTGATAGGCTTTTTCGTCACAGTGCTATGTGCTTCATTTGTGTAGTGTAATTTGCTCGATGCAAATCCGGAATTATTTGCGTAATTGACTGTGTATGCAATAGTGCCGCATGAAAAATTTGCTTCGAGTTTGGTGTGAACACCTTAATACTCCAATCTCCAATGAAAAAATGCATACGTGCATCTGGCCAATCAGGCCATGTCTACCTGGATTTGTGCGGACCAACAGAAAAAAGATAAATCCCATGAGTGAGTTTGCATTTCTGCACTTCTGTTTCCTCAATAGGTCTGAATTGGTTTTTAGTACCATTCCTGAAATAAGCAGTTTGAAAAAGCAATCTACATTAAAGTAGCAGAAGATGGAATTACTCCAGCAAAGTCCGAATACCTCAAAATTGTATTCAATCGTAGTACTTGAGTAAACTTAGTTACTTTTCCTAACCCGTTCCAACAATAGGCCAATAAGATAGTTTTTGGACGACTACAGGCCTTCTTCATGGCAGACAAGTGCCTTTAATATCATTAATGATGGCTGCATTCCACTTCAGGGAGGTCCTGGTATTGTACTTGCTGGCTCACCAGAATAACTTGGACACTTATTGGAACTGAGCCATTTTTAACATGAGCAATTTCCCCTTTGCTTTTCTGCTTCGTCAAGAAAAATGTCTGCGCTCCTAAAAAGGTTTATGGTGGCCTGCGGCGCCGAGGAATATACTGACGAATACATTCTGTCTCTTCCTGTTTCTATAGGATGTAGCTGCACGTGGCAACGGCCGTATGTCATCCTCAAACAAGGGTGCGGTTACGTACTTAATCTGCCCCGTTCACACTTTGATGGCTAATTACACATAACATTTCGAACAAACAGCTGAGCTGTTACTTGCTCCAGTGAATCACACACCCTTCGTGTTCCGGGAATCAGTTTTGTTGCTGAAGTTGGGGCATAAAAAAGAGCAGCGTAGTTTCTGGGTTTTGGGAAGTGAAGCCTCACTCGTGGCGCTTCTGTGTTTTCCCATCTGTGGAATGAGGTGCAACATCAGCACTAAGCTACCTTCCTGCACACTCACAGATGATTTAGCAGCCAGCTCTTAAGCGCAGCCATGGATTAATAGAGCTTGACACAAAGCCTTTTCACTGGCTTTATCTGTTTCTTCTAAGCTTGGGGGAATTGAGCATGGGTGCTTTTCCCAGCGTGGCACCAGTATCATTTCTGCTGTTTCACAGTACTTTTTTTTCCTCTTCCATAACTTTGGGGGGTTTATGCTGTGCTGGCAAGCATTGCCACGGACTATTGGCAATCTCTCTCCTCAGAGACTCAGATCAAAGTCGTATTGGCGTTTTCTGACCAAACATTAGCCCAAATCAAGACCGGATTCTATGCAAAGCACCCTGTGGGTCATCTAAGTTTGTAGAAGACTGATAGATGCTGCACTGCATTATGGGAGGTTATCATGGCCGACCTCGTAATCCACTTCCTGTTTTTGTCGAAGCAGACCCCGATGACAACGTTCAGTTCTAACAGGAGGGATGTAAGAGCTTTTCAATATATGTGCGAGTTACCATAACTTATATATGATGCCCTGTCATTTTTTTTGTCAGAAGTACAGAGCTTAGTTAAAACAACATCAAGCATAAAGGTGGACTGCCATCTCACAGGGCTGTTATGATTTGATTTAAAAATACCTCATGTTAAAACTCCCACAGGGATCTCACTCGAGTGAGGGCGACGTAATAATGAACGTAATTTAACCGGGGTTTCCCCCCCACGCTGTTGTCTCAACCTGCAGGTGACCTTCCAAAGTACAAAGTCAGTCGAATACCCAGATCCATATTGAAGTTTTCACAAGGAAAGCCAGCCAAGCAATAGATCCGCATTGCTCAGAATGTGAATGAAGCCGCGGCGGAGGAACCGGTGGAGAAAACACTGCAGAGATTAAGTGAAGATTCTGGGGAGATGAAACGGAGGATTGTGCTTCCGCTAATTGTCTCCCTCAGGGAAAGATCCCGCTTTTCCCCCCTCCTCGTTTTAACTTGTACAATTCATGTGACTTTCTTTGTTTGTATAGTGAGGATTTATTGCCACATTTGCTGCTCAAACTTTATTTTTTTGCAAATAAATCCATATCGGTATTAATACCACTGCGCATGTTTACAAACATTTCCTTTAAGCCATGACCTCCTGTCCTGTTTAACCTCTCTCTGCCATCTGTTAACCCCTCATATAATCTTAATTGCGTGAGACGGTCAGTGAGCAAATAGCTGGCTTAATTATTGTAGTTTTACAGGGCGGCGAGTTCAAATCCTCCTCTTTAATAATTCATATTCGGAGCAACGTTTAGATGAAAAGGAAGAAATGTTTTAATGTCTCGCTGTAAAATTGCTGTTGGTGTTTTTCCACTGATGTTCCCGTGTTTCGTCTAAAGCTCTCAATCGAGAGCCGCATATTTTTTTGACCTCTACAGAATTCAGTGCCAAACCCAGGTTGTGGAAGACTTGTGCGAATGCTAAATGACTGCAGCTAAACGAGGAAGCCTCGGAGATCATCGACAAGCTGTCACCAGAATACAATAGGACGAGGAGGATTTTTACACCAATTACTTAGAGTACCTGCTCACAGTGAATCGGATGCATGTTGTAGGAATGGATGGCTGTTTCTAATTTTAAATTAGGCTTAACAGACGCTTTTGTGAAGCAGGAGTCATATTTTCATGTAAAGCTCTTTGCATCCTGGGTGTCCCGATCCCAGTTTTTTCTTTCAAAATCGTAACATAGCTCAGCAGCGTGGCTCACAAATGAGGTATAAGTGGAGTCATGATGACGGTTTTATCTCACACAGTGTTTTTGTTTTTATTTTTGTCCATATTTGTTTTTTGGGGTCTTAACAATGATTAAAAGGAAGGCAGTGTGGACCGGAGCAGCAGAGTTCTCATACGATTGCCAATTTAGAGCGCCCGGCTGCTGACCACATGAACACACACACATGTGAATGAATGTGTGTGTGTGTGTGTGTGAGAGAGAAAGAAAGAAAGCGAGAGAACATCAATCTTGCCCAACATGATTTAATGACTGGATGAAAGCACTCCATCTGTCTTATGCTGTTTATTGAGGGAAAAGTGGTTGAATTCAGCGCAGCGGTTCCACCAACGGAGAGAAAAAAAAAAAAACATTCTTAGATGTCCTCGTCCACTCGGCAACATGCGGGAAATCAAGGAAACTTAAATGTCACACTGAAGAGATAAGAGAGTGTCTGTTCTGTCATCCATCTAGTCCTCTTACTACTTCTATCATGCTGTCATTACATGTACTCTTAGTATTTCTCTCATATGGATCAACTACATTGTTTATTCTGCACACATGTCTGATGCACTTCTGTGCATCCTGGGGGAAGTTGCTCTCCCTGAGGTTTCTTCCTTTTTTTTTTCCCTGTGAAAAGTTTTTCGCCTCATTCGATGCAGAATCCCAGGACGGAGGATGTTGAAAGCTTTACAGATTATAAATCCCTCTGAGATTTGGGACTATATAAATCAAATTGAATTGCATACATCGAGGGACCCGCTGTGTCTCCTTGCTCCCTGTTTTCCTGAACAGCGCAGCAGGGCAATGACAAAGTGTTGCCGTTCACCCTGTATGGGTATTAAGTCTCCAAATAAAGTGGAAAGTCAGCGATTTCGACCTTGTGGCCCTTTTATTCCCTTCAGATCCCGTGTGCTGAGAGCGCCATCACTCCAAATACAAATAGACTGAACTGCATAATTGATCACAACAAATATAACAGGCAGTTCTAGCATCCCTAATTAGTCCTGACTTGCCTTATTATTGTGTGGGTAAGGTCGCAGCGTCCACATCAGTCTCACTGAACTTACTGGAGTACGCTGTGTCAGCGCTGGATGAATAGACTAAAGGTCTCGGCCCGCCAAGGCCCGACTCGGTGCCACTCTTTGCCCCCAGCTGTGTGTGCCAGTGCATGACTGCTAAACGGCTGGCTCAGAAGCGTTCTGGCCCCTCGGAGCATTAAGGGAGCTTTTTCTTACATCTTCTCTCAGAGAGAAGATGTATTTCGGTTCAAACCGACCAACATGGCGGCTCGTTTGAAAACTTTCTCTTATTTTACGACAATAGTTCACCGAAACGTGTTTCTGAAAACATTTTAAGCGAGAAATAAGCTATGCAGTTGCTGAATCTGTCTTTATTTTACATGGACAACATTCTGTTTAAAAGATTTTTCGAGAGCTTGCGGGAGGCAGCGGCGCACCGTCTCTCCACACTCGCCATAAGTCGAATGCATTGCAAGGCATACCGTAAATCCTTTAATATAGCCTCAGCCAAAATCTTCACAACGCGAACCTGACTGAATGAATGGGAAGTATGGAAATAACGCTGCCTTTCGACACTTGCCCCGGCCAATGTGACTGGTACTAGTATTACAGGATTTACGGTATATATATATATTTTTTTTTTATAAGATAAAATGTGACGTACAGTCGGGCCGTAACCCTGGCATCCCTGGTTTAGAGGTACTAAAGTGCACTTTATGCTAGCTGTTTCTCCTTGTTCAGAGTTTTATGCTAAGCTACGCTAACCGGCTGCTGACATGTAACTTCATATTTATCTTCGCATCAATATTGTCAGAATAAATGCATTCGACCAAAATGAACGATTCCATTCATGGGCAGTATGAAGGAAAGAAGAAAAGTTGTGAATCTCATTAGGAGCAGCAAGACATAATCAATCAAATCAAAATCAGCTAAAATCGCCAACTGATGATGATCAATGATTATGACAGAGCTAATACATTCTTCCCCATATTCATCTGCTGCCTATTAATAAACTATTGAGTGCGCCTCCCCGAGACAAGCAGCATAATCACAGGTTCATAATAGGACTCTACGTTTCAGTAGCTGCTTTAAAAGAGGAAGAAAGGAGGACAGCATTTTGTGAGGAGTTAGTCCAAGTGATCACAGACACAAGAACAGTTTGGCGGCAGGATTTGTCTTTCTTCTGCTCTCTGTTGGGATTTTGCCCAGGCAACGTTTCTCTCTCTCTCTCTTCATTTCAACGGGATTCTCCATGTGGCTTTTTGCTTCAGTTTGTTTACACCGGGCCGACATGGCAGCGGCTGGTTGTTTGAGCACAGACTCGGATTATAATCCCTCCTGGCATCATTTAACGCACCGCTTCAGACAGCAGGACCGGAACGACAAGCCGTACTGTCAGACGGCCTGAGGGGGGAAGTTGGATTTTTTCCCCCCTCTGACTTTATAGTTTTGCTGAATATGTGAGAGCAATCATTTTGGGTTGTTAGTTGAAATGAGGAAGGAATGTCATAAAGCTCCCAGCAGAGTGAAATGTAGAGGCGTGACACTGCTTTACGGCTCTCTGGGGAGGAAATCATCTATATATATATTTATATATTTATAATGACGTGAGGCAGCTTCACAACCATCTCCTAGCTCTTTTGCAGCAAACCGAGTGAACTGAATATAACTCAATATCCAACTTCAATCAAATGTCGTTTTGTGCATAAGAAGATGTCTTAACACATTTGTTTCCAGCTGCTGTCTGTTGACGAATGTGCATTGAAATCCCATCCCGGCACTTCCTGCCCATGGATTTCGAGTAAACAGCGGCGTTGTGAGCTGTGCAGCACCTCGATGCAAACGCAGATAAACAGCGTGAGATTTGAACAGCCGTCTGTGGACAGCTGTGTTAGTAGGTCAGGAGATATACTTTGGTGTTCTGTGAGTCAGGAGAGAGGCGGACGTGGAATGGCCCTTTAAATGCTTCATGTGCATCATCGTCCGTTACCCTCAGCATTCACTTTACTGAGGATAAAGGTACCGCTGCTGCATCCTGTCTCCTCGGGGAGGGGCCGTACACGTCCAGTTATTCGCCACTTTTATCCTCATTGATGATGGTTGGACTTTTTTTCAACTGGCTGGCATGGCTTGCTGTGTAACCATGGCAACCACAGAACTGAGGAAAACAACGCAGGAGCTAATTTACTTCTGAATCCTTTGCGACCAGTGAACTAAAAATAAATCTCCTGGAGCAGCAGCAGCTTCAAAATATGAATAACCATTCTTAATCAATAAATATTGGTCACGATATTATAGCGATATTTCCTAGATATTCATAATATCTCTATATCAATAACACCGAGCATAAAAACACAACAATAAAAAATAGAAACTTCAGTTTTCCTGGTTTCAATGTGGCGACTTTGCCAAAGAAAAGTAAAATACAGATGGACCTCTCATGCACGGATGATTGACTAAAAATCCACACATTGTTGTTAGGAGGAAAAGTGCAACAGAGGCAGATAACCGCTAAAGTAACCGATAATCCCCAATAGTTCTATAAGTATCCGGGACATTTTTGTGCTGAATCCTGTTGATTTTCTGCCAACAAATGTTCTGGGGGCTCGTGGACCGCTGCTGTAGCTCGTGGGCGGATCATCAGATGTTCCCATTAGCCACGGCTGCAGGGTTGTGCCCTACTGCTGCCCATTCAAAAAATCCAGAGCAGCAACAAAGCCGGGCAGCAGAGATCAGTTCACCTTCAGGCCAGTGAGAATTTGAATGTGCTCCATCCATTTCCCCCCCTGTGAGGAACAAAGAGTCGAACGCACTCAGGTGTCCTCTCCTCCAACAGCAGCCCTCGTCCAGTAGACGCCATGCCTCGGGGTCAAATCTAAAAGGAGGCGTCCGAGGAGGGGCGGCGGCTCAGGATGTGGCCCTCGTGCTGCAGGGGGAACGCTGTGAACATCATGCAGTCTTCAGTGGACACGCCGGAGCACAAAGCAGCTGGAGGCTGTGAAAACTAACTTCAAGGAAAGACATTATTCTTGTTGTTGTTCACTCACACATGCATGCATGATTATTATTATTATTTTTGTTGTAATATTTTGGTGCAATTTCCTTTATTCTAAACTCCAGCCTAAAAACTTCACACTTATACACACCACAAATAATCCATATATAAACATGGAAATATGTGCTGACTCGGCATCATCACCTCAGTTAACGTTTCTGCCCGAAGATGATTGACAAGCCGAGCCTCCGTGCCCTCCGGCTTGAGAGCCGTTTGCCTCATTTGTCTGATGCTCGAGGCTTGTTTTAAACACAGCAAATCACACGTTGATCAGCAAAAATTCCAATTATTATTAAGTGAAACCCATTCTTGCCAAAAAATGGAAGTGTTGCTGCAGTATCTTTTTCCTGACTTAATGAAAAATAAAACAAATCAGAAGGTTCAGTAGGATGCAGCTATATCACCGCCTGGCGCGTTAGTCGCTGAGACTTCACTAATATGTTTGATTGCATGTAGGAACATTTCTGCAGCACTGTGTGTGTGTGTGTGTGTTTGCTTTAAACTGGTGTTTTGTTCCAGCAGCAGCAGCAGAGAGGGGACTCCAGGCTGAGGCACACTGAGGAGAAGTCATTTGATGGATTCTCAGCCCACCCAGGAAAAACAAAGTCCCCTTTTATCCCCTCAGTTTTGCTGCATTTTCGCTTGGAGATGAAAACAAAGACATGCAGCAGATTTATTTACTCAATATCCATCTTTAATAACCTGTCCGCCTTGCTCTTACCCTGAGAAATAGATTGTGTGACCCATTATTTTGCGTTGCAGCTGGGAGGAACACAAATAGACTTCTATTACATATTGGCCACTTATCTGAACAACAACAAAGATAACACCAAATGTGTCTGTAGGCACGGAGACTCCTCTGTTTTCACAACAGAGCTCCATTAGCAGTCCGAATGATCCTCAACAATCAAAGAGTGGAATGTGGAGCGGACCGAGGGATGGCTGTTATCGTAGTGGAGGAGGACGGACGCTGAGATTATCGGAGCTTTACTCGCCGGGGCCTCAAACCTCTAACAACCAGACTTGCAGTGGAGCTCAATGTCCCCGCATTAATTTCTAAAGCCGTCTATAATACTTCACAGGAAGGGGGCGAGCTCTCCTCGTTGCCAAACACAGATGTTTCATGCTCCTGCATAATTTACTTAATCCACGGAGAAGCTGGAGTGAGACCGCAGAGCTTTTAATGGTGAGAGGGCCTCGTAGCTTAAGGGTCATTGTGTCACTAATGACTGAGAATGGACAAGGACCAGAAACCCACATTCTCTTATTGCTGTAAACCAAGTGTATAATTTACAGGGAAGACACAATTAATTCATGACCTGAACTGTGTAATCCTGCTCTTAGAGAGAAGAGCGTGGAGTCGAGAGTGCATCCACCAAGTAACTGTTGGATGCAAGTTTATAAAAACAGCAGGCAAGGATCACAGACCAGACAAACAAATCCAATAAGAGGCCAGACAGGGAATCATCAAATCAGGGGTTGTTGGGTCAGACAGGCTGAATAAAGGCTGGGAACGTAGGCGGACGCACACGGACCGGGATATATGAGCTCCTGGACTAATCATGGAAATGGAGAACAGGTGCATTAATGGGCAGAGATCTGTAGTGGCAAGGAGAGTTGGTGGAGAGGCAGAGAAAACAGAGTGGGTACCTAAATCAATGTTCAGGATCTACTTGGTAGGTACATAAAATAAGACTTAGAGTGGATTTGTACCTCTGCATTAAGGATTTATGCCTGCAGCTAGGCTACTCGATGACGTGCACCTCCTCAAAAACGTAAGGCAGGGCTATCAGCATTCCACTTGTCGATCACAAGAACTGTGATTGGTCATCATTGTCAGCCGTAGGGCCTTGCAGCCAGTGAAAGGTTGGTTGTTCTGTATTCAAACCTGGGCTTGCTGTAAAGCTAAATGAGGGTGATGAAGTTTGGACCCGTATCTTCAAGCAGATATGGTCATCTAGTGTTAAATACCATCGTTTTCACCTGCCTGGATGAATCAAACTGAAGAGTCTTGTGTTTTCTCTGATGTGAATGACCCTTTTTTTGTTAATGCTTGGCACCAAAAAGGAATTTAAATGCAAATCTGTGAATATATCCCATGTTACCTCCACAACCACTCATATTCTCTTATTTCACGATTAAAATGCAATTATATTTTAATTAATGAATCAAAATTAAAACATATTGACCTCATCAGGTGTTGCTATTAATATTGCTTAAAAGTTAAATCTATTTAAAACAATCAAATGACATGAAAAAAATTATAATTGAGAAACTGTTGAGGTTTCCAGTAATAACTGATAATAACTGATTATTGGATGAACAATTTTTTTTTATCAGCTCTTCTCTGAAAGCTGATGTGTCAAGTGCAGCACGGAGGTTCACAAGAATTCAAACTTCCATCTTTGAAGGTGTCTGTTTTCCACCTTTCCACCCAAAACAGCTGTGAGCAACGTGATACAGTTGAGAGACCGAACAACGTAACACATCGATCCCCTTACGTCTACATTTGTGCTTTCTCAAAAGGAGGGAAGGAGCTACAGCGTCGGACATGGAAATGCTGCTTTATTTGCCCGAAACGATTTGCACGGACTCCTGTTATGACGGACAGTAAATCACTATAGAGGTCCGTTCTAAACAGATTTTTAGCTGTAGTCACATACTGGTGGTCCTTTTGAACATTTAGTAGGATGAGAGTGTCTTTGGGTTATAATGTTCCAATGTTTGGACAAATCACAGCAGAGAACACTGAGACTTTTTCAAACTGTGTTTAATGTGTAAAATTAACACACATTTACACACACATGCGACCATGTGTACCCTAAGACGGTGTAGACAGCGTTCACACAGCGATACAAACAGTAAATTCCTTGCGTCTGGTTGAGTGGGCAACTTTTTCCTCATATTGTGCGTCCTCGTCTCCTCTTCTGTGTTAGTCTGTCATTTCCTCCGCCGGTTCCTGCAGCAGTCAGGCTGTCTGCTCCTTAAATAGGCTTGACCTCAGCGCAGCCTTCTGGGCTGCTTCAGTCTTTAACTCTGCACATGCTTCTCCGTTTACATTAGCGCGTGTGTGCTTGTGTGGGAGTCATTTTTCCAACCACATGTTGTGCAGCTACGGGCCGCTGATAGATTCTCAATGGTAAATCTTTAGTTTCAAATCATTTCTTTCTCGCGTTGAGTGCTCGCCTGGCGTTCAATCACGGACTTCAGAGACACCAAATCCACTCCATATAGCTCTCATTCACTGGGGGGGAATTAGATAAAGCACACAGGAATAAGAGAACACATGAATAAAAGCTCTGTCAGGGACTAGTCCTTGACTGCAAGTGTTGATTTTTCATTACGAGCAGCAATGGCCACGAAGGGACGCCACACAGGCTGAGATCAGTAAAGACAACTATTAGAAACCATGGATGAATGATTTATACACTGTGTCCATGACAACACTTTTTTTTTTGAAGGATAACAATCGTAACACTGTCGTGCATGTGTGATCCATAGGAAACTATTTTCCAAGGCATGACTAGAAGAGCATTTTCCCGTTTAATCTGCATCAAATCATCTCTAACATCTGCATTTTATCAATAATCACAAAGTCCTGCTGAGGCTGATGGTGATGGCGTGTCGTTTTGCAGGTGTTTTTCCAATAAACCAAAGCGTTGGACAAAAAACTTTACCCGGCAGGCCGACAATCGCACATCCCCAGAGCCGTGCTGATAAAAGAGATAATGGTATAATTATGCCGAGTCCTCCTCCTCCTCCTCACGCTTCCATCGAACCACATTCAGACAGAATACGAAGGAGAAGCAAAACACACATGAAACGAGCCTGACCTTCTCCAACTCAATAATAAAGTATTCTTTTTTTGTTGTTAGGGTCCAACAGAAGCCGTGAGCTATATTTATATAATCACAAACTCTGGAAAATTGTCCATAAGTGTTTCAGACTTTTGAATGACAAGCGAGCCCTGGAATCAATACGGTGGAAAGAATCTCTCTTTAAAACGGTCCAGTCTGGGCATGGCGGACCTTTGGTACGAGAGGAATCATAAATAAAGTGTTTAAAAAGAAGTTTTATTCACGATGCATGGTATATAGCTGTTCAGTCCCCTCGCAAGCTTCATGCATTATAAGCTAGAGGAAATAATCACATCCTACTGCTCTCACTCGGCACTTGTGTTCATCCGAGTTTCTGTTTTTTTTCCGCTCCGATGATCCCTCGACACACTGAAGAACAGAAAAAAGTACCTGCAGGCAAAGTACTAGCTACTTATTAGCGCTGTTTTATTTTGAAAGGTAAAACTTGTGCATGATCGCGAGCGCTGCAGAGTTTGAATTAGAACAACACTTTAGGCCATTTTTTATTGTCAGCTAAATTGCCGCAGCACATCCAAACATGATTACATGAAACTGCAGACGAAATTGACACCAAATGGTTCTCTTGGCAGCGTGATGAATAAAAAAAAATTGCAAAAGCCAACTAAACAAAAATAAATTACCTTCTAATGCCCAATTCAACGTATCAACGTGGAGCAAATGCTTATTGAATGCCATTATGGCTCCTTGTCCCCCGACGTGAGTGCTTTCTAACAGCATGTCGGCTCACACTTGGGTTCATATATCACTTCATCTTAAACGAAGCGAGGAAAAGAGCCTCGCTTCTCAAACTCACATCATCTGCAGGGATGGGTTTTTTTTTTTTTTATCAGAATGGAGCCATTTAATCAGAATACAAATCTTTCATTTGCTTTCCCCCCTCGGCCTGCTGCAGATGTCGTGTTGATGTTAAACTGTACAGCCGACAACACGGAGCTCTTTAGGCTCCACCAGTCGTCAGTGCCAGTGAGTTCGACTCCGATTTGCGATTTGCAATGCAAGACGGGGCAGCTATAGGCTTCGGCTCATTCGCATGTGATGGAGCTAAGTGTAGAGAAAGTGTTTACTTCATGAATTATTGAGACGACTGGGCACTCAGTAAGCTTGGCTAAGATATATCCTGTTAGGCATCCTCCAGTCAAGTGAATCAAAAAAAGTTAGCTGCTGAGCTACATCTGCTCCCTAAGCTTATCACTGCTGGTGGGGATTGCCATAGAATTATATGCAAGGCGCAATGTTTACTTCGGCTGCGTCCCATTGATAAGGCGGAAGGCGGAAGCAGTGGAGAGAAAACTAAAAAAAAAAATCAGGAAAAGAGCAAGAGGTTTTGTGGAGCAGCAGGGGGAGAAAAAAATTGGACTGCAGTCCAGGACCGCCATTAAAATGATGCAGAGCAAAGCTCCGGACCCCAAGCCAGAGGCCGAGGAGAAGCTGAGTGATCACTATAATGGGTCATAATGAAATATGTATGTGTCAAACAGTGAGGCCGTAACATAAAGCCAACACAAGTTTCTGGAGATAATTGTGGTAGTTCAGACATAGTCTTGAATATCGGAGCAAAATACCCTCCAAAAGGAAGCTGACGGCTTTTGAATTTATCTCTATGTGTGATAAAACCAGTGTATGAGGAAGTATCCAGATGATTCATTTTAATAAAAGTGGCACTATAATAATCCTAGCTTTAAAGAGTCTCTGAAAAATAAGCCAATGAGAAATATTGTTAGGAAACTATAGACATTATGCAGAATAAACCCTGAACACAGCTTTGGATTAATGAATATAATTATAGAATTTAATTGCAGGTAGAGCTAATTTTAACTATTTTATATACTGTTTTGTTGTTTAATCTGTAACAATACCCATATACATTTATGAAATATTTTGTGTGTAAAATCTTAATCTCTAAAGTAATCAGTAAAGTAAGTTAAAAGTACGATATTTCTTTCTGAAATGGAGTAGAAGTATCAGGTCCCATATTTTCCATATAATATATTTATTGATTTATTTATATTTCCATATTAATCAATGGAGATTGTTGTGGTGTGAGTTGTCTTCTTTTAGAGATATCGGCTGTGGAGATGTCTGTCTACACTCCAGATATAATGTGTCATTCAGCTTGTGGTGCTCAATAAAATACATTACTCTTTCCAGAAACCTGATACTTAAGATAATCCAGAGACCTCGTTGTGAGTCGTTCCATGTCGGAACTATGGTTGAGAGAAAATAGTGCCTTCATTAAAATGCATCGACACAGAGAACTCTTTCCAAACAAACATAATGACGGATAGATTTTCCATTTTTAAATGGACATTTTTGAGCATCGTATGTCTGAGAGAGAGAGAGTATATAGTAGAGAAATTGGGAACCACATGCAACAAAGTTCTGTGGCCGGAGATGAACTGGAGACTTCGCTGTTCATACCTCATGGCTTAAATCCCCGGCCACCAGGGCATCCCTGGATTAGATGTCTTTTTTATCTGCTAAGTCGGAAGCTGTTTCTTTCCTTTCTTTTCACTGCAGTAGTTGCAGCATAGTTATGAGTTTGTTCAGGACGCTCAAAGCACTCGGCTAAAAAGGTGCTCATTTTGAAATTCGGAGCGTTAATATAGCAGCAAACAACTATTAGCTATCTAAAGACAGTGGCTCCAGGAGCAGAGTCGCTCTCCCGCTGTGTGTGTTGAAATCCAAGCCTCTTTGTGCTTTGTTTACACTGCCGGTCTGGTTCCTGCATGTTTGCCCCACAGGCTGCCTAATTGCGGCCGCTCTTGAATGCACCCATATAGCGGCTACTGCTGATAACGCCGTTCTGACCCACGACGGCATCACGGAAGTGTAACAGGTAAACACTGTTAGCTCTGTCAGCATCTGGAAATATTGTCTTCTGAAAGGTCAAGGGGGAAGTAAAGGTCCCTCGTCTTAAAGTGATGGTTCAGAGTAAAATGCACCCGAGGTTTTATAAATGCTTGTATTATCAGGTCAACACATTTTTATAAATGCTTGTATTATCAGGTCAACACATTTTCATACTCTCGCGTGAAAATCGCGTCAAGGCATCGGCTGGGTAAACACGGAAGTGGCGTCTACGCTGCGGTAGCATAGCCTGCCGAGGATAGAAGCTATCAGGCATGTGTTCTTTTAAATAAACTCCTGGCTTACTTACAAACTTTCAAATGCCTTGTTTTGTGAGTACAGACCCTATGTGTACTACTGCAGAAGTTTGGTAACATTCCATGCATTTTTAGTGGGGTAATTTACGAGATATACCCTCTGTACCGTAGCGCTACTACTAAGCCATTCGGCTGATAGCGGCTATCTTGACCAATGCTGACCATCGCTAAAAATGCTTCCGAAGGGGTATTTGGCTGGATGCCATGGTGGAAATTACCTAGGGTGCATTTTACTCCGAACCATCACTTTAACCAAAGTGTCTTAGAAGAGTGATCCTATAAACACAGGACTCACTGCAACAATTTCAAAGTTTCCACCTTAATACAGTGGACAAAACCCATGAAGCAGTAAATACATGTTATCTTTAGGAAACATACGGATGCTGCTGCAGGTCATGCATAACACTCCCGATCCTGAGATTCTCCGTAGATGGAGACCGTAGTATATGAAATTACTTCCACTTTCAGGATTTGCACTTATGCAAATGAGCCGACGCTGGCAGAGTTTTCACTCGATGCTTAATTACACTTCCAAGGTGTTGCTTCCTGCCTGGGGATACGCTTGTTCACGGGAACCTGGAAGAGGAGGTGACTTTGCATCCCCCGAGCACCGACGGCGCTCTGAAATGGAACGCGGGCCCTGAAAGGTGGCACAAGCGACCCGCTGAAACCAAATGGTGTCAGCCTTTGTCTTACCACATGGCTGCATTTCATTTGTGTGATCCCCGTGTCTTCAAACCAGTGGAGCAATAAAAGAAAAAAAAAAACGGGATGAAGCTCAAGGGCATCCAAGAGGGCCTTCCTGAGCAGTGAAAAAGCTCTTGTTTGTCATCTGAATGAACAACACACTCAAAGGTTCAAATGAGAAGTTTACACATATTTTAGGTGAGAATGAAATCAACGAACCAAAACTGAAATGAGTGAAAATCAGAAGACCTTAATTATAATCACCATGTTGCTTTGCATTGTTTCAAAAATAGCAACAGTTTGTTGTTTTTTCATGCTGGCAAAACAACGCCATCCAGAGCTAAACACAAACATGCAACTTGTTTTGTGTAGCTGCTATTCTTTTCACCTCCTTTATGTGTGTGTATGTGTGTGTGTGTGTGTGTGTGTGTGTGTGTGTGTGTGTGTCACACCTACTGTAGCAGGAAAAACCACAGCGGTGGTTTTGAGAGCTTTTCCCAGGTTTGGATTTTTCTGTTTTTGTGGAGACAGAAGTTGTGACGGCGATCGCAGCATCACAATTCACATCCAAAGCATATATATATATATATATATATATATATATGCTTTTGTGGTCTCTATCTATTATATTATAGGTATTTCCAATAAACCGAAGCTCCAACATAATTTCGACTATGACAAGTGGTGAAAAGTAAGAGCTGCCAAATTAGATTTATTAATAAAACTCAGCCTTTTTTTATTTTACGTTTGAATCCATCAGCAGGATTGTTAGTAGCCAGATCAGACATCAGGCAACCGCAACATGAGCCGCTGTCAGTCATCGAGATAGCATAGCTGATGACATTAGTAATGTCCTTAATAGCCATAACATCCATAATTTCAGTCACAACATTTCAAGGCACTTAATTTGATGGTTGATGAGATGGGAGGAAAGAGGCCGGCGTGTTTTCATGCAGGTGGGCAGCAGTGAAAAACACAAGGTGATGTCGATGTTCCTCATTCTTTCTGATATACATGGATTTCTTTCACGTTCTTTTGGGTGTTTCTTTGTGATGCATTGGGAAGTCTGTCCTAACGACGATGTCGATGTCGCCACCGAAGACGAAGGCTGTTAGAAACAGCCACAGTGTGATGGTCGGGTGTGCCGACAGCCGCTCCGCCATTGTTGGAGACGCTCACCGGCGGGTCTCGCTAGGTACTACTGCTTCTCTGCTGTTCGTCTCTCTGCAGACAGCCATAATGAGTGGTGAAGTGTGTCTAACTGCGGGAGACAAAACGAGCCTCGTGCAACGTGAACACATCTCCACAGTGATTGACACATGGAAAACAAAAAGCAATGCGAAGGCACGGCTTTAGAAATCTGACAGAGAGAACAGGCATTTGTGGAGCCAGACACTGGGAACGAATCCTCAAGACAATTAAGGAAAGCAAAGCTGCTGCTCACATCATCCCGTCATCCCGTCTTTAAAAACAATCCCACAGTTTACTCTTTGAAACAATGTATTAATGTAGTGATTTTTACTTCATTTCCCCCATAAGTTTAGGAGGGTAACTGTGAATTCCACTGGTGGCTTAAAAGAACTGTTGATGGAATGAAAGGTTCAACACGTTACACAAGTAATGCTGCTAGATTTACTCACATGAATGTTTAACTGAAGCAGGGTTAACGTCACCTTCACCTCCCTTAAAACATTGGCTTTGTTGCTCGGTTATACTATTTATCTCGATAATGTTTCCCTAACAATAAAAACTGCTTTTAATGGAAAGCGAGACGGCACCGTGTGTGATGCTTGAGTCTGTTTTACGACAGAAAAAAGGTTTGATGCCCAATTAGTTTGGCAGACTCGTGTTACACACCAGCTGCTGTTCGGTCCACTTTAGTCTCTCTGCAGGGACAAACCCACAAAGTCTGTAAACTCCAAAACCATGCAGCCCCTAGAATCATCCTGATCCTCCAGAGCTGCTCCAGGGGCCCAGCAGGTGGACCGGGGCCACAGAGGAATCATCCTGATCCTCCAGAGCTGCTCCAGGGGTCCCGGCAGGTGGACCGGGGGCCACAGAAGAAACATCCTGATCCTCCAGAGCTGCTCCAGGGACTCAGCAGGTGGACCGGGGGCCACAGAGGAAATATCCTGATCCTCCAGAGCTGCTCCAGGGACCCAGCAGGTGGACCAGGGGCCACAGAGGAAATATCCTGATCCTCCAGAGCTGCTCCAGGGACCCAGCAGGTGGACCAGGGGCCACAGAGGAATCATCCTGATCCTCCAGAGCTGCTCCAGGGGCCCAGCAGGTGGACCAGGGGCCACAGAGGAAACATCCTCATCCTCCAGAGCTGCTCCAGGGGTCCCGGCAGGTGGACCAGGGGCCACAGAGGAAACATCCTGATCCTCCAGAGCTGCTCCAGGGGCCCAGCAGGTGGACCGGGGGCCACAGAGGAAACATCCTCATCCTCCAGAGCTGCTCCAGGGGTCCCGGCAGGTGGACCAGGGGCCACAGAGGAAACATCCTGATCCTCCAGAGCTGCTCCAGGGGCCCAGCAGGTGGACCAGGGGCCACAGAGGAAACATCCTGATCCTCCAGAGCTGCTCCAGGGGACCCAGCAGGTGGACCGGGGGCCACAGAGGAAACATCCTGATCCTCCAGAGCTGCTCCAGGGGCCCCAGCAGGTGGACCAGGGCAACAGAGGAAACATCCTGATCCTCCAGAGCTGCTCCAGGGACCCAGCAGGTGGACCAGGGGCCACAGAGGAAACATCCTGATCCTCCAGAGCTGCTCCAGGGACTCAGCAGGTGGACCGGGGGCCACAGAGGAAACATCCTGATCCTCCAGAGCTGCTCCAGGGACCCAGCAGGTGGACCAGGGCAACAGAGGAAACATCCTGATCCTCCAGAGCTGCTCCAGGGACCCAGCAGGTGGACCAGGGGCCACAGAGGAAACATCCTGATCCTCCAGAGCTGCTCCAGGGACTCAGCAGGTGGACCGGGGGCCACAGAGGAAACATCCTGATCCTCCAGAGCTGCTCCAGGGACCCAGCAGGTGGACCAGGGGCCACAGAGGAAACATCCTGATCCTCCAGAGCTGCTCCAGGGGTCCCGGCAGGTGGACCAGAGGCCACAGAGCACACTGGGTGGTGATTGCTGCTCCACATTGAGCAGAAACTCAATTAGCTTAATAAGGACTTCTTTTTCTTCAGTGTGATTGCAGTGCAGGTAGTGTGGTAACAAAATGCAGTTTGGCATCTCACCAGAAGTGCATGTAAAGTGAGGACTATGAAGAGAATAAAAATGAGTATTAATACATGACTGTGTTCATACTGGGTGGATGAAGGTACGAGAATATATCACAATATTTCTCAAAATGTCAATCTATTATTTTCCTGTTAATGTAACATCAATTTGTTGATGAGATTTTAAATTGATGTATTGTAGAAGTCAGCAAAAGAACAAAAAAAAAATCTAATTACGTTTTGGGGCCCTGAGCTTTTTTTTCCTTGTGATTAAGGAGAGAAAACACTTTTTCCAAAAATACGTCTGTCGTGACTATAAGGCCAAACCGACTCAAACAGATTATTATTATCTTTTTTTTTTCCATGTCTGAGTCAAATCTCAAATTAGCATGTTCATATTGTTCTAAGGCAATTCGTCAACGTGACAGCTGCAGTCGCTGTTTAGATCACGTTTCGGGAAGGACTTACAATTACACAGTTTAGTAGTTTCAGCTGAAGCTCCCGCCGATGTGCATATCTGTCAGTGTGGTGACAAAAAGCAAGGGATTGAAGCCACCAACACCGTTCATGTCGACGGGATCCTGAGGCTCTCTATCTCTATCTCTCCCAGGATGGCCGGCCCCTCCAGTTTTTTGGGATGTGTCAGTTTGGGGTCTGAGCGAGAGGAAAATGGATTTCCTTCAAGTGATCAGTGAATATTTGCATCAAAGGAAGCTTTCGCCGTGGAGGGTGTTCATGCTGCCACCAAGGCAACCGCCCATGACCAATACTCCACAGACAGGAAGTCACAGACGCGGGGCAACATTCAGGCTGATTCTGGGAACTTGTCAACCCTGACTGTCATCAGTGCTGACAAGGTCCGCGCCATGCCGACGCTGCGTCGTCACCAGCTGGTACCCAACCGTCAATGCCAAGCCAACGTCTGCCTGCAAGCTCTGCAGTGGCTTCCTGCAGTTCTGTTCGCATCGCTTTTTGAAGGAGTGAGGAAGGAGTGGAGTGTTATTTTTTTAATTGTTTTGGCTCTTTTCCAGCACATTGCATTGTAAATTAAACGATGACAATGATAATGAAGTGTTGACTTTGGGCTTTATGGTTTTGAGTGTTTTGTTGCCCCGTCTCTTAGAAAACACACTCTTACACAACTCATTTGCAAAAGCAAATATATTCTTGCTGTGACGCCTGTCGGATTATGTTGTTTATTTACGTAATGAGGAAATTAATGTATCTGAAATGTCTCAAAAATGTTGGCACGGAATTCATCAGTAAAATGTTGCCTTACAAAGTCTTGCAATTAAATATCTCATAATGACTACAGCATTATTAATGTGTTGTATGTGTATATTGTAAGCTTTTTCACAACCGTAACCAAAGCATTTGTTGCTCAACCGTCTGGTGTCGTTCACTCGGGATCAACCCGACAACCTCCATGCAACTGCAGCACGGCACATTAATGTGCACTCAGCCCACCTGACCTCAGCGCACCTGACCTTAGTCCACCTGACCTCAGTCCACCTGACCTCAGTCTACCTGACCTTAGTCCACCTGACCTCAGTCTACCTGACCTTAGTCCACCTGACCTCAGTCCACCTGACCTCAGCCCACCTGACCTCTGCCCACCTGACCTCAGTCTACCTGACCTTAGTCCACCTGACCTCAGTCTACCTGACCTTAGTCCACCTGACCTCAGTCCACCTGACCTCAGTCCACCTGACCTCAGCCCACCTGACCTCAGTCCACGTGACCTCAGTCCACCTGACCTCAGCCCACCTGACCTCAGTCTACCTGACCTCAGTCCATGTGACCTCAGCCCACCTGACCTCAGTCCACGTGACCTCAGACCACCTGACCTCAGTCCACCTGACCTCAGTGCACCTGACCTCAGTCCACCTGACCTCAGCCCACCTGACCTCAGCCCACCTGACCTCAGTCCATGTGACCTCAGTCCACCTGACCTCAGTGCACCTGACCTCAGTCCATGTGACCTCAGTCCACGTGAACTCAGTCCACCTGACCTCAGTGCACCTGACCTCAGTCCATGTGACCTCAGCCCACCTGACCTCAGTCCACGTGAACTCAGTCCACCTGACCTCAGTGCACCTGACCTCAGTCCACCTGACCTCAGCCCACCTGACCTCAGCCCACCTGACCTCAGTCCATGTGACCTCAGTCCACCTGACCTCAGTCCATGTGACCTCAGTCCACCTGACCTCAGTGCACCTGACCTCAGTCCACCTGACCTCAGCCTACCTGACCTCAGCCCACCTGCCCTCAGTCCACCTGACCTCAGTCCACCTGATCTCAGCCTACCTGACCTCAATGCACCTGAACTCAGCCTACCTGACCTCAATGCACCTGATCTCAGCCTACCTGACCTCAGCCCACCTGACCTCAGCCCACCTGACCTCAGTCCACCTGATCTCAGCCTACCTGACCTCAGCCCACCTGACCTCAGCCCACCTGACCTCAGTCCACCTGATCTGAGTCCACCTGACCTCAGCCCACCTGACCTCAGCCCACCTGAGTGTGCGCTTCGCTTGCTGGAAGAACAGATCTGAAGGCAAAAAAATAAGTGCTCCCTAAACAAGGGTTGCAGAGGGCTGTGGGACAGACCTGGCAGGAAATCACAGACGACAAGGTCAACCCGAGTGCAGATACTCAGAAATTCATGACGTCTTAAAGCCTTTAATAGCAAGTGGAGCATGCAGGATGTAACGCTTTGAAACACTCATTCAAAATATACAGCCGAGGCTAGAAACTGAAAAACAGCCTTCATATACCAAAGTACTATTACTTAAACTCAGAGGCACGCTCTCTTAAAGTGTGCAGAGAAGTTACACGAGGTGCACAGAGGCGGATAGGATGCTTAGAAATAGAAGAAATAGCTGTTTAGACACAACTCAAGTGTGAGAAAGCTTTGCATTGAGAACAATGATAATCCACTTTTATCTCTGGTTGTGTGTGCATAGTCGGCTTCTTCTGCACACCTTCAGTGTATGCTCCTCTGGCAATGAATGCTGTCCTCACGATGCACTTCCCATGGTGGACGGCTGCAACAGCATATCAGGAGGTGAGGTAAGGTCAGCAGCAGACTGGAGCGGCACCTCAGCCTCCTTTCTGTCCTGATCTAAACTTCTGAGATGAGACCAGGACACAAAACGGAGAGGTTTGTAATTTACTAGAGGTTTGCTTTGTTCAGTGACAGATTACAGGTTGAAAATATGCAATAGGTTTATGGTGGAGAGGGTTCTTGATATACACTAGTGCCTCACCACGCAATCAAATTATGATTTTATATCGTGCATGGCGTGTACAGTTTGCAGTTTGATGTCGATAGATTATACAGCTGAAGCCTGTAAATTATTTTGACACTAAATATTAAATATGATTTCTTTCCCTCCCCCTTAAATGTGGTTGCTGGGTCTAAAGACTCTCATCCTATGTGGGTGTGAATTAAAGTGTCGAGTCAGCGCTTCAACCATATGGTAGAAGTTTAATTTGAAATCCAAAGTGCGGGAGAACGGAGCCAAAACAATGAAAAATGTGTCTCCTCTCTAATATGTTATACATTGACCAGCACGGTGATGAATATGGAAATATACGACCCTCGCAGCCCAACAGCAAAAGTCGTCCAACACAAATGTGATCAGTTATGCACTGAATCCAGCAAATGTTTCTTTCTTTGGGGTGAATTTGCATTTAGAGTGTCCTTGGTGCAGCAGCCTCCTCCCGGCTGCACAGCGATGCAGAATGCTGACTGTAAACGACGGCAGCAGCAGATTAATGACAACCATCAGGATCAACTAATTAGCAACACCACAGTACAGCAACCTGCAGATGCTATTGACTGTCTCCCCCTCCCCTCTCTCCCTCTGTGGGTGAGGAGAGAGGGGGGGGAGACTCTGCCCTCGGTCTGATTAATGAACGGCAGAAATATTGAAGCCTTATCGCTCCTTTTCTCTGAGAGAAGTCATCATGAAAAATGTTGATAACGGCGCTTCGTGGGAGGAATGCCGAGCGGGAAATTGGCCTGAAAACAAGAGATGCACAAACAAACGGCGGAAAATGGAGAAAAAATATCTACAATTACAAGGTGGCACAAGGGCAGGGAGGCCGCGGGAGGAGACCGATAACATGCAGATGCTGGAGAGCGTCTTCGTTCCCGTCCTCCGATACGTGACAGTGTTTGTACTCTGAATGTCAAGAGGATGGTAATGACATTTTAATCAGTGTGTAGGCAACAGGCAAGATTCTTCACCTCTGGCAGACTTTGTACTTAATGATTGTAGATATCTTTTTATTGGAGTAGGAGGAAGTTATAGGAAGTCTGAATAAATATCCACCTCTACAAGGGTGCAATCACAAAAACAACCGTAGATGCTCCTCATGCTCTGCTACTGAGAAATGTTCATCCCGTTTATCGAAAAAAAAAAAGGCCAAAGGCTGCTTCATTTTTCACTTTGGTGAATAAAATGTTCCTTGCTAACATTACCTGCTTGGTCGGTGACATTCAAAACAACTTCCCAACCCAACAATCACTGTTTATTTGTCTTTACTGAACATGTGAAACGCTTTAAAAATGTTTCTCTGTGGAGAACTGAATGAAAATTGATTAGAATGAGATTTCAAATGTGCACTAAAAAAACTAAGCCACACAATAGAAACACAACATTTCTACAGACAGGGGGTTCCATCATAATTCCAGCTGTACTGCTTCGATAAAATACTATCACATCGCGTCACCATGACGACGATGTCGTGTCTTTAATATTTGTTTGCTAGAATCTCCAGTAAATCTCCCGTTTAAATGATTAATTCAGAAGCAGAAGTCTTGTGTTGGTACAGTAACCATCACAATTAATGATGGAATTGGATCAACACATACATCACAACGTTTGGCTTTGATGGACGAGGCTTTTTCCCCAAATAAAAGCATGTTTAATGCGGTATGAACAGGTCAGAAAATTCAATGTGTCAGAGGTGCAGCCACATCCACAGCCCTGATGTTAGCAACCAGGAACATCTGGTGTTCTCACTCAGCTTTCTAAAAAGCTTGTTTATGATGTAGCCCATGTGCTTTCACAGCTAGCAGACGGAGACGCTCACTGTTTACATGATGTTGCACGGAATTTCACAATTATGCTGCAACTGTGTTTAAGTCTCTGTGTGACACCAACGTGTTTTTATTAATTTATTATGACGGCGTCGTTGGTAGCTTCAACATTCAACACATCAACATGACATTTGCCCGGACATTCATGGTCTCCAAAGGATGGATCCTATTCATCCTCTAACGCCATCAACAATGGATTAGTAACACAAGTTTTAGATGGATGCAGTGTCATTTGGTACAAATATCCACCCAGAGGATGAATTTTAATAACCTAATTCATCCTCTGATTTTTTAAAAGTGCCACCAGGAGATTAAAATGCTTATATCTCGTGTGATTGGCACAAATATTTGCGCTTTCATGGTCCTCTGAGGGTTACGCCTGCTGACTTTGGTGATTCCCTGATTGCCCTCTAGCACCATGATGAAGTGGACATTTCTAGACTGTTGGGTGGATTTCAGGGTGAACTCTTGCAGTGAATGCCTCAGACCCATGGAGCTCTTCAGAAAAGGCCAGACTTTCTTTGCCCCGACAGCAAATCATTCTGATTATTATTTTAGATTCTAGTGTGGATAACAAGCGAAACATAGAGATATGGCTAACACAAGTTTAATAGCTCCTCAAAGCTCAATGTTTTGCATGTAGGGGTGTGAATCTTTGGCTTCACAGCGATTCGATTAACGATACAGTAGTTGGCGATTCGATTCAAAGACGATTTTTTTTTGTTTTTAACGATTCAATTCAGTAACTTGTACCCAAAATTCTATATCCATGAAATAAACATGCAATAATGCAAGTGAGACTATCTGTATTCTTCTGAAAGTTGAAAAATAACATATTTATTCTATAAAAAAAGTAAACCTGCATAATATTTTATGCTGAATACAACAATGTAATTAAAATATGCTCAGTTATTTTGAACATTATTCAGTAGACTACATGCTGGCAGGGGAGAGAGTGTCTTAAACGTATTAAAACATTAATCATAAGTAAGAATCACGATTCATCCGATTAAATGCATTTATATCGATTATTGGTGAAGCCAAAGCGATTACATGTTACACCTCTATTTGCATGTGATGTTCAGGCGTCCACAAGTTATAGCAACAGACGTTGCTTCAGACTGAGAGGCAGAGTGAGGGAAGCAACACGTTGACGAGTTAGCTTCATGAAAAGTTCAGGCAAGGAGAAATTCTACAAATAAGATGATATTTTTTTAAAGATGTTTTTATACCTCCAGGAATGGACAAAGAAAACAAGTAATTACTGAAAGGAATGAAAAAAAAAACTGCTGCCAGAAACTGTAAACTAACTTCAATCTGGTCACAACACACACACACACACACACACACGCACACACACACACACACAGGGAGGCTTGTTGACAGTCATCCCAGCACCAAGCAGGAAATCACTGACTGAAGTAGGAGTACGTAAACTACAGCGCTTCATCACCAACAAACTTGGAGAGCATCATAAATCAGCCTTGGCGTTTCCAGGGATATTTTCTTCTCTTCTGAAGTTAAACGCCATCCATCATGTCGGAATATATTCAAACTGTCAGTGTGGCCGAGATTCAGAAAACGGGGGGGATGCACCTCGAATGCAGGTGGAGCAGGAAGTTCACGCAGGAACACCATGTGACTGTTGGAAGGTGCCACCTTGAAGGATCACATTCGCTTTGAATCAACTCTACATGATAACGCCATCGTGACCGACACGTCGAGGCGGCGGCGGGTCACATGTGTCACAGGAGCGATATCATCCTTTTCCCCCGCTAAATAAAAAAAAAAAAACACTGTTGACATCGCTGCCGGGTGACAATATGGAGAACGTGGAGGAGACCAGACACGCCTCTGTCACTGTTAATTAGCCCGATGATGGAAACGCCGTTGACTGACTGGACCGCACGACGCTCGGAGAACGAGACGGTCGTCGTCAATCTCTCACCTCGCTCAACGGGGGACAGATACCCTTTGTGGAACAGATGAGGTTGACGGGAGCTGAAATCTCCTACGCTGTGTGAATGCGACACCGGCGACTGCAGGCGACTCTCTAGGATTTAACCTTGGCAGGCTTGAAAAATGAGATGCTTTTTTTTTTTAAATATAATGTATAGTTTATACAGTGCTGCTCCTTAAGCTTATCTCTAACTAATCCAACTCCTTCAACAGCACAGAAGGCTTTTCAGAAGTGTTTTTTTTTAAACCAAATCCGTTGTTGTTGTGAGATAATAGTTCTGGAACGGTGTCCTGTGAAGAGAAACAGCCCACCAGAGTCCACAGATATCTTTTCTTTCTGCCAAGAATATCAGTCTACGGTACGTATGGAGAGTTTAATCATAGAGTGCAAAGCGACCAGAGATTTACCATCTCTCCCATGGTGGACTTCACTCTGACCATATAGGACGTCACCACGTGGAAGCCAACAGCCTCTGAATTCTTCACGGTATTAAAATGTACGATTTTTTTTTTTTTTTTACTAATCTGAGGAAGTCACTAGCATCACACGCTATAATTTGAGCTCCATATACACCGGTTTTGGAGGGCCAAATGCTATAGCTGATTTGTGTCATTTAGAATCGGGGTTCTCAACCTTTTGTAATTCAAAGCACACGTCTGTGTAACGTCTCAGAAAACACTGAACCCAAAAGCACGAATTCAGAGAGTCCATAAAATCCAATTTATTTAAAAATAGCAAAAAAAAAAAAAAAAAATTAACAAGGCAGCAAACAAAGGAAGCTAAACTAAACTGAGGGAGAGAGGCTAAAAAAGCTCTATCAGAAGTCTAGGTGAGTCTCAGGCAGAGGACGAGACAGGACGAGAGCAGCACGACGATCCGACAGAGGGTGAATGAGAACGGGTTGTAAATGAATGGGAGACGGGATGGGAGGCCGATGAGGATAATGAGGGCCAGGTGTGGAAGTGGGCGGGGAAGCCCAGGTGAAGGGAATGAGGTGACAAGATCTGCAATGACAGGAGAGTTAGTGATGGGTAGAGGAACACAGGTAAAAAAACAGTCCCTAAGCAGATGACCCTGTGACAGTCTCATTGTTAAAAACCTTCCTCAAACATGAGGAGACAAAAATAATACGACAAAAATGGGCTGTAGAGATGGGTTATGTTATATATGTAATTTCACTTTTAACCACCCAGGCTCCTCAACAACCTCATCATTGTATTTGTGTCGTTTCTGTAGGCTTCTGTTCCATTTCAAGCATCACAGATCACAGTAGATGTTCAGTAATGATTGGCATCACCTCTGGGTGTTTACTCCGAAGCTTCAGCCATCAGCCTGCAGACAAGAGTTGACAGTGATCTTCAACTCATTCCACCAAACTGAACTTCCCTGAAGAAGTTGGTCTCGTACTACATCCCTGTTCCGGTAGAGTCGTTAGTTCAAGTCGATTCTCCCGGCCGGTCCTCTCTGCAGTCGATGCAGCCTCAGCAATAGTGTTCTCCACTTTATCCATTCGTGCCTCCGGCGGAGCGTTGCTGTTGTTAATTCACCTGCTGTCTTCTCTTTGTTCGGAGAGGCGGAGGAAGAAAGGAGCTTCGTGTTTTCGGTTCTTTTAGAGGAGATCAATAGGGGGACAGTTTTAGTGGTTGATCATTTTTAGGGGAAGGTGGAACAGAAACAGTAGGTGAAGAAAACAGGAAAATGAAAGGAATAAAAAGCAATAATATCGTTGCCTGGTTTTATTACGTTGCATTTGTTTTGTGACATTTTTGACATTCACGAGAAAATATAAAATAGCGGCAGAGATGTGAGTCCTCGTAGCAAAAACATGCAGATGTTATAATTAATTGCCGTGTGCGGCTGAGCAGTTGTGCCTTTTTAGTTATTTTAAGAACGTGAGTACAATTCTTCCACTTTCTTAACTTACTTTGTGTTCTTTTTAAAATCAGCATCAGAGAGTTATTATTCTTAGAGAACAAATTGTGTAATTGGTGTAAAAGCACACTTTTCTCTGTAGTGGCTACTTACCTGAATAACATGCCCTCTTTTATGCAGCTGTAAATGATTTTTCAAGCTGATTTGCGGCTACAGCTGCTGCTTATACACACATGCAGTACGTAATGCTCTCTGAAATGTAATATCCTCCGTAGAGTGCTTTTTAGAGAGTTTCCAGTCTCACGGTAAAACAAGTCTGACATGTGGATGATATAATCTCTTCACCCCTCTCAAGAAGACATACTCAGGTAACTTCAAGGTTAAAGGTTACTTAAAGATTGATGTAGTTGCAGTTTCTCAAAATGGTCCCTCACAGTCCACAAATCAGGATCTGACCTTAGATCAGTGATCTAAGTAGCCGTCATGAGCTATCAATACTCTTCCACATCGGTTCCCTTTCAAACGGACACTGTTATTGTTCAGGTCACACACTTCCGTATTGAATTCAAGATATTAGATATATTATCAAATGACTTTGTAAATAATGCTAGCACATATTTGGGAGTTAGCATAGTTCTGGTTTTCTGTGCTATTTTCCACGTGGAATGTTAAAATGACAAAGACTGGGTTGATCTTTAATGACACGTGTGTAGAAAAAGCACATAGACTTGAGGAGGCCATTGTTTTGTCAGTACCTACTATGTTGGACACATTGGAATTTGTGCCTTTCTTTTACGCTGCTAATTAGGTGAGGTAAATACAAACTAGATTTGGCCCAGATCTGTTACATGAATAATGAACAGATTTCTCCACAGGGGGAGGAACTGAACCTTTGCTAAGACACGCCTCCCACTGCTCCTCTCGTCAAGCTGTCAGGGCGACCATGGGAGCACACACCGTCTCTAACTACAGCCCCTGCATGAAGATGATCTCATTTCAGGAAATAAATGACAAAAAGTGATTTCAGAGAGACGCACAGAGAAAGGTTTGAAGGATCTATCCAGTCAAACTGACTTAACAGGTTAAAATGATAAAGATGGAAGCTCAAGCCCACAGCTCTCCTGGCGATGAGACGGAAAATAATTCAATTAAGGAACAAATCTGTTCCTGTTTAGCTTGAAATCAGCTTGAGTATACATTCAATAAGCCTTCGGTAGTAGCATAGTGGTGCTAACTCTAATTAATGTTGTGCTAACGTACTCTGCTAATGCTAGTTCCCCAGGTTTTTATGTCATCCAGGTAATGTGTATCACTATTACACAATGTTTAACCACAAATAGCTTCAAATCCACAAAACCAGCCTGAAAATGAAGAAAATATGAAACGACTGCATTTCAATCAGCAGAGACAAGATACATCGTTTGTAATAAACAGATGATGTCTTATGATAAAGTCTTAAAAGAGTATTTGGCACTTAACAATGAGGCGGAGGAGGTCGATGAAGCTGTGTAATCTTTGAAGTCTGGGCGGTGTTCTTGCAATAAATCCCTTAATTTAAAGAATGAATAACGATCACTGCATAACAGGCGCTCTTGTGGCTGCTCTGCTTACGCCGATGATATCACCCTCATCATTAACAACCAGTATAAGACGCTGTGACGTTGTTCAGTATGAACACGCATGAGGCACCAGACTGAACCAGGTTAAAACAGCAGGAGTGTGGATCGGCTCAGAGCAAAACAAAGTAGATATAAATATACAAATTAAACATTAAATCAAAGTCCTGTCAAAGTGTGTTTGGCTCAATGGGAAAGAAAAAAACAGGATCAAGAAAGAAAATGAGATTTAGAAGAGGTGAAAGAAAATGAGAAATAAACAAAGACCATTGTGAACATTGTCAAAACTCACGTTGTTTCTAAATTACTAGTCACAAAGTGAAATGATATCTACAATAGTAAATGAAATGGAGCTCCTGATCTCAATCTTCTTTTAATAATTCTGTTTATTAAAAATGTAGTTTAATGCACTGAGCGGAAGTACTACTTGGACAAGTGGAAATGAAGCCCACTGGAGTGAATTATATGCAGCCAGATCAAGAATCCCATATTAAGAATTCATTTTAGAAGCAAATATACACATTGGAACTTAAATTGGACCGGCTCCACGGTTAACGAGGTTTCAAGAAAAGTCTATGAAAATGCAAAAAGCTCTTTGTTGAATCCAAACATGCGTCCAGATTACTAACACAACTGATAAATTCAAAACTATGTTAAATTTGATCATTTTAAATAACCTTATACTTTCTATACATGTTATGAATAATAAGGTTTTTGTATTTAATCCACGGAAAAAAATTATACAAATGATGAGACGATGATGACATTGTTTTCTGATTTGTAAGCATATTTTGGCGTGGAGAATTCTATACTCTAGGTGACATGTATCCGGCTGAAATTAACCATTAATGACCCATTTGTCCAGTTAAGTTTTGTCCAGTATTAAGTTATTATATTCTATGCCAGCCGATGCGAACGCCGGTCTCCTACATGAAAGTCAGACCTCCACCCAAACCAGCCACACCCTTTACTTGCTTTAAAAAGGGCACGTTACTTACTGCCATTCTGAATTGTGAAGATTTGTTTTAGTTTTCTGTCTTTCTTCTCATGTGCATTACACAACAAGTCTTCATTCTGAAGACGAGCGGCGAAGACGCCACATAGACACTCGGTGCTCTGATGTTACACTCTCCTTCCTATCACCTTGCTGTCTTCCTTGATCACTCTCTCTCTACCACACACACACACACACACACACACACACACCGTTCCCAGCTCCACATCCCCTGCAGTGCTCCTGCTGCCCACCCTCTCTCCTTCCCTGCCCGGCCTGCAGCGCCGTGAGAGAACAGAGACGCAGAGCGGCGGCTTCACTCCGAGGATGTCGATACAGAACCAGCGAGACTTTGTCCCCCCGAGTCGACTCACTGTTTATTGTTAAAGCAGCAGAATATTTGTTTATTAAAACCAACGTCTTTAAAAAACCAAACACACTGCACTGATTGGAGCAGCAGATGTCCTCGCATCATATCTCCGTTGTCATTTGCATAAGTATTGGCTGACTCTCTGTCAGGGCGTTTCATTTAACCTTCTTCTGTTGTGAAACTAGATTTTTGACACCATTACCAAGCAAGGGGGCGCTGCCATGTCGCTGCCTGTCTGCAGGTGTCTGGTGTGATTCTCTTGAAGTGGGAGAACTTCACACATGATCACGACAGCAGAAGCCTCCCATGAGAGGCCGGCTCCGAGCTTCACTGGTGACTGAAGGACTTTTGAAGCAGCGGCCACTCGCACGCATCCATGTGTCGACCCACTGATGTGAGAGTGTCTATAATGTGTTTTCATCATCGAGCCTATGGATTGTATATGAGCCGACTACAAAGAGCTGAAATTAGAATCAAAACTCAGCCAGTTTCTCTTCATCAGAACTGAGCATTTCTTTTGTTTTTCTGCCCGTGTGACCGAGATCTGTGGTCATTGAATCCAATTAAATTACGAGGTACGTTAACTGTGTATAACATCCCCAGGAAGAATCACACAACTGGCATGCTTATCTAATACCTGTAGAAAATAGTGTTAATTGGTTTATGCCAGCTCAGAAAGCTGAGGGTGAAACTAATCTACATCTCCGTACTGATCTGCTCCCACTCCTTCTTCTTCTACTCCATTTTGGTTTACTGATAAGAATATAAACATAATAATTACACACATAATACCTCGGATGACAAAAAAAAACAAAAAAACTCTTGCATAAATGATACACCCAGTATTCTTCCTTCTGAATTTAATGTATTTTGACATTACAAGTGCACAGAAACACATTTTTCTCTTCATTTAATGGTGAATTTGATTTGGAATCTGTATTTTTTTGTTCCATTAGTGTTTTTAAAGATTCATTATCTGTTTAATCGCACTAAAGGTCTAAAAGGCGAGTCGGGGGGGTCAATTTATATTTTTGTTTTGTTATGAATTACCTCACATAGAATGCAGTGAACCAAACCAGGACGGCACACTTTATTACCTTTCAGCCTCGACAAAGGCAGACCAGATCCTCTCCATCTGCTCTTGTTTGTCTGTTTACGAGAGGGAACTCAAATTCTCAAATCAAACTGGATTGAAAGCATAATTGAAAGCGTAATTCAACTGAACCGCATCGTTACGATCTCAGATTTGACAAAGCAGCAGCTTGGCATAGCATGGACTACAGAACTGCACACAGATGGCCAGCAGGGTATAAAAGCCAACATCCATTAGAAGGCGCTCAAACTGGTTTGGATTTGATTCAAAAAACTAAATTTCTTATTGTAGAGGTGCGACACATGCCATCATAGCTGCGAGGCTGTAGCTGCAGCTGTTTTCACATTTCTGTCTCAAAGAAATCACGGGAAAACTTTAATATTTCATCTAAATGGTTTCTCCCCCGCGGGGGGGAAACGCCTTCATTAATATGAGGGCAGTCATTATTTTGACAAAACACTCAACAGAAGAAACCACTCAGGAAAACAGAGGCATGTCAACTATTCTGATCAAAAATGAAACATTACTTCATCCATGCGAGATAGATAAATATCTTAATTATATTTCAAGCAAAAGCCTTTTCTCTTTGCATCGTTGGTGGATATAAATATCATAACAATCCAGAAACGACAATGGTTTTAAATGCATTGCAGTTTCACTCAAATCGTATTGTTCAGAAGAAGCCGTCTAATTAGCATGTGAATGAGAACAGCTGTGTGATATAAAAACAGTTGTCGAGATGTGATGTTACAATAGAACCGACGGCCATCGCAGCATCACTTTCATACTTACACAAAGTTTGATAGGATTCTTTAATATAATATAAATAAATATCATAACATCAAGAGTTTCTATTTGATATTTCAACACATTGCAGTGATGCTACAAATGAAAATATGTTAAGGTCCCTGAAGTGAAATCTACCAAATATATTTTTAGTATTTTGCAGCGGTTGAAGTAATGGATAACACTTTTTTATTTTTATTACAGATCAGTCAATTTCGAATAATTTCCTCTGAGGTTTCCTGTAAAGTTGGCACTACATACATTAGATTAATAAAAGGAGACAGTGTTTAATTTGTACACTATTTTGCCAAAATTGTCTTTTAGCAGATCGGCTGTAAATGTAATAATGTAAAAAAAAAATTAAAATGTAAAAGTTTTCTTCAAGCACTGAATTCAACATACAAGAAGAGTGACCTTTTCAACATGAATGAAATTGACATTTTAATTGGTTTGAGTTAAACTGTCACTCGTTCAAGAAAATCTCTCAAATGCTTATAAACTCAAGATACAGTTTCTAATCCAAACAATGGAAAATTGTTAATTAAACCTGCAGGTTACTGATGATAAACATAGTAACATTTTTCATACAGACCCGGTGTGATAGCACATCCGCTGCTGTTTTATATGGCAGATGATGTGATTGATTGATGTGATTGGAAATAGCAATATGCATTTAATAAGACGGCGCTGTTTAATGTTTTTTATATTAACGCTGGGTCAGATGAGGATGCTATATAGACTGAAGTAGACTCAGTAGAGGGTTCAGGCATCTTTCAGCTCACTCTTTGGTTTGCTGCTCTGATTTCAGCAACTAAAAAAACCCCAACAAACTCGAACAAACGACGTGCTAGCTCATGCACCAAATGACAGACACTAAAAATGATGACTTCCTGATGAACATAGTGGAATATTTAGCAGGTTAAGAGCTGAATACTTCCCTCAGGAGTTGTAGAAAACCAAAAACAGAGCTAAAAAAGATCGTGAATACTGGACCTACAGCCGTCTGAAAAAACGACATGAATCCAAATGAATGCTAATGTTGTGGATGTTAAATAATCTATTAATATGATAATTGGTGATGTCTCCCAATACTTTTTTTTTGGTCTTTTTGACTTAATTTACCAGGCGAGGTTCAGCACCTTCTACCTGCCTCTCTCCATATGAAACACAAGCACACTTTGTGATGGACAGCCTTAATGGAGCTCCTGATTTGTATGTGCTGAGAGACGAACATCAGTCAGCGCCATCCTCTCCTCAACCTTTCTCATGCTAATTATCCTTCGAGAGCGAGGGGAGACGTTCCCGTATGGACCGCCGTGAGCTCCGGCTCTTTCTGGTGAATAATGGCTTTCTAATGGCAATATTAACCTTCTGAACAGACAGAAGTGCTTAATGTCTCCTATGATTAAGCCATGAGAGCTGTAACACCAGAGGTCAGATATACGCTCGCCGATGAAGGAAGTAAAGACGATGTGCGAGTGATGATTTCAAGCATGGACAAAAAAATGGGGAGGCTAATGGAATAGTGTTTTAATATAAACTGTAACACCGTCTGAGCTCACAGTCAGCGCTGGAGTTTAAGCAAACAGGTCTCCTTTCATTTGGCGAAAAGATATTTTTTCAGGTTCGTCTTCATCACGCACTGCACATAATGCACAGAATAACTGCTTATTTTCAATCGGTGCCATACTTTACGATTCAAAAATATGATTCTGTCAGACGCACCGAGAATCATCAACTGACTCTGCAGTTCCCCTTCACGTGTGTTCAAGCTTCTTTCAGCTCGTTGTTTCAGTCGTAGCAAGTAGCTTTTTTCAGCAAAAAAACATCTTTACGTCACCCGTGCAGCACCAAACGCGATTATCTTGTGAGCGTACTGTGTTGGATATTTTCCACGGGATAGGGAGAAGAAGAAAACGGAGCTCCGAATGAATGCTGATCTTGTTCCGTATCTTCTACATGTGTAAAATAGGCAGCTAACAAATCAGTAACCTTGGATGTGAATTTTCTTATAGATAGAATGTCAAAAAAAACTGTGACAATCCTACACACAATGGCACCTCAATGATGACTGGCAGTGAAAATGTTGTTTTTAAAAGGCTAAATGTCAGGTTGAATATATGGTTCAAATTATAATTTTTTTTGTCAATTCGGTTCCATAGTTCCAAAAAACTCATAATATTAGTCAAACAGAGCAGGTGACAAACAGAGCAGATACCCATATAGAGGAGAGCAGCAGCCAATACATATATGCAGAAAACCACAGCAGATGCATTCAACCAGCTGCACCATCATACAGATCGCAGCCACAGATTGCTGCGATGCGGCGAACATGATGCAGCCTCGCTGCTATCGAATCAGAAGAGAGGACCGACCTGCTCTCAGGGATTCTTTCATATCTGAAGAAACAACACCATGAAAGCAACAAGAACCAAAAACACCAGCTGGTCAGGAGGTGGATGTGGAGTAGGCAGGAGGAAGACTCAGGATAGAGGACATGAAATCAAGTAAATGCGTCTCTAAAAATATGCATGAATCAGGTTTGAGAGTGAGAGATCATTTCATTCATTATACTTATGCTCAAGGGTCATAGGTCACACAGTCATCCCCATTTTTTGTTGTTGAAATTTGTCGCCAGTGTGACACTTTCATCTCTGTGGGGAATCAGACACGAGGACACATTGAGACCTCCAGAAACACTGTTCTCACTGACGTGAACGTTACAATGTTATAAGTATGACTGCTTTAAACCTCCTACTAAGATATCAAGATGACGTGAGATGAATTTAATGCATTCTCCTGTGCTCAGTATTTTGAAATGCACCTGTCAGGTCAAGAATGTGCTGCATTTGAAGAAAAGAAAAAAAAAAAAAGAAAAAGCATGATCTGCTGGTTGTGAAAGGAAGCACTTTAGATTCATGAAAGGAAACTGCAATCAGTCCCTCCCCGTTGTGAGACCGAGAGCAGATGTGTGGAGCGAAACATGGCATTTTGCATAGACAAATAAATGGAATTTCTTGCACGCTGCGTCTTCTTGGTTTTTCTGGGAGATAAAAGCACATTTCCTCTTAAGCGTAAATGTCAATGGAAAAACAATAAAGAAAGTGTGAACAGAAGGATTCATTGTGCTGCAGCTCAGACATATTCCAGGAAATGAGGGATATGAAAATCCGCTGCTTGGATGTAGAACGGTGAGTTCTTTTGTACCGATTCAGTGTTTCTCTCACACTAGGAAGCCAAATACAACAATGTAAACACTGTCGGGGATCAGCAGCTCCAAATGGACAAAACATGCAGCTCTGATGTTTGTGCCCATAGTCCTGCAGACTTCCAACAGCTGATCGTTGCTATTTTTTGGTGTTTCTGCGCTTAACAAATATGCTTTGATTTTGTTCCCTTTGCTGTAACAGTTTGACATTGAGGAGAATATGTGGAAAATATATTATTACTGAGAGTGAGATGAAACGATTGACACCACTGGTATTAAAATAGTTACCTTAGTTGGAGATGAGCATCTTATTTTGCTGCTCTTACTGTTTTGGAGAAGTCACCTCTCTGTCCAACACATAGTATGAAAGGTCAAACTCCACCTGTCCACCACCAGCTAAAACAAGGAGCTCTGAAAAAGTCATTGTGCTCTAACTGTTACCTAATCAGCATCATGTGGCACAGTTAGCAGCTAACTGGTGAACACGGTGGATCATTGAGCATCTAAAGAGCCAGATATGGTTTATTCCAGGAATTGAAAGAGATCAACGGAGCTAAACATCAATATTGGACTTTTATCAGGTGGCCAAAAGCAGAACGGTTAATAAATTATGATGATGCTCCATCTCTGCTGGATGTTTACCTCTAAAAAGGGAATGGTTTGCTTTCCCATAAAAACTTTATGGGGGAAGAATTTGGCAGTGTTGTGTTTACAGCCCATTGCTGAAAATATAAAAGGCAGATTCTTTTAGCACCGAGACAAAAAAGAAGTCTGCCCATGTGGCTATTTGCATGCCAGAGAAAAGCACCTAGGTGTCCTTCGCCAACAATGGACCCTGGCACACACTCAATACCGTATGTTACTGTTCATATCAGTATGAATGCGTCTGTCCTCCACATGCCTCTTGTCTGCTCTGTCTTCATTGCTGTACTCGTCATGCTGTTTTTACCTTTTGAGTGTATACCCTGAACACAGGATAAGTGGTAGAAGATGGATGGATAGAGTGTATTTTTGTCTTGCAGTGTAAGGCGACTTGTATGTCCTGAAAGGCGCTCACAAATAAAATGTATTATTTGTACCGTATATTTTTCCTAAACCTAACCAAACTGCAACTGTCCATCCATCCATCCATTTTCTACTGCTTATCCAGTATTCAGGGTCACGGGGGGGCTGGAGCCGATCCCAGCTGTCAGTGGGCGAAGGCAGGGTACACCCTGGACAGGACGCCAGTCTATCGCAGGGCCACAAACTGCAACTGACAAATGAAAATAATATCAATGGTAATTAAAGAAAATAATATGCCAACTAAGTGTAAAAATTACACTTCTTGCCACCAGGACTCAAACCCCAGTCTCCTGGGTGAAAGTCCTGAGTATGACCAATTCATCCACCATGACCTATTCTATATGCATTGAGGCACGGTATGGATCTAATGACCTAGTGTGATTGCACCCTAAGTAGCTGAACACACTTGAGTGCAGATTGAAACTCAGACAAAAAGACTTCTCTTTGGAAGCAAACATTTTTTTTTATTCGGAAACGATGACCCTGATGTCCTTGAATGACGGTTAGAATAAAACAGCTCCAGGACATGCAGACTGTTCTGGGTGCAGACCGGAGCGGCGGTCCAGCTTGCACACATGTCCATCTACTTAATCTGAATGGGCCTCAGAGGCACAAGCACTCTTCTCTGACAGCAGTTAATCTTGACAAGGCAAAATTTTATTGATTTCTTTGTTTGCAATTCCAGCAGCATGCTTAACATCTCTGACCACAACAACAATACAATGAGGCGATAGAAGGCAAATGAAATGTCTGTCTCTTAGACACACTCACGTATCGAAGATAAGAATAAAAGCAGCAGCCATCGAACATGTTGCTGAGTAGTTTAAGCCTTTTCAATTCGAGCAGCGCTAGTGAGGTTTGTCTCAAACTGCTTTTTTCTCGCCAACCAGCCCGCCGCTGTAATCTCGTCTTGATTGCATTGATCACAAACGACACGGCCTTGAATGACAAGTCTGAGAATGTACTCTTTGGATCCAGACATTCATTGGACTGGTGTGGGATCCTGAAATAAGACTCCACTCAGATTTCATTGGGTATTTCTGAGACGTTGATGGATAGGGACTAAATGTGTCAGTACGCTGAAACAAACATAGTCCTACTGAGTCCATGTAATGATGTTCACCTGGGAGACCACTGTTCATGTCTCTTAACAAAAGTCAATGTTGACGAATTTGAATTTCCATTCCACAATTAAATAACGCAACAAACATACGTAATTTAAGCCAAACCATAGACGACAAAACCTAGGAGAGTCATTTTTGATCTTTTGTGCCTGAACAAAACAAGGCAGTGTTGTTGGGTGTTTGTTTTGTTTAAATGTACAATATGAACCACCTGTTTAAAACCGTGACTGTAATCCGTTTCCCTTGTAGCATGCAGTTTATTGGGAGTTTATTTATAGGAGACAAGGTTGAATATGATAATACAGAGTTTTTGTAATTGTCCCTTTGTCTGACGTATACTGACACATGAATGAGGGCTGAGGTGAAACAAGAACGTTCAAACATCAACTATATAAATATCCTGACAAAGTTTTTTAAAAACCTGTTTTCCTAAGTTGTTAGTATTATTATAGCCATTATATTATAGCTTGGCTTGTTCTCCTCCAAGATGATGATTTTTTCCCTTTTAATTTGTTTTACTTCATGCACCAACGTATCTGTTGTAAGGTTGCTACAGGTTTTATGTGTTTAATATTCGCCACCAGAGCAAGAACGCTCTCTGCTCTGATGAATGGCAGTGTGTTCTGGCGTCTGGTATTGACATGAAGTCAGTTCAGCCACAGAGCAAGAAAATGGAAAATATGGGGGTGGGGTTGAATGAATTATTAATGCCTTGCTCTGCCCACTATATGGCCTATGTGTCATGTTGATGGCCTGCTTATAACTATTCCTGTTTCTCGCTGCAACATGCTCCCTAAAACATCAGTGCACAGTGGTCTACTCTCATTCTTTTTGTATTTTCCAAAAAATGAGACGTTACCCCTTTTCAGAGACTATACATTAATCTACATCCAGCTATAAGGTCACATCGCTTTTCAGATACACTCAAGTGTATCACAGAGCCACCGAGGAACCAAAGCGACGACCTTTCCTGCCTTTAATTCAATTTTCTACTCAGTCAATCATTACAAGAAAAAAAATGCTGTGCTCACCCAGAAGCTACACATCAAAGATAAAAGGCCAGGCAGCTGTACATTTTTTTTCATTACATTTTCACAGATTCACAGACAAATCCATGCATTGGAAGACGGACCGACTTTCAGCGCTGTACAACGATGTTCACACACCAGCCTCGCTGCAGCCGCACTGAGACAAGAGGCTTTGTGAGTGAGCGAGGGGGTGACACAAAGGTTAGAGATCAAAAAACCACCAGCACTGCTCGTCTGAAATTACACAGACAGACAGCAAACAGGACACTCGGTGCGGGTCAGAGTTAATGAGCCGGGTGAAAGCTTACCAATAGCTGCGGTCGAAGCCTGTGAACTGTGGGCTTCTATAAATGCATGTAAATAAGAGTTTAGTGGTGTGCAATCAGAAGTTAGCAGAGAGAAGAGGATGAATAATTCAAATGGTCTCTTGCCCTCATCTTTTTTCACACTCCGCTGACATTTTCACACATAAACTAGAATGGTGCTACCTGCTATCAGCCCAGCAGGTCCAGGAAAGTGTCTTGTGTGTTTATTTTCACAACTTTTATGGGCCTTGCAGTGATTTGTGTGTCTATCATGTGTTGCATCTAGAAACATAAAAAAGACAGAGAGCAAGGCAACATGAGTGGCATCACTCAGTGATGCAAAATAACTTAAAAGGGATTCTTAAATAGTCGAGGGAAGGCTTCTTCGTTTCAAGAACATCTGGGCAATTTTGGGAAGAGGCAACGCTGATGTGAATGTGAATGAACAGGTGAAGCAGGTGGTTTATTTTTATGAGGAGATATTGTGACACAAGCTGGCAGTTTGCTGGAATTTGTTGTAATTGCCACTAAGCGTGCAACAGAAGAGGCTTACTAGTAATTAAAGCCATTTGCGTTTTGGGCCATAGCAACCTTACAATAGCTTGTTTTTTTCAGGTATGCTAACGGTGGAAGTCTGCGGATGGATGCACATCTGATGCAAACACACACACACACACACACACACACGGTTCAGTAATCATTCATTCATCAAGACATTTCCCCCAGCTACAATCAAATCTTAAGGGGAGAAACGTGGGATGGACAGTAAAACATTTAACTAATAGGTATCACAATGAAACGATATGATATTCACAATTTGATAAAAGTTCAGAACAGAAACATTGGCTGACGCCAGGTTCAAAATTCTTATTTCATGTTGTTGACATACAGTATAAGAGTGAAAAAGGTTTTCACAGAATGCATTTGGGAGAAAATGCTTTGTAGTAAAAACAGAAATAAAACCTTTGCAACGTTTTTGTGAACAAAATGTTCCATAAATCAGGCTGTGGATGATATTTGAATAAAACACTGCAGAATATAGATGGAAATGAAATGGGAACATTCGGTGTATATTATATAAGTGCTACTTAAGTGGATGTTCCTGGCTCAGAGGATGAGAGAAAGTATTTTTGAGAAAGAGCTTCAAAGATATGCATAATACAATTCCATATGTTTGCAAGACACTGGAGGGGAATAGGGTAAAAAAATATGCAATGGCAAAAAAATGTAAAAATCACCACCTGGCCATTGGGAGCACCAGGAGAATTCACAGAGAGTCGGCCAGCTGATTGTGTCAAGGCAAGTGTTAAGAATGAACATGAACAACACAGAACTGTAGACCTGGTAGTTTGACTCAGATTTCTTTGCAACTAAAACATTTTGAAATACAGATTCAGATGTGAATGAAACATTACTAAACATTGAAGAGTAACAGTAGAAATTTAAATACCGTCAAAAATGTAACTAACCCTTCTTCACAGTTCACCTGCACTTCTTTCTGTTAATAAGTGAAATGAGACAGAATATTTCCCCTCAATTTCTAGCAGCTCAACATTTTTGAATTACTTCTTGCAGCAACAAAGAGAGGGGGAACTCAACTTGATATAAAAATGTCCTCTGATGTCCCAAGAAACTCTGGGAATAAATAGATTACAGATTATAAACTCCATGTGCTGCTTAGATTCTTTGCCTAGTAACTTTTTTCAAATATGTCTTTCACCTCGTAGCAGCAGAATCCTTGAAAGCAGTTATTATATAGTATACAAAGAAAAAAAAACAATCTAGATGTTTCCACCGCCTGACATCAAATGATGATTTTCAGTGAGGCTTCCGTTTTATTCACAACACAGAAATGACGTACGTTTTAAAACAGATGAAGGTCTAGCATCAATTATTACCTAGTATTATTGGACTTACTTTAACCCTTACTGCTGCCTTTAAAACTGTTGATCTTAACATATTAAACAGACTTGAACAGTTGGTTATCAAGGGGCTACAAACTAAAAACAAGAAACTACACCTGAACACAAGTCCTTGTCCCGCGGCGTCTCCCAGGGCTCGATATTAGGGCCTTTATTATTCAGTCTTGATATGCTCTTCCTTGGACAAATCAGTAATGACAACAAGACTTCTTATAACACCTTCGGTCCCCTAGAATCTCTTTGTGCATTAACCAAATTAACAGCTTAATGTCTCAATGTTTCTGTGGCTGAATAAGGACAAAACCTTATGATTTCATGGTTGAAATGGCTCAAACCTCCATCTGATGTTTGTTTTTTTTATATCAGCCCTATCTTGCAAGGTTCATAACTTTCACTCACTTAGTATTTGTTGCAGATGAGCTCATCAAACTGCGAAAGTTTGTCTCCATATCCTTTCTTTTTGTGTTGACATCAAAGTCAGACATCACTTTAATCACATTTTATAGACGGCCAACCCGGCATTAAAACTGTCACACACGCATTTCAACATTGTTAGCCAGTCAATCACTAAGTGGCGAGGGTGGACAGCAGCTCTCACATGGGAGAAGAGAATTAGCAACATCATTAGCAATGTGCCAAATTGTATCACAAAATTATACACAATTATCTAAAATTAATTACATTCACATTTCAGGTAGTTAATAGTGCTCAGAAATTGCAATTTAAACTGACAATCAAAGTGTTATGGTGTAGATAAAGATACAACTAGAGGAAGTGTTGGAGGGGGATTTGAAATGTGCAGGGAAGAGAGTAATTCAGTGGGGAAAAGTTGATTTTCCTGAAAGAAAAAAAGAGTTGTCAACAGGATGGCTAGAAGGAAGGTCATGCATTCACTGTGGGGGAAATAACCAGGCTTAGAGGCCTCTGAAGGCAGAATACAGGACGAGGTGGTGGGGATGTTTGATGTGAGTGGCCACTGCAGAGACGGGAGGAGGACAGTGACGAAGGACAATTAGTGAAGGTTGTGTTGAGGCGCAGCATCCTGAATGGGTGTGGAAGGGAGGATTGTCAGAGAGAGAAGTGAAGCTGTTCAGCTCAGAGATGATGGACTCACAAACAAGCTGAGCAGCGAGAGGAAGAGTCGGATGTGTTGTACGGGGATTGTTATTTTCTGGTTGTCATGTGACTCATGTTGAGAGTCAAGTCTGCTTAAACGGTACAATAACCTTTTTTTTTCTTCTTTTGTATGCATCTATACTGACGTAGTATAAAGAGTGAGTTAGTCCACATTGCACTTTCATCCATGACACTGTTCATGTAGCTTAATGTCGACATCAACCATGTCTCATCAATCAATCTGCTTTGTACATGATGTGGAAGTCCCAGATACGCCATCTTGGTATAGTTCATAACATCACCCAGAGGTGCTCGGTGAATTTCATTGAGCTGAATTCACTGTGAATAGCAAGACACAGGTTGGCTGGTTTACTACAGTGGTATGCAGCCAAAATAAACCGTTTTGTTGATCTCAATATACGGATAGAAAGGACGCCGAAAAAACGACATAATGGCGATAATTCATGAAAAGTCTGAAGTCATGATAGGGGATGAGAAAATAACTTTTAAAATGCTTGTTTTCTGAATGGAGTTCTGATCGATCGGAGGTAGGCTACGCTAACGCTGTAGTTGCTCCGTAAACATTTAAAATGACGTCCATCTGGTTCATACACATAGTTTCATTCGGTCTCTGGACTAATGTGAGCTTCTATCGTAGGGAGACCACAGACACACTACCATTTGTTTTGTCTCCATTTCGGATTCAGTGACGACAGGAGGCATTGGTGCATTATTAGCATCATTTACGCTCTGTGTTTTGTGAACACAACTTTAGGATAATAAAAGGTGTAAATTGTTCCACTATGCAAGAAGAGAATGAGGGAGATGTCACCCAGGAAGTGAAAACAGCCGTTTACAGAGTACTTTTTCAGGAACTCGACAACATTAATGAACCATTAAGCCATCTACAACTATGTTGCAGCATTTGTGACAGGAAGCAGAACAAAATCAGCGGTAGGATCTTAAAAAAGATGACCGGTCCATCAAGCAATCTTCTCTCTGTAATGACGTGATCTCACTTTCTCACAGATTACTTAAAGTGCTAAATGACCAAGAAGCTTATTACAGCCCGAGTGAGATCTTAACCCGGCTTTTAGTCAGCATCTTTGATGATTAGATTCATCATTGCTTACGTTCCCCCGCTGATGATGTTTGAGTTCACGCTGTGTCACTTATTGCCTTTCCAGACGTAACAGCCCGTGCTGATCCGTCACAAGCGAGTTCATCTTCAGCTTAACTCCAAAAGGTGTGATGTTATTTCCCGCGCGAGGACACAAAAATTGGGTGATAAGGACGGGAAATTAGATCCCCCCACCCCAAAAAAAAGGTTTTGTTAGGTTGAATTATAGTGTTAACAATCAGCAAAGACCTCCATGGGGTGTCCCCATGTTGATTTACACCTTATGCTGATTAAGAAGATTTTATCATTTCATTAAAATCACATTATTTAAAAAATATCAAATTTTAATTTTAAATTGCCTTCTGCTGAGTTGATGAATTGACTTTTGCCTCATGTGGGGTTTAATCAAGTCGTTGCTAAAGGTCACTACTTCAGTTTTTTATGTGTTTTTAATAAATTGAATCAGTTCTTCTCTGGTTTCTGAGGGTTTCACTATGTGGTCCTACTTGACAAAAAGGTCGATTACAGAATTAGAGCAAGGAGATTAATTTGCTCTCATATGCTTCTTGATTATTGTCAGTTTGGTGTTTTAATGTTTCCATCTATATATGGTTATGAAAAATACACCAGGGGACTTTGAAACGACACCTTTACGTCTGTGTTTTATGGCTTTAAAATAATAAATAAAGAAAAGGACACATTTTGTGTGTAGAAAAATATTTTCGCGTGGTTTCAAAGCAGTTTAAAAATATAAATATTCTTCTCCCCAAAATGTCGATAATAACGTGACAGCTTGTGGATTTAGTGAACCCTGTTTCATATTTGTATCATTTAATTGGGGAATTTAATGGAACATTCTTGTTGGGTTCCTGTGGCACCGGAGCCAAGCGGAGGATGTCGACGAGGAATTTGAAGGAAGATTAAAAGAAAGATACCGAGAAGTGGATGAAGTCATGGTGCACAAATGAGCTGCTGTGTATTTCCTGCTCAAAAATATATATCGGAGTACTTTATCAGATCAAAACCAGAGGAAACCTGTGCAATCCTTTAGTTTCGCTCTTCATATAACAGCATGGGAAGACACTACTACGGAGACATTATGCTGATTGCATCAAAGAACCACGGTAATGTACATTTACAGCGATTCACTAATGACGCAGATTTGAAGTCTTGCAAAGAGAAACCAGATTTGATAATAACAGCTATTATTAAAAGTGCAATATGTCTTGTAGATCACCGTGCATGGAGATAATTTCACGCTTGTATGCTGATCTTAGTGTTTTAAAGAACTAGACGTAATCGCTCTCCAGTAATCTGCATGTTATTGATCATCATTGATCACAAGGTAATCTCTATTCCTCCTTTCACTTAAAAAAAAAAAAAAATCACATTTGATGAATTTTTTACTTGACCTTTCTTTTGCTCACTTCTTTTGATCTGCATCACCCCATCACATTCGGCCTCAAGTCATCTCAGAGGCTGGGAAGGGGCTCATCTATATCTGATCTATATTAGGGGACCTACCTATGTGATGTCTACATGGTTTTTGGTTATGTTCTAGTTCTGAATATTTCTGTCAGAAATATCTTTTTGCATTACTGAAAATACAACACATTCTCACTGCCAACTCTTCAAATCAGGCCCGGTTCCAGAACAGAATGCCTTGGGGTGCATCTGAGATTACAGAGGGTGCACCAGTAGCGACAACATTGCGAACTTGAGCGTGATATTACTTTATACAACAGTTATATTTCGTAAAATGTACTGTTAATAATAATAATAATTGACAATAGATTGTGATTTGTTTGTTTATTTAATAATATAAACGGATGAAATTGCTTCCGCCAACAAAAATAGAAAGCGGACTGTTGCCAAGCAACATATAAACAAAACACCATACATAAATGCGGAGTGATTTTGACAGTTTGGTGAACAGTCAGAGTGATGTTGGAAGCTCATATCTCAACAGTATTTAATGGAAATTGTCACAAGTTTAGCTACAATTTGTTTTGTGAGCAAGTATTTTATTATTTTTATCATATTTCTAAAAATGAAAATCTTTTTTTTTTTTTTTTTATTGAGGGTGCAAACTATTTTTTTGGGGGTGCAATCCATGCTTATGCACCTCCGTAGAACCGGGCCTGCTTCAAATACTGACACGTGTTCAATGGCCCTAAACTTGCAGAGAGGAAAATGCTGTTCGTCCATTAAATATTTCACACTAAGTTTATTTCCTTTAAACATTAATCTCCTTTGGAGTGGAGGTTGTGCACAATAACATGAGGGATCTCCTTTCATTATGCCCCCTATAATTGGACACAACATGAAGGAGGATTTCCGACTACATCTGCATCTGTTCGGAAATAACGGAGGCATCGATGTTGCATCTCTACCATTAATACACAAAATGATTTTACTGTCCAACAGCACAAAATTAGCACAATATATCTGTGGGGGTCGACTGGGCTGGTGATCAATATAAATGATGCAGAAGTCACTTCATAACCTTCCAAAAGTCATATTGTGTTTTTGTTTTATTGTTAAAAGGGGCTTATAAGTGCAAATACTATGCCAAAGAGCTGTTGATATTAGCAACAGCTGGTCACAAAAAGGAGTGTCTCCTTAAAAAAAAAAAAGCACAAACAGCACATAGAAGAAGTCATCACAAACTACCGGAAAAGAAAACATGGATTTAAACCTCCCAGGGATCATTTCAAGAAGCTTTGCTCTGCAGCTGCCGCTTTATTTGGGTTACACAAAATAAAAATCCAATTGGGATTTTCCCCCACACACACCTGGGGGATATGTCTTCACCAGTACATACACAACCTCGATTGCTTAAATTCCTCGTGTGTGAAATAGAAGGCAGCATCACTGACACTGAATGTCCAATGAGATTTGAATTTCAAGCTAATGAACATTTTAAAGTCTGGGATAGTTGGATTATTGTGCTATCCTCTGAACCACTGCTGCCCACCGACCTTCTAATCTTGTGGGAACCTCCATTATAAAAAGTGAATTCATATAAATTTATATTCACATTAATGCATTTGTGCATCTCATTAAATCATTAAATTAAGGCTGTGGGCTCCATTATTGCCTGCGTTCCAGTTTCCCTAGAGGTCGTCAAAGAGCAGAGAGGAGGTGCAGATGATAATGCAATAAGAAGATAATTCGCTCTGTGACATCTGGAAGAATATTTCATAGTGGTCATTGCAACAGAAATTATTTTCTTTTTGCTAAAGATAAACGATTCAAATCCATTTCTTGAAATTGTGAAGGCGGAGAGTTGATTACAAAACGGGATCTCACTCGATATGTTACCATGATGACCCACAGCTTCACAGCAGTTAGCATGAAATATTAGGCTGGATCGAAAGAAAACAACAAGTAGAGATTTAAAAAGCAGCCGTTAAGAAAAGTGAATGAATAAATGTGATAATAGCAAAAAACATGTAGGGGTTGTCTTCATTTTTAAATAAGCGCTTGGACTAACCATAATTCTCAGAAATATAAACGTTGTGCATATTAAATATATGTGAATCATGAGAGGAATTCAAGGTCACTATTTTGCTATTTGTCATGGTAATTTCTCCAGAAGTGGCTGAAAAATTAAGCCAACAGTTGCAGTTCCTGAAATTGCCACTTGAGGCTGACTCCAAAAGTGAGTCAATCTCCATACACCCCTATGTTACAGCAGAAATAACCAACAGTTAAACCTGGCCCCTATAGCTAATATCCCTGCTCATGACAACATGTTTTATATAAGCTGATAATGATATTAAGGCAGTGAGGCATCACTGTGGGCGTGGCTGCTCGCCAGCATGTCTGATCTGCTTAAGTTAAGCTGTGTCGTCACTGCCAAGATGGCGACGGCCGTAGCCACTAACTTTGAGCTTCGTAAGATGTCACAGAGACTACATCCATATTTTATACAGTCTATGATCGACTGTCTGAGGGCCCAGTCTGCCGGGGTTAGCATTATTAATATTCATCAGCCTATGTTGCTGCATTTACTCATTAATGGAGGTTGCAGTGGAGTGCAACTTTAAAGTGTATTTGAATGTTTTATATGGCCGTGGCTATCAGTTTCAGCTGGTCCGGGATCAGACTAACTGCAGTGTTGATAAGTCAGTTGTTCAAGAAGGCTTAAAAACAAACACAGATCACTCATTACGTCACCAATACTGCAGACAAGAGGACACAACGAATTGTTCCTCAGCTATGAAGAAATTCTAGTTGGAATAAAGAGCAGAAATAACGCCGGATGATGAAAAGAAATGGCTTCTCTGATTCCAGTTCCTGCTGTTTCAGGCTGATAAGACAGAGTATAGGGGAAAACACACGAGTACATGCATCCATCATGATATCTAACAGTGCAAGCTGGTGGCTGGGATTTGGAGGAGCGTGTGTTCATGGGACTCGTATGCTAAACTCGAGTGTTAGATATCCAAAATCAGTGCAAATGTGCAGTGCAATTAGCTCATCTTTGAAGCGACATGAAATAATTAGTGAATCGAGATAATTAATTGACAACAATCTTTTTAATTCTTTCATTTTTTTTAATGTCAAGCTTATGTCAATTTGTTTCTGTTTCACAAACAACTTTTCATTCTGTACTTTTGATTAGTTTTTCACAGTATTTAAATTTTAATTGAAAATATTATCAACAGATGATGAGATCAGGCGAATAATTGTTTGTTGCCGTCTTAAACATTGACCATCCTAAATGATGAGCACAACACCCACAAAAAAGGTTATTTCTATGATTAACTGTTCCCATATAATCATAATAACATGAAAAAGAAATTTTTCTGAATGCATTGATCCAACAGATGTTCAGTCTGTTGATGAAATCTTTTCGCGTTGCTGTCAATGTTGCAGTCCGCTGCCTTGAGGAGCAGCTCGGTGTGGAACACCGGCCCACAACTAGACAGCAAAGTACACCGTGATGAGGAGTCCTCAGAGGAAACAAGGAGCCGCCGTGGAGCTCATGATTCCATTACATTTTGACATTCATCAGTGCTGGCAGGTCGGGTGATTATTTTACAGTGGCTGCAACATGCTGCAATCTGCTCTTTGTACGGCAAGTCGGAGTCAATATTCCTCCAAATTTTGTCCTAATAATGCAGAGCAGGTAAAATAATTGGAACACTCCAGGATGGTCTGTGTGCATTTCTACATCCCTGAAGGAGGAAAACACTTGTTCCAAGTGTGTTGGCTTGATTTGAAAGGTGGTTATGACGTAGAAAATATATATCTGAAGAAAACATCTCTTATACTTTTCAACACAACAGTATTGACAACGACATTATTCCCCTGATAACACATTGTTTATGATATTGGATGAGTCATCTGGAGAACTCATTGGCTTATCAAAGCACAAACATCCTATTACATCCCATTTTCTCCTTAAAATCTGCACATCAATGACTCACCACATGTTACCTTGAATTTTTTGAAGAAAACATTTTTCTTCCGTGCCTGTAGAGAATCCAAACATAACAGATGAGAAAGTAGTAGAGGAAGTGTTTTAAAAGGTAATATTTTGGTGAAAATACGTCTTTTTTTGTAAGTAGTGAGCATACAACTGATTATCAAAACATCCATTTAGAAACTCTCCCAAAACTTTAGTATGGAGTTTTGTTGTCGGATCTGGTCTACTGTAATGGATGTCAGCCTGGACAGGTTCAGTCGGATGCTGTCGCAGATGACAACCGAGTGAGTGAGCCATGTGTGGGTTGCTATGCAACGAGCCAGCTGGGCAGCATCTCAGCGGGCGGCCGGCATGGTGGAGACATTTACATTTACATTTAGGTCATTTAGCAGACGCTTTTGTCCAAAGCGACTTACAATAAGTACATTTGTCAAAAGAAGGAAACAAAGAAACCACACTGAATCATTGCCGATAAAGTAAGAGCTAAAAATAGAACAAGTGTTAGGTCCTCATCTGAGTAAAGTAGTACTTCAAGAGCAACAGTGCTAAGATCAGAGTGCTATAGGTAAGGTTTTTTTTTTTTTTTTTTGGGGGGGGGGGGGGGTGTCGAGGGAGGGTGCTAGTGGGTCATGCTATGTAGAGTCAAGGTGAAGTCTTGAGCCTTTTTCGGAAGATGGCAAATGACTCTGCTGTCCTGACATTGGTCGGGAGTTCGTTCCACCACTGAGGCGCCAGAACAGAGAAGAGTCTGGACTTTGCTGAGCCACATTTGCTTGATTTCAGCGATGGTGGTACCAGCCGGCCAGCTGAAGTAGAAGAGCGAAGTGCTCGCTTCGGGGCATGAGGTTTGACCAGTGTTTGAAGGTAGAAGGGTGCCGTTCCATTGATGGCCCTGAAGGCCAGTGTCATCGTCTTGAATTGGATGCGTGCTGCAACAGGGAGCCAGTGGAGGTCACGGAGGAGGGGGGTCACGTGGGAGAATTTGGGTAGATTGAAGATAAGGCGTGCTGCGGCATTCTGGATACGCTGTAATGGTTTAATCGCAGAGGCCGGGAGTCCGGCCAGGAGAGAGTTGCAGTAGTCAAGGCGGGAGATGACCAGTGCTTGGACCAAGAGCTGCGTTGCATCCTTTGTGAGGAGGGTCCGAATCCTGCGGATATTGTAGAGGGCGAATCTGCAGGATCGGGCCACAGCAGTGATGTTGGGGGTGCAGGATAGTTGGTCATCGAGGATTACACCCAGGTTCCTCGCAGTTGAGGAAGGTAATACTGTGATGTCCTCGACAGTGACCGATAGGTCCATGCGAGGGCAGTCTTTCCCTGGGATGAAGAGGAGTTCGGTTTTGTTCAGGTTGAGCTTGAGGTGATGTGCAGTTGTCCAGACAGAGATGTCAGCCAGACAGTTCGAGATGCGAGTTGCAATGTGAGCGTCAGAGGACGGGGGAAAAGAGAGGAACAGCTGGGTGTCATCTGCGTAGCAATGGTAGGAGAATCCATGCGATGCAATAACGGAACCCAGTGATCTGGTGTATAGTGAGAACAGAAGCGGTCCTAATACTGAGCCTTGAGGGACGCCCGTGTCCAGAGAGCAGGGTTTGGACATAGAGCCATTCCATGTGACCTGGAAGGTGCGGTTTGTCAGGTATGATGTAAACTAGGTTAGAGCAGAGTCAGTTATGCCAAGTTCAGCCAGAGTGGAGAGGAGGATTTGGTGGTTGACTGTGTCGAATGCAGCAGATAGGTCGAGGAGAATGAGAACGGAGGAGTGGGACGAGGCTCTGGCGTCTCGCAGGGACTCGGTCACTGTGAGGAGGGCCGTCTCAGTGGAGTGAGCAGTCCTGAATCCTGATTGATTAGGGTCTAGGAGGTTTTTCCGCAAGAGATAGGATGACAGTTGGTTGTAGGAGGCACGTTCCAAGGTTTTAGAGAGGAATGAAAGAAGAGATACAGGTCTGTAGCTTTGAATGTCAGTAGCGTCTAGGGTGGGTTTTTTAAGGAGAGGCTTCACGATAGCGGTCTTAAAATCCACTGGAATGACACCTGAGGTGAGGGAGGAGTTGATCAGGGTGGTGAGGAATGGCAAGATGTCGTGTGAGATGTCCTGGAGAAGAGAGGAGGGAATCGGGTCAAGGGAGCAGGTGGTGGCGCGGTTAGATGTAACAAGTGCGTGGACGTCCTCAGAGGTGAGGGGGCTAAAGCTGGTAAGACCATCCGAGTTGAGAGTTGGGGGAGATGTCTTCTGGGAGTGAATAGGCGTGAATGAGGAGCTGATGTCATGTACTTTCTTGGTAAAGTAAGTTGCAAAGTCATCGGCAGTAAGGGAGGAAGGGGGGGTAGGGGCAGGAGGGGTGAGGAGGGAAGAGAACACGGAGAAGAGTTTCCTGGGGTTGGAGGCAGAAGAGTTGATCTTAGCCAGGTAGAAGGCAGATTTGGCTGCCGAAACAGTTGAGGTGAAGTCAGAGAGGAGGAGGTGGTAGTGAGCAAGGTCCTCGTGATGTCCCGATTTCTTCCATTTTCTCTCTGATGCTCGCAACAATGATCTGTTGGTTCGCAGAGGTTCAGACAGCCAGGGAGGGGCGGGAGATGATCGCGCCGGTCGTGAGATTGGGGACAGAGAGTGTCCAAAGAAGAGGAGAGTGAGGACATCAGGATAGAGGAGGCTTCCTCAGTAGACATTAAGGAGAACTGTTCCGAGGATGGGAGCGAGGAGATAATAGTTGAGGAGAGAGCGGAGGGAGTGAGGGATTTCAGGTTGCGGCGGCTGGTGACCATTCGAGGCGTAGAGTGGAGGGATGAGGTGGGCTTCATGGGGATGGAGAAAGACACAAAGTGGTGGTCGGACACGGTGAGCGGGGTAACAGAGAGTACCGAGATGTCACAGGATCTTGTGAAGACAAGGTCAAGTTGGTTCCCGGCCCGGTGAGTTGGTGGAGAGGGGGACAGTGTAAGGTCAAAAGCGGAAAAGAAGTCTATGAATTCAGATGAATGCAGCTTTCCCGGGTGGATGTTGAAGTCACCGAGGACGACGAGTGGTGTGCCATCATCAGGGGAGCAGCTCAGGAGGGCATCCATCTCATCCAAAAAGTCACCAAGAGGACCGGGTGGGCGATAGATCACTATGATGTTGAGTTTGAAAGGAAGCGTGACAGAGACGGCGTGAAATTCAAGCGTAGATCGGGGTAGGTGGTCGAGAGGAAGGACCTGGTAGGACCATGTGGGTGAGATGAGGAGCCCAGTTCCTCCTCCTCGCCCTGTTCGTCTTGGGGAGTGTGAAAACGAGTAGGCAGTTGAAAGGGCAGCTGGAGTGGCAGTGTTTTCTGGGGTGATCCAGGTCTCTGTGAGGGCCAGGAAGTGGAGAGTCTGCAGGGAGGCATAGGCTGAGATGGAGAGATACAGTGGGGCGAAACATTTTCACATCTTACTCTGTGAATTAAGGATTTCTTTCGACCAAACCAGAGCCACGGTTTGGCAGTAGAAAGATGGATCCAGTTTCAATGAAGTGTGTTTTATCATGAGTTAACAAAGTTAGTTTGTTTTTCAAATGTAGCCCACAATGCATCTTGATACATGAAGGCACAACTGATATGGCTCTGTTGCAGAAAAGAACAGCTTTCTTGGTCATTATAGCAACACTGTCATATTTAATTATTCAGTGAAAAACATCACCATAACCTCTTTAATTGGACATTTTTTGTGTGTACCAACTCCTTAGAAAACTCTCTTTTGTCTGTTGATGTTTGACTTTTAGTTTATTCTTTGAGCACAAGACGTCTCTGGCTCCAGCTTTCATATGGATGCTTTCGAGCCGAACCGACCCAAGCAGCAGACATACCAGCAGACCAGAATAATAAAGTGGTTGATATCTGGTAGAGCCTCAGAGCAGGCTGTTGATTCTCATTGGGATCAGCATTATCTCTGGTGATGCAGACATTTGGCATTTGTCCTATTATAGTTTCACTACTGTAATGGAGAACAGGCAATCCCGCCCCACACCCAGTGTCTGATTTCCTGTGAGATTTAAAAGGAAAGGTCAGATTGCATTTGCTCGAGGTCACCTGCCTGGGACGGAGAACTTGCTGATTGGTTTCTATCAGTATCGCTTCAGACCAGGACCTGTTGAGGATCATGACAAACAGGATGACTGCCGGTGTTTCTGGGTATGCTGCACGTCTCCAGCAGCTCTGAGATCAGCCAGCTTGCTTATACTTGCCAACTCTGTTCCATAATGTTGAATGACACTGAATAGTAACGACTGAATAATACATACTACTGTATTATAGCATATTAAAATTGCATATTTCATTAAAAATCCAAGACATTTTCAAATGATACTGATTTTCAAAATACAGAGACCACATGCCGTCATGTATTGCATTCCCTTTATTTTCCTCATCCTGAGTCGAGTTAATACAATCTATCAGTACTATATCACCCACGTCTAGACGGAAATATCTCAAATAAACTTGAACTACGCAAGTGGGCAGTGAAGGAGCCCTTCGTATTTAAAGGGAATCATTGTGTTAAAATAACATTACCAGCCTAATCTTCTTGAGGATTGACAGCGACCATATGATAGGCTGACACCGCTTCCACTTGGCAGAGACTGTCAGGTGAGTCTCTCCTGAAACACCAATTACGTGTACAAGTTGACAATACTGCAGCCTGCCTGCTTACATCTGGTCACCCCGTCTCTCTGTCTGTCTCCCTCTTGGATGGTTGCTTTGACAACCACTATACTCTTGACTACTTATGTTGTTGCACTCAAGTTATTGAGGACACTTTGTTTGAATCATACAGAAAATGAGAAAACTGAAATCTGAAGTTAAGTAAGTATATAACAAGCACTGTGACAACTTTATTAAAGTTAGCAAACAGGTGTTTTTTAAATTGTGCTTGCTAGAGATGATCGTGACTTCAGGGTGGCCTCGCCCCGTACAGACCAGACATACTTCTACCAAACAAATCCTCATCTGATGTCTTTTCTGTCATAGGAGTAAGACATATTGTATCGCAAACAGGGCTACGGATTGGCCAACCACACACTGTTCTTCATGAAAATGTATTAATCCAGGCTTGTAACATGGCCTTAAGAAATCACATAGTGAAATGTCAATAGTTACAAAGCATGTGGCAATTTTATAAGACGTCCTGCAGCCAATGTCTGCTAACTTTGGGAGGGGAGAAGGTTTGACCAAATCACAGAGTCGCCACGTAATATCTGTTTTTATAGATTTTACACATAGTGCTCTCTAAACTCTGCAACCTGAATGTATAATAAAAGGCTAGAATCAATGCACAAAAGAAAAATAAATGGGAGAACATTGAATATAACACAAGCATATGCTCCACCAGTTTCAAAATAAAATATAACTACTAACTGTAAAGGATATGCTCAAGCTACTATTCATATGTTGTGATTAAAGGTTAAGGATCCTGGTTATTTCTCTGCTGCCATAATGTATTATATCTCAGTTAAAACCAGTGCAGCAGGTGGACTGACTACGATAGCAAACACCTACTAATATAATACAATCTAACACAATGACACATACAGACACGCCCCCAATGGGGGTAAATCAACATTAAGCTGACAGAGTCTGAACAATATTAAATTGCTGCTTTTAAGTATCATAAAGCCGTTCCCAACAGTGTCATTGTGATGAATTGGATTGACCACTTGGTTATTATACCCTGAAGATATTCATTTCAAAGTAATTCAAATTTAGAATACAGCCGATTCCTGACCCTTAACCTAAACTGAACACAAATTTAACCTTATCCTAACCTAGCATACATCCCCAATGGTCCTCCAAAAAAATGTCCCCACAATGTGAGTGAGTTATGGTGTCCCCATATGACTGGTAAAACACACCAACACACACACACACACACACACACACACACACACACACACACAAACACACCTGGAGGTCTTTTGCTTATCATGTCATCGGTATCAGTGCACATAAAAAAATTTGTTTCAACATCAATTACGCTTTTCGAAATGAAAAATTGTCTCTGAAATATTTTGAGTAACAGGTAATTTAAATAAAATATACACAGCAAAAGAGTCCGTAAGACTGTACAGCGTCCATGTGCCAGTTCCTGCACAAACTTTACCTTATCCTAACCGACCATGCATCCCCAATGGTCCTCCAAAAAAATGTCCCCGCAATGTGAGTGAGTTATGGTGTCCCCATATGGCTGGTAAAACACACCAACACACACACACATTCACTCACTCACACACACACACACACACACACACACACACACACACACACACCTGGAGGTCTTATGCTTATCGTGTCATCAGTATAAGTGCACATCACAAACGCTTCAGATATTTTGAACATTGCATGACCTTTTATGGTTGCGTTGCCTTTTGTCTAGACTGTGCACTTGAACTGAAATATATGCTCTGGATTGTCAATAAAAAACAACACCTTTAGTTGTGAAAAGTGCCTTTGAAAGTGTGCGGGTGCAGGGAAATATACGCTTACCCTTGGTGTGACTCCATATAATCAGCAACTATACATAAAGTGAAATATCTGAAATGGCTCTGTCAGCTATGTGTGCTGATAACATTGTTTTGCTGCGGTGCGCCTTTATTCCTTGAGATAAAAAAATTGTTTCAACATCAATTACACTTTTCGAAATGGAAGATTGTCTGAAATATTTTGAGTAACAGCCGCTGAGAGCACGCAACACCATGAATCAGCTCCACATGGGGGCTTTAGGCTTTATTTCCAACCCAGCAGTGGTGCTGTGTTATCCATGCTGTTTTGTTTCATGCACAGCTTTTGTGTGTGTATGTCTGTTTTTTTTTTTTTGGCGCAGTTAACACCAGATTTGTTGGAGTATTTGTGTCAAACAATTGATGTCTGACACCTCTAATATTCTGTGGGACAACAGCAGGGATGGACGATGAGGAGGGTTCAGCCAAAAACACAATTGATCCTTTTTTCATTTCATCACTTTGGGGTTCACAGGTGAGGATAACATAATGATTAACGCGCTTCATTCAGCGGTTCTGTTGTTATTGTCTCATCGGCCTTTGGACCTCTCTCGACAGCACCATGAACAAATTGCAGGTGGGCTAACAGGATCAGATGCTACTTTTGTCATGAGAGGCCTCCTCTAATCTCTCGCCACCTTCCAAACAAAAGCTGACAGAATTCCAGCTTGCAACACACAGATTTGTGAGTAAAAAATATCTAAAAGGGAACAGAAGGTCAACTGGTCTGCACATTTCTTTTGTGACTTTTATCTTTTTTTTTGCAGCCAAGAATATCTCCGTCTAAAATCGTATCTCTTTTTAAATTGAGCATTAAGTCGCAAAGCCCACATTTGCATGTTAATATTTATAAATCAAGAAAATCAATGAATACGTTCTGTAATATAGAATTTAATATGGAAAATAACACTGGTGCTTCTTTGACATTACTGGTTGCCTGGCAATGGCACTGTGATGACAAGCCTCTGCGCCTAGCTGTTGTTTGCAAAGACAAACGTGTCCCAAATCACTCACTCATTCACTACTCCTCACTGTCTATATATGTGTGTGTGTGTGTGTGTGTGTGTGTGAGCAGTGCTCTTTTCTGCTGTCACACAATTAAAACATGCCAGATTAACACCAGCTGGGTGACCATCCTTAATAAATACAGACATACATATTTGTAATAAATACATATTGTAAAACAGTTTGTTGTAATTTAGTTCCCCTGGTAAGCAACGGTGCTGTGGATCTTTCACAGGCTTTTATTGTGAAAGATAAGAACAAAAGAAGCAGTATAGGCAGCGTATCTTCCCAAATTAATAAGTACTTGGTGACTGTTTGTTGTGATGCTTGCTAGATTGTTATTTTTTAGCTCTGTTTAAATCTGCTCTATAGCTTCATTCTTCGCACACAGACATGATAGGATCGGTGTGCTGTGAATCCACGTACCTGAAAGTATCTTATTTGTCCTACTACTGCAGTAAAACAAACTTTGGGTTGAGTAGGGGAAGTTTTTAAAGTCAAAGTAGTTTCTTTTACTCCAGTCAAACCACCTGAGCACACAGAGCACATTTCTTACATCATCATATTCCCCAAATCTGGGTCAAACCAGGTTGAAAAAAATCACCAAGAAAAGGAGATTTGGATCTCCTAGAGCCGTCTTTACTCTCTTCAGATTAACCACCATATTTAAACCCTCCTTTCCCCACATGAATGCAGGAAAAAAACTCCAGGGATTTACCCCCCAAAAAATAAAATAAAACCTCGACCTGGAATTGCTGTCTTATCACAGTGGAGACGGTTCTGGTGCCCTCGTGACCCTGAGAGCTGCAGTGTAGGAGCATTAAGCTCTCGGGCCACGGTGAGCGGTTTTATTTCCCGAGCAGAAGCAAGGTAGTGGGGGGCTGCCCTAAAAGAGGTAATTAAAAAGGAACATCTTGGCAGGCATTTGACCACCGGAGTGTCGCACTTGTTCTCCACACAAAGCCACATCCAACATACGCTGCAGCAAAGACCGCCTGCACCAGTGAAGTCTAGCTGTGGGTGTTTTCTACAAGCCTCAGTCAGTCTGGACGGGGGGCGACACCGTTGGCATCTCAAACTCCAAACCACAGGAGCAACTTGTCTTTGTAATTTGGTGACAAGACTAAGAGCTTATCAGGTAGAGTGGTTGAGTATAACATCTTGATGAAGTGTGTTCCAGGGTTTTTAATTATCCGTATGGGCTTCAACACAACCGTGCTCGTGTGGAGATACAATATCATATAATAATGATGTTGCTTATGAAACAAATCTACACCCATCACTTTGTGACCCATGCACCGACGGTCATTGCATTAGCGTACTCTTTTTGAATGCCTTGCATACAAAATCAAGCTTTCTGTCTATAATTCAAAAGTAGAGAGCCGCTTTCAGTTTTACTTCGGGAAGCATTTGCATCAGATGCAGAACACCAGACAGGCAGGTTGAATTAAACAAAAGTGTAATACTCAAGGCTGGTTTGAGTTAACAACCCTGAAAGGCTAGAAAACCGGAGGAAGCGGGCTGAAGCGAGTCCAATTACATGGGGAACAATACAAAAACTAAACTAGGAACAAACTGGAATAGAAGGAGGAACACAGGCAGGAAATCAACGAGGAACATGAGGGACAAACACAAACAACCTGACAACTGAAAGAAGGAAAGCACACAGACTAAATACACAAGGGAATTATTCACTAATGAAACACAGACCAGACAGAAAACAGGTGGGAAAAAAGACAAAGCCAGGAGATATGACACACGAGGAAGGTGACTTTCAAAATAAAACGTCCTAAAACCCTAGGACCATGACGGTTTGCTGACATTAACATAAAACACTTAGCTGGCGTAAACTCATGCACTAATGATGCAGAGTGGAGTTGCCTTTGATTTTGATCTAATTGCTGCGATCTGAATGGAGGATAGGGGGCTCGCTATGACTGGATGTGTTCAAAATTGCCATTGGTTGTGCTCCAGAGTGTCGCCTCCATTAATCTCAGCTTCTCTTCAAACCAGCTGTTTTGCTTATTTAAAAATGAGACGTACAAAAAGCTCACGCTTGCTAATTACAGTGCAGCTGAAGAGACTTAGCAGACACTTCTGCTAATGTACTTCATTAAGTCATGAAAACCCAAATTATATATATATTAAAAAAAAAGCAGACATGCCACATCACGTGTGCAGCCTACACTCGTGTTATTGGCAGATTGCACAAACAGCTGCACTGCATCATTTCAGCTCCGTGTACATTTATGTGTCGACATTCCGTTCGTTAACGACTCCTCTTTTATCCACTTCTCGGGTAGAAAAAGACACATATAGCAGCGTGGCATGTGTTTATTTCAAACAGCCTAAAGCTAAATACACATTATCATTATTAAAGACTCCGCCACGATGCGATAGGTTAATGGGACACGGCACAGATGGCCATATCGCTGGCAGAGCGGTGTGCTCTGGCTATTCTCCCGAGGACCTTCCTGCGTCTGCACTGGTGGAGTGCAGTCAGAATTGTAAGTAAGACACTGCCAAACCCTGAAAATAGAACAATAATATGAATTCAGTAAAAGATCTATGAGAATTTGTCAGTCTGTCATTTCACATCATAGCTTTGATATTTCTGCACACATTCTGTTGAATTCCTTCTCAGAGGAACCGGGGACTTGTAGGTTTGGACTTCTTCCTTTAGTCCAAGCCAGATAAGCGACTGAAAACGGATGAATGGATAGATGGATGGGCAGATTTATATAAAAACACCTCATTCGCTCACAGAAATGCATCCCCGTCATTCAGCTATCTCCACTGACACTTGCTCTTTCTGTCCAGTTTCTTTTTTGAATTCACACATCTCATCCCATTTTCCTTCAAAAGGCAATATTCCTCTGCCGTCTCTCCATGTCCATTTTTAGGGACTGTGCATAAAATGTATCATCATATTACGTAATGCCAGGAGACTGCACATTCACCCGGGGCATTTCTTATCACGCCTTTCAGGGAAAATATAGACACTAAACCCAGAGACAAAAAAGATTCAGCACCATCCAGAAGCTCTGAAAGGACACGGAGGCCTCCCGAAAGAGCAGAATGTAGAGTCCCACTCCTGCAGTCATTACTGCTGCCTGCGTTCTTCACATTGCAGTCTTTAGTGAGAAAGGGCAAGATGAAAAGGAAAACTCGGAGGAAGAGATATCATTGAGGTGATCAAATCAAAACTTTTTCTTATGGTTATCTTGAATTATCCATCCAACCATTCTCTACCGCTTATCCTGTATTCAGGGTCGCGGGGGGGCTGGAGCCGATCCCAGCTGTCATTGGGCGAAGGCAGGGTACGACCTGGACAGGTCGCCAGTCCATCGCAGGGCCGACATGTGTTATCTTTAATTATACAGCTACTCAATAGAACATTTTGTCATTAGGCTGATTCATCATAATGTAAAGAATTTGACATCAGGGACACGATGTGAAAATGAGTCCACCACCTCTCCAGTCCGCTAAGTGCAGCTTGATCCAGGGCGCCACAATGGAGCACATCAGTCACCGGCCTCCCGCTGGGTCAGCCTGAAGTCTTACTTCATCCATCTTATCTTGCTGTCACTGAACATCACACAGCCATGAGCATGCTGGGTAGTGAAGTAGCCTCAGGCCCTAGCAGGGTTAGCTTAGCTTCCATCTGGGCTCTCTCCTGGGGCTGTAGACTTTGCTTTTGGTGGTTTTTGGTCGTCGGCAGGTGTAGCTGGGCGATCAGCTCTGCTGCACTGATAGAACGCTCACGGGTCTTTTTCTTGATGTATCTTATGGCATATGACAAAATACACTGAGTGCTCTAATGGACGATGACTAACAGTTTGATTGAATACACAAACAAACATTAAACTCTTGTCATAGTTACTAAAGAACCAATGCAGTATCAAGGCCCGGTCAACCCAGCATTTAAAATGGAAAATACTTGAGTCCAGTGGAAGTGAAAGCAAGTCAAGGAGGCAAAGTAAATCCATCTAGTCTTTTTCCATTCAAATTCAATGTCGGTGAACTTTGAAACTCAAATAAGTTCCATTGAGAGTAACAAACGTCAGCAGCTATTTCTGCAATCAGTCATTTCCGAGGCTATTGTTGTGTATTGTGTTATACATATCTACATTACTATTAACCTAGCCCCAGTGATGTAAATATTGTTCTTTACTCTAGTTCCACACTTAAATGCCACACCGACCAGGTCTTGCCCTGTTTTCTCAAAGAAAATCATTCATAATGCATCATCTCCAGAGTCCCGATATCTAAGGAGTAAGCCGCGGCAGAAATTCTGGACTGCACTGCGCTCGAGCTGCCTCGGACCACAAGCTGGGATCTTTCATCCATACATGCATACATGCTGTCATCTCATTACAGATTGGGCTGTGGAACTTGTTTTACAATGCACAGACTGCAGTAGCAGTGGCACTGCCTTCAATCCGGCAGAGCCTCCCATTGTGAAAGGGATATTGAAATAGAATATTCCACATTGACGTGTAAATATTAACTTGACACTTAATCAACGCGTTGGACGCGTTTTTGCTGTCCAACTCGGAGATATTGCAGTATGAAGACTGACCTATTTTTTTCATACAACTATATATTCCCCATTGTATTTTTCTGGGCAATTTCCGCAGCAGGCTGTTAGAAAATGTGAAATGATCTGTACAATGGAGTCATCTAATCAAAACAGCAGAGGATGTAATAAAATAAGTGTTTATGTTGACTTAATCACACGGTTCTCCATGACTTTGTTTTTGTGGTGTTAATAATAATCACAGAGTCATTTCCCTCATGAAATATATATATAAAAATAACATGTAGAAATAGTCTGGAGTCCAGATGAGCAAAAAATTGGAAGGGACATTTCATTCTGATTATGATTCTGTTTAAAAAAAAATAATGAAAAAATTATGATTGTTCTAATAGTAGATGATAATGGTCTGAGGATTTGATTGTAGGAGTTGTTATATATATATATATATATATATATATATATATATATATGATTCAATAATAAAAAATACCAGTCGTTAGTTTATGTTTACCAATATTTTATCTATCCATTGTAGTTGACTATTTTTCACTATTAAATTGTCTTTTGAACATTTGTCTACCTTTAGATCTTCTAGATATCTTTGTATCATGATGGTGCATGAATATATTCCAACCTCTTAAAAGGGTGACGACTAATATGTTATTATAGACACTGATACAGGAGACAGAAGAGACAAAAGGCAGCAGCTTATTGGAACGAAGCAGTGTGTCAGTTCTGTCTGCACTTCGCTAAACCCTGTATACCACTAAATGTCACTGCTCACATCTTCAACACCATAAACATTGATGGGACTGCGCTGAAAATCATTTCACAGTTTGCAGCTTCCATCAAAACCCTTTCTGCAAATTTGCCCCCAGTCATGTACATCTCCATCCAGATAATGTGTTAATCTTCTCTACAGTGCAGACAGTCTCTGGAGATCACTTGTCTATTTCATGGGTAGTTTCCCACCGAATCTAAAAAGGGAAGCGCTGGGACTTAATTATTCTGAACACTTCAACTTAGATGTCACGTGACTCTATACGTGAAGTGAGACACGTTGCCAAATCAATGAGCAGTTTCTCGGGAGGTGTGTGTTATATTTACAATGATAAGATTAGAGCATATTAATAAGACAAAATATCATAAAGGAAAACAAGGTAGACAGGCAAGATAGGAGGAGCTAGAGATTGTCACTCAAATCTGGTCCATTTGAGATTAAAAAGATTAACGTTCTTTTTACAATCAGAGAGAAACACTGCACCACTATACTAAATGTTATATTCTGTAATGTGATCTGTTTACCTTTGGAGTCACTTATCCATCCACTTCTAATTTCATTGCAGGGGAAAGTGACGTGATAACCAAGTCTTTTTTTTCCCCCCTGGGATGTTTCTGGGATCATGTCGCGCCGCGTTGTTCAACCCTGGGTGCTTTTAGTGAGAGAGTGACAGCTCAATGCCTTGTTCTTCAAATCATAAACAGTGAACAGTGAAAACAGCAACTTTGGAGAGTCACAAAACATCCAGCTGAAAGGTGCGTTTTACAAGGCTGCTTGCTTTTTTTCTTTTTTTTCTTGTGGTGTGTTTAATACTAACTTTGACACACACACACACACACAGATAGACAGATATTACAAACCAACACTCCTTACTCTTCGTATGTCGATCATGACTAAGGACTCACATGGCTAACGAATCATAAACTAGTGATAAACATAAACATGCGAAGTCAAGTTAAACTTGCTCAGATTCCTAAATTAGAGGTTGACCAACAGTGGATGTTTAAAGGACCATATCATAAAAAAGCAATTGGCTGGATAAATGAATGCTACCCCATATACAGCCGAAAGTGTTGTGTTATATATTTGAGAGATAACGTTTGTGTGGAAGAATAAACTATAAAGAAGTGAGATATGACTAAGATCAGCTGTTGCTGGACTTCCCCGCTTGACTGGTGATGACTGTGCAGCCAGTGGTCACTTCTGGAGCCCTTCCACCTGCGATAGTTTCTAAACATCTGGATGGTTAATTAGTCGACCTACAACCTAAATCTACTGGACAATGACAGGGAGTTTCTAGGATCAGACTAGCTTGTACACCAGGTCACAACATAGCCTGGGAAGGGGTCAAGGTATTCCCTCAGGAGTTGATCCATCTGGAGAAAGATCAAGGGGCTGTTCACAGTGGAAACCCTGTTTGAACAGAGTCTAGGGTTATGACCTCCCCCCATATAGGATCCATCTCTTATTATGTGAGGTCAGATATGTTGTTCCCAAGGTCAAGTGTGAATCTTTACCCAAAGTGCTAAATGAAAAGGCAAATGTTTGAAGACGACTCTCTCCTCACCCAAGAGGCTTCTTCAGTTAACATTTACTTACCACCCCAAGATGTATTGTGACCTTTTGTTGTCTCCGTTAGAAGGACACAGAAGAGGGACTTCAGTGTCTTGCCAGTCACTTCATATGCCCCTGCGACCCATCTTTCAGCACTGTCTTCCTTCGGCTCCTCACATCGGTCGTCAATTTGACACAAGTGTGACGGAACCAAGCGCTCCTGGTTTAATCAATACAACCGTCTACACCAGAAACTTAATAGCTGAAGACGAATTCACAGTTAAAGAGAAAGTGTGCCGATTTACACTTCAAAATCTGTTTACAATGATTTTGGAAAAAAAGAAATAAGGAGTATTTTGTGGCTCCAGAGGGAGTCACAACAGGCCTCACGCCTGAATCTGATGCCTGCAGGGCTCACTACAGGCATCAGATTTGAAATGCCAACACACAGAACCAGCCTTTTTTTGTTGTTGAAAAGGTCACTATTTAGCACAGTGTTGTCTATTATCAGGGCCGTCCAGGGCTCACCATCCCCACACTCATCTAAATCCTTTTAATATTTCAATAAATACATTTTGACATTCAGTGGTGGAAACAGCACTTCAGTGTCAAATGCTCTGTTACAAGTAAAAATCCTAAATTCACATTACTCCAGTAAAAGTACAAAACTAGCATTGGCATCACTTATAGTAGGCTACCAAATACAACTCCTCATTGTGCAAAATGGTTATTACAGGAGAATTTAGATTATATTATTGTATGGAATGCAAGTTTTACACTATAATAACACTTTTGGCCTTCATTTTTAAACAATATATGTAGATAAAAATGCATCAGATGCTATGCTTTTAGTTCTTCAGAAGAGTCTTTTTCTTTCAACTTACCCAAATAACAACACAAACATTGTATTGAGTCGGAGGGGTGGAAAAACGGTTGCTGTGCACACTAGAACTATGGCTAAATGCATTAATTGTAGACAGTGATAGAGGTTTTAAGCTGTTCCTGCTGCACTGCTGAAGCTTTAGATATGCAGCTAGTGTAGCCACGGTTGTTAAGACTTTTCACCGCAGTAGAAGAATCATACCAGTATCATCACAGTTCTTCCTGTTTTGCTCCGTAATGTAAAGATGGGTTTTTATTGTCCTTAGAAGCAACCTATGAAAATGTATGGCATTTAGTTTGATCACACATTTATGCTCTCACTTCTGATACAGTAGGTTATGTATACTCGCATATAGTACATATACAAGCTATTGTTTGAGTTATAATACCATTTTTTATTTTATTTATTTTGTTAATGTATTTGTGTAGGAACGTCTGCCTTTCTTTCACCATATACCTCCATACATTTTGTTTCAGTTATACAAGCCACAGAAAGTAAATACACAAGAAAAAGGAAAAGAAAAAAAGCATTTCACAGCAGGTATTGTAGATATTCATACAAGGAAATTTCTTATTTTATGTTATGTCACTTTTATATTTCCATTATGGAGAGTCATTGTTATGACCCACCTCGGAATGGAGACGCAACATAAAACCAGTTGGAATTGGTGAAAGAAAGGTATTTTACTTGCAGTGGATTAAGGCAAAACGCAGCCAGGTTTCTACAAAGAAAATGTGAGGGGGCCAATGGATGCCATTTAAAACAGATGGATCAATACCACCAAAAGGGCTCTTAAAGCTAGAACTACACTAAGCTATCGCAAGGAAACCAAATCCAAAAAAAACCTCTCAAACTGTGCCAAGAGACAATCACTTTATGTGGAGAAAATCAGTTTGAAGTCACAACTATACCTGGCTCAGGCTACAGACAACCTCAGGTCAAGGCCTCCAAAAACCTCAACATGACTCAGCTCATCAGAGTGCTCCTTCAGGAACCAACCGAGAAGGCGGATGGGCCCTGGAAGTCCAATCACTGACGGGGAACTGTGCATCCTACTTACAAGAACACCCCCCCACCACCACCACCACCAAAAAAGGGGGTTAATAAATGGATTCAGAATCTATTGAATGTCTTTGTGACTGAAATGCACCATCATTTGCATAAAAGTCAGACTAAAGCAAATGTGTCCCGACGACATTCATTTGTATAAATATTATGCTAAAAATCAGAGGGTGATTGTCTTGATGTGAAAGCTGGATTCCATCCATCCATCGTCTACCGCTTTATCCTATAAAAAATCAAAATGGGCAATCAAACAGAATGCCAAAAGACTGATGCACTAAACACATAGATGGAGACCGGAGGCTCCAGATTCAGACTCTTAGCTGGACTCTCAGAAATCTACAGGACCTTCAGACCAGCAGCAAACAGAGTGTAAATATTAGTTGTGAGCGCAGGTTTGTCAATGGAGCTGTTAAATTGAAAGAACTTGCTAGTAGCAACAGGATGAGGTATTATTGTGCCCAACCCCGGAAGCCAATGGGATTTTCCCTATTGGGTGTTGGATTATTGCAGAAAATCAAAAACTGCATTAGTGCAAGTACACAAGGCTGTGTACTAGTTGGGGTGTTTAACAGTCTCTTTAGCTTCTTGTTAGCAATCATGGTTTTAAAAATACACAAGGGGGGGGATTTACTGATGTATTTATTGTTGGAGAATAAAAAACAAATCTCTGCCTTATTTCTGGCAACGAAAAAACAATTAAAAAAATTCTGAGATAATATATAGCCTATTGTTGTAGCTTTTATGAGATTGTTGATTTAGTACAATTTAGGTTCTCTGCGACCTGTTCACTGCTAACCAAGCTAGCTATCTCAAGCTAATGTGTGTGTGTGTTTTTTTGCTTTTGTTTACTCCATTTACACTAAATTCATGACTGTGCTGTGGGCACTTCACTTTAATCTTCAGTCACTGTTGTTTCTTTCTCGCATGGATTTGACAAATACTTTAAGGAGTGTGCATTCAGTTAGTAATTCATAATATCCACACCATGGGCATGCCTCCATGGAGGCGATGCCATTCCGGATGGAGATGTCTCACATGGATTACCATAAATTGATTTATGTTGCCCAAAGGATCTACTTTAGTAACCTCGGCGATCCCCTGACCTTTTCCTCTCGAGCCCCTATATCTTAAAATTTATGAATTCCTCCAATACATTGGCTCATGACCAGATACCTACAAAACTTGCCCATTGACCTCGCTGAATAGATCTTTGGTTTCTTGTTTGTCATGTAATTTTTGTCTGATTTGTAAATCAGTCATTTGTTATCGAGTGTTATTTTCAGTTTCACCATTGCATGCAACAAAAACCTCCAAGGCTCCTTATTCAACTTCGTTTTGGAAATTGTATTATATCTCTGCACCTACACTAGAACAGCTGACACCGTAACATCCCAATAACCATCTCGGCAAGCACGTTATATCAGCAAATCATTTCACCCTCACCCACTCTCTACACAGTGAAGTTCTCACATAGATCGTATGCTGCAAGTCACCAAATCCTGACATACAAAAGGTGTTAAGAAGCTAACAAATCAATAAAAAAAGTGTATCAGAATTATTTCAGCAGTCACACAACCAGTTTTCCTGAAAAAAAAAAACCTACAGGTTACCTACCTGTGCAGGTGCCCCTGTCAGAAGCACCACCTTGGTTAGTTTAGCTCACACCGCTGCTGAATGCACCCATTCACCTGCTTGTGTTAAAAAGGTAGACACCAGACCTATTGTAACCAGCTCTCAACGGGGCACAGCCTGGCCTTCCCCAAAACCAGGTCCAGCTCCATCAACACCTCAGTACACTGAGGCTTTTTTCCCTTACATATGCCTGCACTCTCTCCCATGCGATTTCCACAAAATATAGCCCACAATCTCCCGAAGCAAAAGCTCCCTTGGTGAAATATAGTTAAGAAATGCAATTTGCCAGGATAAATCCAGCTTGCTGACCAAGCTTGTGATGAACCCCGAAGAGTGCAGCTCAGCCAAAAGTCAGTGTAGTTTAGAAGTGCAATGATTTAAGCTTTTACAGCCAAGTGTGTTAAGAGACAACAAGCCGACTGGTCTCAGTCTATGTGCTGGCAGTAACGGGGCTCAAGCCCCCCAAGTGGCTCCACTAATTCCAAACATGTGCACAAGCCTGGCTCAGATTTGGCAATTAAATCAATGATTGCCCAAACATCACCATGATCTTTTTTCACTGTTATTAGAATATAACCCATTGGTACTTATTAGTAATGTTGCTCCCTTACAGCCCCTGAAAACAGGGTTTCAGTGTTTAAGTATGTATATATGACATTATATTTGCATTAAGAAAAAATTGAAGTCAAAATTTGCACGCCCAGTTATTAGCTATTGACTCCAAAAGCAGTGGTAGGGTACAACATCCATAGGTTTCATGTTCATGTTGCCTTCATTTAGTAAAGATGTGGTCTAATTGCCTCAATCTATGTTGCCCACCTCTATGGATATTGTTATACATTTTCAAATGATCCCCCTTGATGCTGCATAAGCTTTAACCTCACTTAATTCAACTCCTTTTTACATTAGCTTTATCAAGCGGAGGATAATCAGATGGGAGTTTAACAGTAATGCAATGCTTTAGTCATTTAACTTTAGCTTCCTCAGAATTGTTCTTTATCTCTGTTAGATTGATTATGTAAACCAATTTATAAGCCATTTAGGAGCGCAATTCATATATGCTGATCATCTCTGTGTTGCCAGGTTTTGCAGGTCTATCTAAGCATCTAGAGGAGGCTTTTGTACAATGAAGTACTACAAGAAATTAACACCTTCTGCTGAATAATTCACACCAACACCTGTCTATTTAACTGAGGCGTATGACTATTTTTATTTACTCTCCAATTCTTTTCAGTTAGAACAACAGACTTGCATATGTTCATAGAAAGCACGTCACCATTCATTTACTTACAGGGATCATTGAACTCGCACACCTCTGGCAATGGAGCAATTTTGCACCAACAACCAGAACTAGTAACAACTGCCGTTTATTCAATTTGGAGACCAGATTTAGCTAAGATGATTAGGTTTGAACCCAGAAACCCAACAAGAAGGTACACACCTTTCAAAGAAAGGAGGGAATATGTCTTTATGATTCCTGTTTAATTTACATTTGTATGGGAGTGCAATCGAGTTCCATCCTTAGCAGAGAAAAGAGGCTGCTAGGATGATAGAGAAGATGAAGAAAGTTGAGTCGTGGCGATGAGGATCCAAGATGATGATGTCAGCTAAGATCCAATGATTGTAGAGAAGATGGTGAGGAGGGAGACGGAGACACAGTTCTCTCCGAAGTAAAGGCTCAACAAAAACCAAGCAGGACAAAGACTTAAGAGTAAATCACTCAGTTGTCCTTAATGGTGGAGACATGTGTTTTGTCACAGGACACCAATATCCTTACATTCATGTATCTCAATAATATTTAACAACAATTACTTCCAAGTTTGATCTTTTAATTATCTCATCTTATCTGTCCAGTTTAAACATTGACTGTTTTTGCCTGTAGCTGAATTAAACTTTAAACTGTAACGTAAATAGTTTTTTCCTAAATGCAGCGTATGCAACAATTTCAAGATGATGCCATAGACTGTATGTAAGCAGTGCATGAAGCTGCTTTGGAGCTTGGAGTTTTGGCCATCGCCATCTTGGCATTTTTGCAACCATTGACTGGAAGTGACCATATTAGGACTGCAGAAGAGCGACGGGTGGATCTGACAAACACAAGCAGCAGTGCGGCACCCTTTTCAGCATCTGACTTCTGGTGTGAAGCTGTTAACAGAGTTATGAGCACTAGTGAATTGAGCGCAGATAGCAAAAAGTAATACAATAAATGCTAACCATTCATTTACAAGGATAGCATGCAAGTAAAGTCAATAAAACACAGCATTTTCTAGCATTTTTTTATGTTTACAGGTGGATGCATTTAATTTTAATTTAATTTCTTAATTACTACATCATTATGTGATTAAAGTGCTCAGAACGGTCTCTGATGACAATTAATTGGTAAGTGTGGATGCAGCTTTTAAAAACATTCTGAAGACTGTTTTTCCAGTAATCAACCAATTGCCATAAAAGGTCCCCAATTATTCAAAAACACATAAATCATTACTCATCTGGCACGTGCATACACGCCGTCAGGTTTCTGCATTGGAGTACAAAAGGACAGCGAGAGTGTGTCTGGGAGATAAGGATTGACCTTGCAGGGCCAGAGCTGACGTGAAACAGCTCTGTCAAAGAGCCAACCATGTGGAGAAGGCTGCTAGTATTTCTAGGTCACAGAGACCATGTGAATGTGCTCCCAGCTCCTTCAGCTAGACTGAATGATTTATTACTCAGTCAAGAGTCAAGAGCGAAGACGGTAGCAAGGAAATATAATATGGAAGGAAATGAAGAAAATGAAAGATCATAAAAAAATTACATATTATTCCACATATTTAATGTTTTTTTTTTAATTTTAGAAATGTTCTGTGCAGAAAATAAAAAGATATTTCAATGTGTGTGTGTGTGTGTGTGTGTGTGTGTGTGTGTGTGTGTGAGAGAGAGTGAGTGACTGGCCAATGGCAGAAATTGAGAAAAGGTTCATGGTTTTAATTCAATGCATGACAACATATGTCTACATTGTGCAGTGAAATGCTTGTTTGCCTCCCCATGGTTTGAAGAACAAAATAAATTGAGGAAAAAAAACTTCAAAAACACAACGACAAATCAAAATGACTATAAAAACCAGGAATTAATAAGAACAGTAAGGAAGTGATTACAGAAAAATGCTTTGGAAAATCTCTCTCTCGAAAATAATCAGGTTGAAAGTTCTCAACACAGATTGTCCCACTGAGTCTCACATCTGCAGGAGGTAAGAGGGAAATTGCAGGTGAAAGGAGAAAGTGTCGTATGACTGGCATTACAGCCCTCCGTGTGGGTGGTTTTGTAAATAACGCCCAGAAATGGATGCATTCATTCCCATATGCATCGTATTCTCCAAGAAATCTGAACAAGTAGCAGACTTTGTCTTCGTATACACAAATTTATTCCCACTTTCTACAAAGACAACTGCACATTTCACCTTTTCAAAAACACACTGGCTCACATTAGCTTGTTGCTTTGAGGAAAACTAAATGATTATATGTCTCACAAGTGCTAAAACACTGTCTCACAAGTGCTAAAACACTGACTCACAAGTGCTAAAACACGTACCATGAATGTAAAATTGAGTAATCCAGCTTTATGTGTTGCTGCTGTGAAACACAGGATCATCTGTTGAATGGATTTTTCAACATCATTTACATTGTTGTTCCTGTTAAGTTTATGTCATTTGTAGCAACCAGGGGCCCGTTCCTAGAAAGCAGGCTTAACCAACTCTGAACTTAACTCTGAACCTAACCCTGAACTCTGAGTCAACCAACTCTGAACCTGACTCAACCTAACCCTGAACTCTGAACCTAACCCTGAACTAATTTTCATATAGGTGTAATCCCCTCAGGCACAAAAAGAAAGTGGCTTTAGCTGAAAATTAAGCATAAGATAAGAATATTGCACAAATACGTAGACTAAGGCATATGATTTTAATCATATCTCACATATTAACACAGAAATGTCAAACATTTCAAAAAACATTGCAAAAAATCTAAAGAGCTCTGCAAAGAATCTGGTCGCAGATTATGTTCGCGATATGAAATGTTGAAAATGTCGGAGAATATTGTTTATTTGATCGGTAGGAAAAACGGTAATTTTCTTAAAATCCTCTCTCGACGTAAAGCTGCTAGAATCACTTTTATTTCCATAGCGATTAGGTTGACGAGGAAAGGATGGCAATTTTTTTCAGAGTTGGTTCAGATTCCAGAAAGAGGCAGAGACATGTAGGGAGTCAGGGTACGTTGAAGCAAACCTGCCAGCGAGCAGGTTAGGTTCACAGAGTCAGTTACTATGGTAACTGACCTAAGTGAGTTACCTCTCTTTCTGGAACGGAAAACTCAGAGTATCCCTCTTCTCAGGGTTAACAAACTCAGAGTTTCAGGAAAACCTGCTTTCTGGGACAGGGAAGGTTTGTGGATGAGTGGTATGAAACAAACAAAACGAGTTAGAAGTCTGATACATGGTTTAACAACATAGCATCAACATAATGCAGATTTTGTTTTTTTAAAAGGCTGCACAACAAAAACTCCCATTATTGATAAGAACAACACAGATTACGGAGTTACATTTTGCACAGTCCATCGCCGCGCTCCATCTTTTAATTATACGTTTCAAGCAAGCAGACCTTTTATTGTATCATGCCATGTAGGAACATCGTTACATCTCTCTTGTATTATCACAGTTCAGAAACGACCCGGTAACCATGACAACTTTATTTAGGCCATCCTCATCAGGTTGTAAAATGTCCAAATAGCAAACAAAAAAGGGGGCTGGATATCCCAGCCTGGAAGAATAAAAGATGGAGTAACCAGGTAACCAGGCCAACCAGGCACCTCATCCACCTAAACCATCCCACGGAAACCCGTAGCCGTGTGCTGGAGAAGTAATCGAGGAACTTCAGGAACTTTTTTTCTGCATGTAAAGGATCTAAACTATTACCAACGACCTATTAAGCAACTCTTCCATTGCTTTGGATGGCAAACTGACAAAAAAACACCCTTAAACATCTGGCACATTAATGCAGATTTGAGTATTCATTATTTCCAATTACCTCCAATTAAATGCCAGATCACAGCAACTCAATGGTGAGGTTGGTGAACGAAAGCCAGACTGTAGACATTAAATGTGAGAAGCATCATTATGTGTACAATGATGCTTCTCACACATTTAGTTTCACTTCATATCACACGTTACTTATAGATCCACTTCATCGTTCCAGCCAGCAGCGTTATTTGTGCTTATGAGCCGTAACTACTCCGTAAGCACAATTCAAATCAAACTCCATTCAATACTTCATCAGCGCCGTCTCGCTGTCACATTCTCAGAGCTCAGAGAGCAGAGGGCCGGACCGTGTGATTTATTTAACCGTTATTTATCCAGGATGGTCCCAGTGATTTTTAAAAATGTCTTTTTTATCTCAGCTACTGACGCTCTGAAGAAATCCAAGATACCATTCAGCAATATCTTCTAATAATATCTTCTAATATTGTTCCTATATCGGTAAATCCGATTTTGGTTTTTCATATCGTTTGTGTGTGCGTAGAATCCCTGCCGGTGACCATGACTGTGAAATCTTCACCATTCACTCTGAATTTTAGCCTGAAAGTCTGGAAAATAATAATTATTGTGTTCACCTCTCAAACTTCCATCTTCTGATGATTACCCAAGGTGAGGGATATTACCGATTGTTGCAATTACTTTGGGCAAGTTGTGAAGCGAATCAGTCAGATTCCATGAATATGTTGGTGACACGCGTAATGCTGCATGATGGATGCACTGGCACGGCTAGAAAAGCACCTGAATGGAAGTATTGGGAGGGAACGAGTGTTCAGAAGACCACCTCACCCACAAGCAACTCCATTTCTGTGTCAGGAATATTCATTTTCTTGTTCTTCATCTCGGCAGTTGCTGTGATTCTCCGTTAAGAGAGAAGCAGACTCATTTCTACTCATGAGGTGCTTTGCATTGAAAATACAGTATATGGTTGGATGAGGCCATGTGAGATATGAAGCTGGTCCACAAGAGGACAGTTCCAAGTGGATTTGTGAGTTATAAAAAAAGGAAATGGCTGTGTTTATAGACCCGCTGACACATTTTCTTGTAAACATCTTAAATGCAAAATATACATCCTTGTTCATCTTCCACAATAAGAACTGTATTGCCAGTCCCTAAAAGAACCAGATCTTTTATTTATTCAGTGTTCACTTCTCATAAAAACACAGAAATCTACATTTCTTTTCCACTGAATTTAGCCTGGATTTCCACCTGAAATCCAAGCAAATAATTATCTCCGAACATTGGCCCGGCTTTTGTACGACAGTCTGTCAAAAAGGGCTGTCTTCACTACAGCCAGTAACCCCCCCCCCCCCATCGACATTGAATTGGTTTAACGAGGGGGATTGGTGGAATAATGCCTGTCATTTCAGTCATTATTAAGCCCAGTGTGTGTTCACACTGGTGAGAAATGTGTTAGCCCCTTTTATGGCCCGTTACATGTCCAGCGACACGACTGCAGGTCAAAAGTTCCATCTGAACCGGCATCTCTAAAGCTCCATTAAGCATTGCTCATCTATTATAATCCAGTCCAGAGTAGACAAAGCCTCAAGCCTCGCAATTCATGTCATGCCTGTAAATAGCTTCCAGAGTATTTCCAGCTACATGAGAGAACTACATTCATTTCCGCTGGCTTCATGATGGCTCTGATGTGCATTGGCAGCAGTGAGGCTTTATATATCTATATGTGTGTGCAGGTGTGGGCCTTTTCAAATCATGTCCAATCAACTGAATTTACCAGAAGAGGTGGAAGGTGTGGAAACAGCCCAGAGATCATCAAGAGGAATGGGAGGCACCTGAGCTAAAGGTCAAGCAGAGGGTCTAAATACGTATTTTTATTTGAATACATCCACTTTGTCATTATGGGATGCATTTAAATTATTTTATTCTATTTTTATGCCTTCAGCATAACAAAAAGTGAATTCTTTCTGAATGCACTATACATATATAGAACCATTTATCTGCACCATTCAGCCTGAAATGCACATGCATGAAGGAGGGAGATGCTCTTCAAGGACTTGATGCGAAGTGTGCATGAAATGACGGCTGGGTTTTTCTGTTTGATGAATAAGACAGGTCTCTGGGTGCTTTGGAGAGGCACGTTTGGTGAATCTGCTCCTCTGTGTTTTTCCATCAACCTAAATTCCTTCCTTTTTCTTCTCCTCCTCCTCTCTCCACCTCCTGCTTTTTGCTGCCCCCCCCCTCAGCACGCCGCCTCCCTCGCTGTCTTTTCCAGTCCACTCCATCTCCTAACTCCTGCATATCCCCCACATATGAGATATTCTCTGGCTTTGGTCTCTGTCAGACCACCTTGTCCCTCTCTTTTCTTCTGTGAAGCAGAGACCACAGCTGCAGATTCAAGGCAGCGAGGACTAACAGGGGGTTCGTACTCCATCATATCATCTATATAGCTTCGACTTTTACATTTCTGGATTTGCAAAGTCACATTGATGCAAATACATAGGAAAAACAAACACCTATTTATACACAGTTTGACATATACAGTGACGACTACTGTAGATGTATACATGGTGGTACTTTTTCTTCCACTGAGTTGATTCCTTGGGATTATTTGGAATCAGCTGTGGAGCTCATTGGTAGAAAGCCTGGCCAATGGGTCTCACATGGACCCAATAAAGGCAGCATATGTGTTACGGTGATGATAAACAATATCTAGCATCATCGAATGATTGGTGCAAAAACAATCCTCCAGGGACAACATGACCGGGAAAAAGCATTCTCCAAGTTGAAAATAGACAAAAACCATCGCACTCACAAGCTTTTCCCGGAGATTGAACCTGTATAACGTTCAAGGTAGTTTTATTGCTGCCAGCAGAACAAACACAACAATCACAGTACATAAAATCATTTAGAGTTATTTCAAAAGGCCAGTGAAAGATTCAACGTTAAGAGCAACGTAAAGAAGGTGACTGGGATCGGGCTATTTTCAAGGACGAGACCTTGTGCAGACTCAGGAGGTCCTTTACCAAGCCTGCTTTGTTTGCTGCACACTCAATACCACAATACCCTGTTGTCTGTTTTTTGCTTTTGAGGATCAGTAACCCGTAGCAGATGAAAGAAAAAGTAAGAACAGATTGGATGAAGTAACAGTAAAACTTTCTCAAAGAAGAGATATCAACGTTAAAAGTACATGCGCTGGTGAGCTTTGCTGCACACGGAGTCCTGGTGATGCTCAAAGGTCAGTTTATCCCCACAGGTGAGCTAGCGTCAGGTCCAAATGATTTCGAAAAGTATCCTGCACAATCCTGAAATGACTTCTTGACAGAGTCAACACAGGCTTGTTGTCATTTAGCAGCGTAGGAGCTTTCATCTTTGGCCCAGGAACAATTACAGAGCAAAGGGACCCTGTGGAGTTGAAGTGACCACTTGACGATTCTACAGAACGTGCCAGCCAGTTGTTCAGCACAGTTTTTTCCTTCACACCTGGAAAAAAAGCTTCAGAACCAGCCTATGAACCTGAGGTGAATTCTGCCCTGGAGCCGATCCCCAAAAAATTGGACCGCTCCTTATTGGAATGGTGAGCATGAAAAATATCTCAGTCCATTAGAAAGTTGGTGGTTGGACTTGTTGATGAGAGATTGGACACTCCTTGGACTGTTCTTCTTGGACTATCATGGACTTCACCCCCTCCCATGCGTTATTTGTCCTAGTTAGATTCAGCAAGCTTAAAAGTTCCTTTTTAGCTTGTTTTTGTCGCTCCCTGTAAAACCACCACAAGGGTGGTGTGAAGAAAGATGTGCATATTTGAGCAAATAAATATTTGAGCAAATAAATAGAAAAATAAATCGAGTAAATAATAATAATCATACTGTTTCCATGAGGATGAAGTAATGACAAGAGTCAAACAGTATTTGAAGGTTTCTAACAGCAACCAGAGCTATAATTTCATGTGGTGCAGCCACCTCCGTGACGTCAATGACGCTCTCTTTCTCCTACTTCCCTCCGCCAGAGGAGAAAAACGAGTCATACAGAGTAGGAAGTAAGGTAATAAAACTGGAAAACACTGATAAGACACATCTGTGGGATTAAACAAGACTCTCTGTGGCGGCTAAATGAGCACCCTCACCCCCATTAATGGGGTTCACCAAAACATTCCTGAGTCGGCTGGGACGTGGCCTTCCTGTGGGGATGTCAGGTTGTTAAACACAGACACACAAACCCAGACATGTTCCCTTCAATCATCCACAAAGCCATTTATTTTACATTTCAGAATAGAATATGGCTTTGAGTTTTTTCCCCCAAAAATAGATAAATGCAATTATTAAAGTTCTACAGCCTCTGGTAATGCAGCTGATTAAAGTTGCAGCTCTTTCATGTGAAAACTCAGGGTTTAACATGCCCATGAGATTACCTGCTCTATCCAGGACTGACAGTGTGACCATTAATGGTGCTGAATAACCAACAAAGTTCTATGAATAGTCTTGGAAATGTTGTTTTCCTGAAGATCATCTTGGTCTGGGGGAAAAACGTCTATTAAAGAGCATTTCCAAAACTATGAACTATTAATCAGGAGAGACTATAGTTCACTATGAAAGTTCAGTTTGTTATACAAACACAAAATAAGTACACTTCTGAAAAGTTGGAGTTGACTCATTTTCCCAACAGCGATAGGCAGAGATAAGTGTCACATAAATTATATTCACCTGTCCAGGAGAAAAATGGCCAACTCTGCCTCACATTTCCTCTGATTTGTTCTCACTTTTCTCATCCTCTATAAAAAAGTGTTTTTGGGAGGCATACTAAGGAGGTTTTAGTCTGCTGCATTTTTACATTTTTTCTCAAACCATTTAAAGGCACCTGGAGACAGATTGGTTAAAGGAGGGAAGGACCAGGTAGTGAATTTTTCATTATAGGAACCCTATATCAGAGAAAACTACTAAAAGATTTGTTTGACATTTTGAGTAATGCACTTTCAAGAGTTAAATTAATATCACTCTTATGTCAGCAGCATTGCTATAGGTTGTTTTACTTTCACAAAAAACAACAAACCATTCTTTTTTTTTTAAGGGGGTATATGTGCCACACTATTCCCTGACCTTCTGGAGTCTCTGCTGGTTGCTAAGGAACCTCATGGTGACGACAGGAATATGGGGCATTGGAGGTCAAAAATATATAACCTCCCAATAGAACCCCAACAGCTCATTTCCCACTTTTTTTGTATATAAACAAAGGAAAAGAAAAAAAGCTTCATATTTAGCAAACAAACTGTAAGGCCATGCAGCTAGTTCTCTTAGCTCATCATAAGGTATGGAAACAAGGGTTCACCTCTAAACCTCAATAGTTTATGCGCAATATCTCTTTGTTGAATCCATAGAAAAGTTTAGAAACAATAAGCTTTTTTCCAGGGGAGCTTTCCGCGGTAATGTCGGGTATATTAATGGATGCTGGAAAACAAATGGGCATACACACTGTATTATTTCATGAATGCGAGTTTAAAGGCACTTCAGCTTTGGCTTCAATTCCCACAACCCGGAGGTCGCCATCTGGTAACGATGCAGGAGGAAGCAGGCGTCATTCAGTAGTCCCAGCCGACAGCATGCGGCCACATCACAGTGGTGTTTCTGTACCCAACGAAAACTCTGGAAATCACTTCATATCCAAGTGTGCAAACATGCACCTACCACCGCGCAGCTGGCATTTATTATTCAGATTTCAACTGAGGGTGCAAAATAGTAATCTGTTTGCTTTTGCACACAGGTAGAGCTGGGCCTTGCTCATCTTCAGGTTATGGTCACACATGTGCTCAAAACAATATTCACCTGCTGCAACTCTTTATTATGTATTTCCTGTGAGATATTACTGATTACAGATTTGTTGAGACATGATGAGTCGTCGGAAATTATGCTCCGTTGAGAAAGCACATTACTGCTTTGCATGGGCTGAAAACATCCCCTCTAGTTACTGTATAATGACAATCTGACTTTTCGCTTTTTGGAGTGCGACTTGTGCTGAAGCTCACTGATGTAAAGTATATTTTTTGGCACAGAAACACTCAAGACTTGCTCAGTTTTACTGGAATACGTCAAACCCAGGGGCGGGGTGGCCACAGGGAGGTTCGGGAGGATTCCCGAACGGCCGGTCTGTTCTGGGCCGAACCGGCCGGTGGTCAGATTTTTTTTATTTTTTTTATTTTTTTTAATGTAAAACGGGGCCGCGGCCCGCGATTAAACAGGCAGCCTGCCCTTACAGCCCTTGTAGGTGGCAGATTGGAACGCCAGACTGGGTCACTCTAATATCTTGCATTTTAAGGGGGGATACGAGCGGCCCCCCCTCTCAATTTGAGCTGATCCTTGTTCCTATTGACATGTGATTGGCTCAGCCGCTCAGTCAGAAGAACGGCTGGTTTTCCTGTTAAAAAAACAGAAAAGGAAGGAAGGAAGAGGGGCAGGATCGCGATGATGAAAAGAAAGAAGCCAGAGAAAGAGATGGGTGGAGCAGAGAAAGTGAGGATGAAAAAGAAAAGAAAGTTGATAGAAGACGCAGCAAAATGCGCGAAATTAACTGATATGTTCCGTCGTGGTGGGACCAAGGTCTGCCAGGCCGGTGATGACGACACGGGTCCGAGCAGCACGGCCACAGCAGGTTAACAAGCACCGTCTACACCGCGCCATCATCCCAGACCCAGACAATATAGTGTTTGTGTTTCAGGACACAGACAGAGCTATCAGTAAAGTTACACAATAAATAAATCATTAATTTGCTTTGTCAATTAAAAATAAAATCCATAGGCTACCAACTGACCATAAAACACTAAAATTCATTGCAATAATAAATAAATAAATAAATAACATTCTGTTTTAAAGATATAATTTAAAATTATAAATATATATATAATATAATACGGCTATATTTCCTGTTATGTTTCTGCATTAGTGTGTGTGTGTGTGTGTGTGTGCGCGCGCGGCACTTTTCTTAAATTGAATTTTAGATTTTGTTTGTGTTCTAACACTGAATTATTTGCAAAAGTACTATAAATGTTATCATTGTTGCTGTTAATGTTAGACACAGATAATGCCAGTCATGAGAGTGAGGAGGAGAGAGGGACAGATGAGGAGGGACAGGAGGAGGAGGAGAAGGAGGAGGAGGAGAAGGAGGAAGAGGACGAAGAGGAGGAGGAGGAGAAAGAAGAGGAGGAGGAGAAAGAGGAGGAATAAACAGGGAGAGGAGATAGAAGAGGAGGAGGAGAAAGAGGAGGATTAAACAGGGAGAGGAGAAAGAAGATGAAGAGGAGGAGAAAGAAGAGGGGGAGGAGGAGAAAGAGGAGGATTAAACAGGGAGAGGAGAAAGAAGAGGAGGAGAAGGAGTAGAAAAAGGAGGATTAAACAGGGAGAGGAGAAGGAAGAGGAGGAGGAGGAGAAAGAAGAGGATGGGGAGAAAGAGGAGGATTTAACAGGGAGAGGAGAAAGAAGATGAAGAGGAGGAGAAAGAAGAGGGGGAGGAGGAGAAAGAGGAGGATTCAACAGGGAGAGGAGAAAGAAGAGGAGGAGAAGGAGTAGAAAAAGGAGGATTAAACAGGGAGAGGAGAAAGAAGAGGAGGAGTAGAAAAAGGAGGATTACACAGAGAGAGGAGAAAGAAGAGGAGGAGGAGAAAAAGGAGGATTAAACAGGGAGAGGAGAAAGAAGGAGGAGGAGGAGAAAGAAGAGGAGGGGGAGAAAGAGGATGATTTAACAGGGAGAGGAGAAAGAAGATGAAGAGGAGGAGAAAGAAGAGGGGAGGAGAAAGAAGAGGAGGAAGAGGAGTAGAAAAAGGAGGATTAAACAGGGAGAGGAGAAAGAAGAGGAGGAGAAGAGGGAGGGAGGGAGAGAGAGAGAGAAAGGAGGAGCAGCAGTTTGTACAGTATATTGAACAGGTATTTTTTCACACACACACACACAGTAGTTTTGTTGGTTGAAAATAAAGTATTTGTGTTTAAATTAAATTACGGTTCTACTTGTGCCCTTCGTGCGATCGGATAAAAGGCCTCTCCAAACCAAGCTCCCGGGCTGAATTTCAACCCCAGCCCGCCCCTGGTCAAACCCTTTCATCTAAATCCCTTTAAATAAATCCATTTATAATTTTTTTTACAGATATTCCTTATCCAAACACTGTATATTCAGAAGTAGAATTACATTTACTTGAAATACCGGTCAAGTGTATTTTCTGCTGCTGCAAATGAGAGCGATTTAAATTCAGACCTATCTGTCAAAAGTTCACTCTGCATTCTAATAGACTTGCAGACTGGGATGTAATTATAACTTTGCATTGATTTTCCTCATTCCTATTAAGATTAAAACATACATATTTTTGAAAGCATTTTCCTCTTCGTGCATTTATCACTTTGTCCTCAAAACTTAAAATGACCTCTTCAACTCCCACTCCAAATCAAGTTCCTGCTCATTTACTGCATTTTGAATGAGTGTTCACATTCGAGCCTGATGGCATGAAAGTAATGGCGGCTACTTGACAGGCTCCACTGATTACAGCCTGCATGACCGTAATAACTGCTCAGGTTCTGTAAGACTCCTACACAGTTTCCAGATGATCGCTGCTGCTGCCACTGATCTGCTGTCAGCCCTCCCTCATATCGAATGTACAAAATCAGACCTCTGAATGGACTCACTTTAAAGATAATTCCATCCTCCTTAACTCAGATGTAAGAGGAGATACAACTGGATCAGAGATGAACTAGCAATGTGTCAGAAACCACCCCACACCCACCCCTTGAAATGAGACCAGCAGTTGGCAAGACTACCTCCTTAATGGTGTTCTCCAAGAGCTGCACTTGAATGTGATTAGCTTGAGTGAGAGGAATTTCTCGACTCTGCATCTCTTTCATATTTGGTGGCTATGAGAGTTTTGCATCATGATTTAACACGTCATTTTCATTTAATATCAGCAAGTTACAACAACATAAATACCATGACGAATACCATGATTGGCATTACCAACTGCAGCTGTAATGACTAGCTGGCAGAACCTTGTAATTCATTTCCTGGAGAATTGTAAGATAATATACATTTCATATTTCAGTGGCTGATTATTGTTGATTATTACCCTATTTTAAAGGTTATCTTTAAAGTGACTATAATCAATGTTTTGTATTTTAACAATGGATCAAATTTACGTGAAGGGGTGACTCATAGTGACGAACATGTAGCTTTTGTGCCTGTTTCGTTGAACTTCTTCATCAGTTTTGATTTTATAGCCAAAAAAACCCTCTAATAAACACACCGTACACCACCTGACCGGCACCAAATGACAGACAGACACAGTTAGCGACGAGCTGGTGAACGTAGTGGAGGATTTAGAAGCTGGAGAGCTAGATCTTTTTCTCAGAAGCTGGTGGAGACCAAAACAGATCAAAAAGATAGAATATTTGAATTACATTGACCAGGTGGCCAGAAACATGACTCCATATCTTTTGGATGTGTAAATATATATAATATACAACCATTTTTGCTAACTTAGTGGTTTTGTGCCTAAACCAACAATTATTCAGGGACCGTAGTTTCCATGGTGCCACCACCAGGTAGTGCGCTCTAAAGGCGGATCCACACCGGACCGACTGCCCGGCTCGCGTCGGTAAATGACGTCGGGCTACTTAACATGGCCGACTCGAACAACGACATGGGCGGTTAACACCTACGGAACTACAGCCGACGCCATACGTTCCGCGCTTGCGCGAGATGTAATGTCTCCAAAACAACAGGCGGCGCTAATCTGTATTGTGGGCCAAAAAACACGAAAACCGGAAGTAGGCGGTCCTCTCTAGACCACCTTCTTCGATTCCACTGGTTATCTGGTATGTTTAACATCGTCACTTCCGGGCTTCACTGATTCGCTAGTCAAGCTGCTAGCCTCCACCAATCAGAATGGTAAAAGAATGACCGACTCGAATGGTGGATTACACATTTGAATCGGCTGAAATGAACGCCGACGTGGGCCGTTTCGAGCGACCACACCAAGCAGACTCATGTCACGGACGCCGACTCTCTCAAAGACGCCGATTTTTGGTCCGGTGTGGACTCGCCTTAAGAGGTCATTACACATATTTCTTTGAGCTCACATAGTGAGCAATTCTGGAGAAATATTGTTGAGATTTGGACTTAACACCACAAACAAATATCTCCCTCCAGAAATACCATCCCTCTCTCTATACATCCATGACCTTATCTCTCTCTGTGCACGAGCACGAACGTCCTCTTTTGCTGATTGGCTGGAATAGTGTTGTGTGCTTTGTTGGTTCACCCATTTATGATTTAATATTGGTGTTTTTTCAGCTAGAGTCCTTTAGCTTACTTTCAGAGGAATAATTGAGTACGAACGATCCATTTAATTTAATCAGGGGTCTAGAAATAGAGTTCTAAAATGTGATAGAGGATCGAGAGGAGGTCATCTTTAGATACAAATTACATACACATAGAATCAAGGACAGCTTTTCACTTCACAGAGCATTTTACTCACATACACATACACACTGCATGTATAATTACTTGTTTTTTCCCTGAAGCTTCACACATCACGATGTTCACAGCCAATTCATCACTATGACATCTGACATCCACAGAGACACTCATGCGGTTTCCCCCTCTCACATATGAATAAACAGCATCCTCCATCTAACGTATCGCTTTGCCCATTATGTATACATTGTCCTTACATTCACCTTAAAACATATCACAAAGAGTTATAACCGGAAATAACAGAAGTTACACCAGGAAACAAGCCGTTAACAGAGGTCTATTATAGGAAGTAATACGAGTGCTGGTTGACTGCAGCACTGTAACAACCCAGGAACACTTCAGGCTAATCAGACAGAACAGGGACCTCCCATTTCCCATGGCTTGTCAGCTCATCACCTGTGAAAAGCCGTACACTCTTCCCTCCATTCCCAAGGCTTTCTCTGACTGACACGTTCTGGAGGCCAGGCACTGATCACCGTTGCCTGAGTCAAGCTGTGTTTGCGCTCCGTTTGGCATAAAAACCCACTACAAAAGGACTGCTGGGTGGTTCGGAGGATCGTTGTGGTTAATGGGTTGGACATGAAACAAGAAAGTCGAGGAATTCCACTTGATAGCGCGCCTGTAATTTCCTGCTACTCTTCACAGCGATGTTAAAGACTTGAGAGTGCACACACATATAAAAACCCACCTGAATTTGAATTTCATCTGTTGTGTGGTTAGATTATGGCCAAAAGAAAATCACACTTCATGTATTTTTTTTTTTAGCATTGTGGAACGCGCTCTCTCTCTCTCCTGCTGTGTACACTCAGATTTTTAGGCTTCAAAAATAATTGCGACTGCGTTGTTAGGAACAGACAGTCCTAAAATGTGGCACCATAATGTCAACCCCCCCCCCCACAGTTCCCCTCACCTCCCCCCCTGTGGGGAAGTGAAGCGTCGCATCGGAGAGGATGACATTTCGTGGTCCAGGAGCGTTGCCGTGTTAAAAAAAAACCTATGACTTTTTGTGAGAGAAGCAAAGGAGACGGAGAGAAATGGAGGCAGACAGAGTTCAATTCAATATATGTGGTTGAAGAAAGTAGGTTGTTAGGGTGGGAGATATTTGTCACCTGACAATGCATCGTTTTTAATATAATCAGCATAAATGGCACATGAGAGATACATTGAATATCACAGAAGGAAGTACAGCAGACGCTGAGACAATTGCCGTCCATCTACTATTATGAAATAATCTGGTTGATCCGGTGAACATCAAATGTAAGCAGGCAGATATTTTGATGGTAAATGTTGCAGTGATGTGCAATTTGCAAATAAAAAGAGGAAGAAGCGGTGTGATGATGGTCAATCCGGTCCAGAAGTGCACAACTGTAGTGTTCGATTTGAAAGGTGAGAGGAAAATATGTACATTTAAATACAGTTTATTTTAGGCTAAAAGCAGGGACTTCCTGAAGACTTGTCATGATCATGAGGTTACCACGCAACCAGCGGCGACTCCTCTCAATCAAGACGTTATGCTAAGCTACGCTAACTGTCCGCTGGTTGTCGCTACATTCTTCAAAAATTTTAGTTCAATAGATGCCAGTAGATACTGATTATAACTGACATAGTCAAATATGTGTAAATACATAATTAATAACTCAGAATTCAAGAGATGGCACTTAGCATGGTGAGTGTTATTGATCTTCTGCCCCAAAGAAAGTAAATACGTCTGTTTCCCAAAATATGAATGCGTAAATTTTCATTTAAATAGGAACTAAAAAAAACTCTCCATGAAGAAAAGCCCGAGCCAGACGACATTGTTCCCAGGAAGCAGGCTGCCAGGCTCTCTGGCTGTGCGGTAGAAACAATTACTGCTGTGGCACCGTGAGGTGGGTGGCGCAGCATGGTGGCAGCATGGTGGCAGATGTAGAGCCTTTAATTGAGTCTAGCCAGATCAAAGTACGAGCAGAAGCACAGAAAGGTGTGGAAAAGTACAGTAAAAATAATGTGTCCGGTGTGCCGTTACTTCAGTCCAAGCTTTCATCAGAAGCTTTTTGTCTCGTCCCCCCCCCCTCTTTGTTTCCACTCCCCTGCCTAGTCGTGACTCGAAATTACATCAGCTGTGATGTATTGCTAATTTCTGCCCCATTTCTGCCTATTTGTAATTGACGAGACTTTATGTATTAATCATATTTTGGTGGGCTACGTGAGATCCAAATTAAACAGCGGCGCTTGTCTGTTCCCCGTGAATTTACTTGAAAGAAGTGCGCAACGCTGGAAATCCATCTTTCCAGCCAAGTGAGCTAAGCCATTGGGAGACAGTGTGGGGTTGGCTGCCCCCACTTCCTCTCGGTAATGGAAAAACCCACACTGAGAGTCAAGATAAAGAATGGGAAGCCCAATTCACACACAGTGTGTCTCAATTCCCGCTGGATCCGGGCCCCAGTGTGCACGAGGAAACAGTTTTTTTTTTTGGCCCATGCGTATCTATTAATTTTCAGAGCATGTATTAATTTAATTTGCAATACTTTTTTTGTGTCAGTTTTGATCTTTCAGCAAGTTCTCATTGGCTGCGCGCTCTGTTGCTACTCGTCTTCAAAGCGAGGTGATTGAAACGTCTTAGCGGCGCCGCGGTTTCCCCCCTTTGAATGAGAAAGAGGACGGCTTCAATCTTCCACACGCTGTCAAGAGAAGGAAGGGAGGGAAACGGATTCCGGCGGGAGCTCGATGCATTATTCCAGTCGATATATTGATGTATGTTTGAGACTGATCTGAGGGTGAAAAATCCCCCTCGGAGACAAAAAGGTAAGGAGAGGAGAGAGAGTGATGTTTATATTCATTCGTCCTCTGCTCGGTGAGGCTCATGAATAATGAATGCTCACGCAGCCTGAGCTGACCTCCGCCGCCATTACGTCAGATGATGGATTTGTTTGAAAGCCACTTGACCTTGTCTTAAATATCGCCGTTTTGCTGAGTCATTGACACTTGCACAAGGTTGCCAAGTCACAGCCTCGCCACCGGCGGGCTCGATGTGTTGCACAGAAGTTCCCACCTGTAGGTTTGTCTTCTCTCGCAAAAAGTCATTGTGTTTACTTCCTTGATGTCTTTGTTAGCAGTAATTTAAATGAGGATGTCTCGATTTTGTCTTTTCATTTGTATCAAATACATGATGGCAGCTCATTCAAATAAAAGATTTTTCTGAATGTGAATGTGGAGATACTGTATGTGCACGGAGAGCGTCGACAGTTTGTTGCTTCACCATCAAGAGAAACACATCTGAGGACCGATTTGTATGGAAAACACCTGCCGAGACAGCAGTATGTAAAACATGCCAACCATGACAACGTTGCTGATGAAATCACCTGTGAAGGGATGAATTAAACACAACATGCCAACAACTGCTCTTGAGCAAAGCATTTAAAAGCTCTCGAAGCTCTTTCCATCTCAAAGTTGACCTTTATTCTTGTGTTTCATGCAGGTGGTGCTCACCATGGAGGCTTCGCTGGCACAGACGCTCCACATCAATAAACTCATCTTTTGCATGCTTTAGGGATTTCATTCTTGGTGTGTGATACGTTTTTAAAAATGCAAGTCATTCCTCAGACTGGTTTAAAAAAGCAAGATGCCGTCTGAAAATATATATATTTTTTACAGTTTTCAGTAACTTGATGTCTTGATTCTTGCAAAGGGAGATTGAAATGCAGTCTTTCGTTCAGTCAGTTTCTTTTAAAGATAAAACCCAGCTTCTTTTCTCACATCTGTTTAATCCGCCGAGAATCATCCCCAACCTATCTCATCCCGAAGTAAGCCCTTAAAATGGAGACTTCCTTTTTAATTACATAAGCTCTCTCTTTAAGATTTGAATACTGTACAGAATTACAAATGAGGCTGCACAATATCAGAAATGTCTCTGATTTAGCTTCTAGTAACCGTACTCTGTCTGATATTAAACTGGAGGAATAAACAGGTAGTGAGGCACCACAAATAATATGCTTCTCAGTAAGAACTACACATTTCATTTCAATGTATTTGACACTTTTTGTAGTTTGTGTGAATCTGAATGTCCAAATGGATTACTACATGCATACTGGACAGAAAATAAAGAGATGAGAAGTCCTCGTCTTCACCGGTGTGGAATGTAAGACACTGTGAGTGTTTCAAAATCAGATTTCCTACTCCCCACAGAGGCTGTCAAGGAGAGTTTTAAGCATCTATGCAAAAGAAATACGGGTTGGCACAGCATCGCCTCTGGGGAAAACAGGAACTAACTTTTTGAAATGGTGGCCAGTAAGTGTGGCCCATCATGCAGACTTGACTGGACCGCTGAATCCTAGTGGAGAAGTGGCCTTCCTCATTTTTCCCATTTGTAGACTACATCCTCCATTCCTTTCCTCGCCCTCATCTTGTCGCGTCTTAGTCCCGCCCACCAGAGATGTGAGGAGACCTTCCTGCCTTGGAGCGCAGAGGTGGTATGCTGTGACAAGGAATGTTCTGATATCATGCATTTTTAAAAATTGTATTTTAAAAAGCTCGGGTCCTCTACCAGAGGCCTGGAGCCTTGAGGGTTCTTCAGTAGCCATAGGCGTATCTAGCCCATTTGGGTGCTTTAGCAAAAGGTGATGGCTTTTTTGCTCAGCATTAAAGAAAGATTTCCAGTCACAGTGAGTTGCCCTAACCCCAAAAGTCTGATGTCCTTCATTCACAAATGTGGGAATAATAGTCCAAAAATTATGTTAAAATGAAAACGTTGAGCCATTGTCAGAAGCTGTTCCCAGGACTGCTGTTCTGGACCGAGATCTCGGATGCTGATCCCAAATACAGTCCTGTCCGTTCTATCTATATGACCGCATGAAATACAGCAAATAGTGCCAAATAAGAATATTTTCATTGATTATTTATTATAACAATAGGACCTCAGCCGCTGTCTGTAGAGTCCTGCTGGTTTCACATCTTTTTATTTAACACAGGGGACCAAAAAGGAAAAAGGATGCACCAGTGTTTCCTCGCTTATACAAGACAGAGGGTTCGGGGAGCGAGGGGACGTGTAGGCAGAAAATGGAGAAATGAGAAATGCCCATAGTCTACAGACAATTCATATGATAGAGATGCAGAAGTAGAGAGAGAGAGTGTGTTCCCTTAAGAGAGAAAGAGCTGAAGGTGTAGAGTGACAGAAAAGCTAGAGGTGATGCAAAGTCGCCTCCGGTAAGATGTTAATAATGTTGTGTATTGTGCCATGTGCTGTTATTTTCTAATCTTAGTATGTTTGTGATCAGATAATCTGTGAAGCGTGTGTGATGCATCTTAATTTTACACTCATGCATTAAAGATGCAAAGACCTACAGGCGTGAGATCATGTCTGTGAGTTTTAATTGTCACTGAAAGCAGATTTCCTGACTAATAGGCAGTTTTGTAAAAATTATTTTTTTTTTTCTGATATTGAAGTGCTTAGAACTGACATCTCCACAGGTGGCAATAAAATGCCTCGATGCTGCAACGGGAAGCCACAAACCCCCACACGACCTGCAAATACCAGACTTGTTGGAAAAAAAAAAAAAAAAAAACTCGTTGTCACTTGATATTCTGGAGAGACACTTTAAAATTCAGTGATGCTTCAACAAAATAACAGTGTAGAATGTCATTATCAGTGCAGGCATCGGGGGTCTTACTTAGAGTCATATCCAAACACTTTAGCAAGGAAAAGGAATGCAATTTCTCTCTGACAACAGAAGAACATATATATATATATATATATATATATATATATATATATATATATATATATATATATATATATATATATATATAATACCAAAGCGTTTGCAATGTTGCATTGTATTCAAAAGACTGTTTGTTAGCGTTAGCATGTCAAACAGGCACATAGGTGCACAGTTGTTTGGAGACGGAGGGGCGATGTCACCCCTAATGATTTCCTATGAATAATTCATTCCCTAAATTATTGATGAAGTGTCTCCTAAAATGTATAAAACTGAGATGGACTCTGCAGCCTGTGACTCCCACATCACTTTCACTGACGACTGACAAATGCAGAAAAGCTTATTTCTTTCAGTTGTTTTTCTGCTCTTTGCTGTTTTAGTGTGAATCCATCCACCTTGTTTCGTCAGATCGACTTTGTCCCTGCTGGAATCAGATTCCACGTTTACATGGATTGATAATTAATTGATATTCGTTCGTGGCATCATTATTCTGCTAATGAACAGATACAAAGAGAGAAAGTACATCAGATCAATTACTGAACACTGTTCTGATTGTGTTCCAGGTAATTGCCTTAATCAAATCAAAATGTTGTTTTTTAAGTCAGGGCGGCTCAACAAGCTACACACAGGTTTTAAAGACAGGGTTTGATTGTGATTCTTTCCTCTTCTCACTTTTTTTTGCAGAGTTCTTCAGGTGTTAATTTCACCAACAAGTGGAAACACAAGGACGAAGTTAAAGAAAGTGTTAATGGGGAGGACATAGAAAAAAAGCACCAGCCGGTTTAGTTCCAGTCAAGATGGACAGCAGATACAACACATGGACAAATTGTTGATATTGACCATTTTTAAGGTGACTCTTTTCCTGCCTGGGAGCAGCTCCACCAGCTCCTTCACACTTGTGAAGCTGCGAATCAACCACTGCTGAAGCGGAGACAAATTCAAGCTGAAGTTCCCTGGTCAGCAGATCGATATGTGACATTTCCCCGGTGTCAACTCATAGTTTTGAGGCTTATGTTGTCAAAACCTGTTACAGGGTAACCAAAAGCAAGCATGGGGGTGAGAAAAGGCTCCCTAAGTTCCCGACGGCGCTCATTTAGTGTGGATGGCTGAATCCATATCATTTCATTGTGTCACCACCATCAGTGAGCCATCAGCATGTTTATATCCCTTATGTATGAGTTTTATGTGTGATAAGTTGCAAATTAAGACTTTCATAATCACAGTCATGCACTTTATACATCCATCAATTATGTTTATGTACTACAAACATTTTGTTGCCCTGACGAATTTGTTTTAAAACCTTGAGTTCTGCATGTAGCCATCTTGTCAGTGAACGGAAGTGACCATATTTGGACTGCGAAGGAGCGACGGGTGGATCTAACCTAACCAAGCGCTGCCAGAGCCGAATAACACTTGTATTAGTATTGCAAGTATTGCAAGATTGACATTTTGGTGGAAAGCAAATAAAATACATTGTCAGTAAAGATTTTACACACGTTGTTTCAAGAAGGTTTACATAACTTTGTCTAATAAATGCACATTAACTCCTGAATTTCACATTTACAACAACAAAGGATGCAAACCGCTGTGTGGAACGAGATAAATATTAATCTGCCTGGTTACACATTTTGGAAACAAACAAGTCGGAGGTGATTTCACTGAGGAGTCGTCCCCTGTGGTTGGAGGCATTTTAATTAGCTGCAGCGGTGTTTGGCTGGAATGACAACCTGCATGCTCGTCCCTCGACGCCTCGTGGTTTTGAGAGGCAGCGGTGTAGAACAACGGAGGGCTATACCTCTCTGTGTTCCAACACATCCCAAGCCGTCAGATTAAATCACATGGAGACAATGTTCAAAGGAAGGGCACGCCCCGGTCAAACCAATCTATCATCTGATGCAACAATGGAAGTCAGGTTTATGTTGGCGAGACTTTATTATTCATGCACCATTCACGGGGGGGCGAAGGAACATAAATCTTTACATTTGTTTTTTTTTTATTATTTCTCTATAGGGAAAAAGAAATCACTCTCTCTCAAACATACAGACGAACACATACTCTCTCTCTCTTTCTGTCTCTCTCTCTCTCTCTCTCTCTCTCTCTCTCTCTCTCTCTCTCCACGAAGCAGTCCCAGGATGCATCAGTGTATTGACCTGCATGCGCACCCCCCCTCGGGACTTGTTCCTGCTTCCTTCTCTTGTTGAGCAGACGAAGGATGACTGAATCCTGACAATTCAGACAAGATGAGCTGGTGCCGTACATTTCTCTTTGTACAACAGATAAACTACTGCAGCACTGCATAATTCTTGACTTTGTGATTAAATCATGAAGATGATGAATTCAAAATATTAATTTAAGGCAGATTAGCTGTTCCTGATACATTTGAGATAACTCTGTCCTTATGATGTATGACACGTCTGGTTTGGATCGTATTTCAAATTTTTTGGATATATAGAGATAGCCTGTTAAAGATTAACTAATTATAAAAAAATAATTTTAAAGGTCCCCTATTATACTGATTTTGATCAATTTCACACAGCTGTCAGAGGTCCAACAACACTGTATTCAATATGCATTGCCCCAAACCCATCCGTGGTCCTGAATTTCAGCCGTCTAAAAGTTGCTCAAATGAGCTCTGCTGGGAACAGGCTGTTTCTGTGCCTGCACCTTTAAATGCTAATGTCATCGCCTACTCGGAGAGAGACGGAGACGATGCTGCTTACGCTAGCGACAGCATGCGCCAATGTTTACGTGGACGCTATGAAGGTGAAGTTGCTGGGTCCCGTGTGGTTGGGATCCTTTAACGCGGGTCAGCGTCGAGGCAAAGCCAGCTTTGTACTGTCTCCCCCTCTAGCCAGCCTTTATCCCCCTCTAGCCAGCCTTTATCCCCCTCTAGCCAGCCTTTATCCCCCTCTAGCCAGCCTGTCTCCCCCTCTAGCCTCCCTGTCTCCCCCTCTATCCACCCTGTCTCCCCCTCTATCCTCCTTGTCTCCCCCTCTAGCCAGCCTGTCTCCCCCTCTAGCCTCCCTGTCTTCCCCTCTAGCCTCCCTGTCTCCCCCTCTAGCCAGCCTGTCTCCCCCTCTAGCCTCCCTGTCTCCCCCTCTATCCTCCCTGTCTCCCCCTCTATCCTCCTTGTCTCCCCCTCTAGCCAGCCTGTCTCCCCCTCTATCCTCCCTGTCTCCCCCTCTATCCTCCCTGTCTCCCCCTCTATCCTCCTTGTCTCCCCCTCTAGCCAGCCTGTCTCCCCCTCTAGCCTCCCTGTCTCCCCCTCTATCCTCCCTGTCTCCCCCTCTAGCCAGCCTGTCTCCCCCTCTAGCCTCCCTGTCTCCCCCTCTATCCTCCCTGTCTCCCCCTCTATCATTCCTGTCTCCCCCTCTAGCCAGCCTGTCTCCCCCTCTATCCTCCCTGTCTCCCCCTCTAGCCAGCCTGTCTCCCCCTCTATCCTCCCTGTCTCCCTCTCTATCCTCCTTGTCTCCCCCTCTAGCCATCCTGTCTCCCCTCCATCCTCCCTGTCTCCCTCTCTATCCTCCTTGTCTCCCCCTCTAGCCATCCTGTCTCCCCCTCCATCCTCCCTGTCTCCACCTCTACCCTTCCTGTCTCCCCCTCTATCCTCCCTGTCTCCCACTCTATCCTCCTTGTCTCCCCCTCTAGCCATCCTGTCTCCCCCTCTATCCTCCCTGTCTCCCACTCTATCCTCCCTGTCTCCCCCTCTAGCCATCCTGTCTCCCCCTCTATCCTCCCTGTCTCCCCCTCTATCCTCCCTGTCTCCCCCTCTATCCTCCTTGTCTCCCCCTCTAGCCATCCTGTCTCCCCCTCTATCCTCCCTGTCTCCCACTCTAGCCAGCCGGTCTCCCCCTCTATCCTCCCTGTCTCCCCCTCCATCCTCCCTGTCTCCACCTCTACCCTTCCTGTCTCCCCCTCTAGCCAGCCTGTCTCCCGCTCTATCCTCCCTGTCTCCCCCTCTAGCCAGCCTGTCTCCCCCTCTATCCTCCCTGTCTCCACCTCTACCCTTCATGTCTCCCAGGCAGACGCCGAGACTTCATAGGTTGAAGAAAATGGACTTTTACTTAAATCAGTGTTGAAATTAACAGGCTGACAGTCAAGCATGAGTAGGCAGTGCAGGCGAGCGGAGTATCCAGAGGGGGCGAGGAAAGTATGTAGGTCATAAACAGGAAACCAATGAAAACACAGGTAGCAGATATGAGACAGAAAATCAGGAACAGATGTCCAGAAAGGGAAACGACTGGTGAGCTAATGAGAGACAGGTGTGTCAGGATGGTTTGGGGGAAAACACTGTTGGTATGCAATGAAGGAAACAACGAGTCATCTTCATTTACAAGGGCCTTTCAAGGCGTGACCTAGGTGCATATTGACATGTTACTATAAGGCAGGTTTTCTGAGTCAAATCAATAAAACAAAGAAACCACCAATCGATGAATCGATCCAGGTTTTTATGACCTCATCACTAGACATTTGGATGTTAAAACAGCCACATTAGACCAATGCGGTCTACTTGTTGACTCTGAAGACTCCTTCACATTCACTCTGAGTCATCGGCGGCAGAGCGTCTGTTTAATGGCCGAGTCGGAGGCTGCATCTCGACTTAATGAAATAGTTTACTCGTCTCTAATGCGGCCGTGTGAGTTTGTGTAAATTACAAGCCGCCACTGTACCTCAAAAGGGCATAAAGTGCTGGTTCGTGAGTGGGCTGCAATTTTGAAGAACCCCCAAGTGGCGCGTGGACCACTTCCACATGCATTCATTACTTTCCAACTCTCTCCGGTGGACGCGCAACAAAAATGAGAGCCGAGCAACGGATGGGACTACAGGGGGAACAGCCTACTATTATATTCAAATCTAATATGAGACATGACAGGAGGCTTCACGGTGGTTCCTTCTGTGATGATTTGTTACAGGGACAGTGATACATGATTTTGTAATGATTCCACAATAGTTGCTTATTCTGGCGTTTGAAAGAAAAATCTGTGATTGGAGCATTGCTCAACATTCCCCATGGTGTTGTCCATGGGAATATGAATAGAAGAGAAAAGTTTTTAATATGATGATTACAACAGCGAGCCTTGTATAGCATTTAGGGGCCTCTATAAGTATGTTTTCTCGAGTGTATAATCACCTGAAAACAAGAATATGTTTTCATTACCTTGAATAATTTATATCTTCATACAGAGTGCATCCTCTCCATGGAGCCAGCTGCTCTGTTTCTACAGGAGCCCAGAATGGACAAATCAAACACAGGCTCTTTCAGTTGGTTGCAACCTTTAAACTCTATATGCCATCAAAAATCACAAGCTTGCAAATGTACTTCTTCTTTATGCTGTGATGTAAACTGATCGGCTGCAGCCTGGATTTGTTCAAGCCAATCAAACCCTTTCAGTTTGAATGTTTTTTTGCTTTTGATAGTTTAGATTTATGGATTTATGTTGTAGAAGCTGGCTGAAGGCTGACTTTCTTTTAGTTTGAGGGAAAGTGCCCATTATAAAAGGCCGATCAAAAGTCTGGTTCTTTTTTGCAAAAGTATATATTGCGATTTAAATGGTTATGTCTGGAGGTTTTCAGTTGATGTGATGTGGATGTGTGTACGAGTGCACAAAGATGCAACACTCATAAATCAGTCAATTAAGGTGATTAGCATCAACAGAAGAGGCACAATATTGAGCAATCAACAGTTTGTTATTATTTGTTCTGATTCCCCATCAGTCTTTCTTGTTGTTGGGAATTACTTCTTGTGAAAGGAAAGTCCTATACTTCCAGTTATTTATTCACCGGATGAATCCACTGACACATTGAGAATCTTACACTATGCCAACTACAGGGCACACACCAACCACTTATTTATCGAATCAAAAATACTCAAACTATATGATTTAATAAACTATCGCACAGCACAAATGATGTACAAAGCTTATAACAGAACTCTCCCTCAAAACCTACAAAATCTCTTCATACACAGAGAGAGACACAATCTTAGAGGGAACATGATTTTCAGGCAAAGGAAGGTACGAACGCAGAGTACAGTGAGGATTCATAAAAAAAAAAAAAAAAAAAAAAAAAAAAATATAATAATAAATAAAAAGGGGGGGGGGCTCCCTCACCATCTCTCACCATCTCCAAAACTAGTACCTACACTGGACTTTATTTTTTATCTTTATTTTTACTTTTCTATTTTTAAATTTTTACTTCTCTTTTCCCTCGGACCTTGTCTACATGTTGAGACTGTTGCTCTATTGTGATGAACAATATGGACATGTGTGCAGACACACACGTAATCTGTATGCACTGGACTTCAGCTCTCTGTACCACCTACTGCTGTAACATGTTATGTCAAATGTCACTAGGAAAAGGAAAAGTTATGTCAAATGAAAGATGCAATGAAAAGAAAAGATTCGGATTCTGATTCTATCCTGTGTGTAATGGGGGCGGGACTGGATAAGCCTTGGCTTCTCCCGCTTTCCCTTTCGGCCATGTGTATTTTTTCTTGTTACTATGTGAAAATGATGTGTGATGATGATTTAACTGACATGCCCGAAATAAACAAATAAATAAATAAATAAATCTCACACAACAGTGGTGGACATAACAGACAGCGTTGATTTATCGCTCTCATTACGCCACATTAGCCGGACCGAAACAATGACCAACGAGCCAAATGAGAGGGAGAGGAACGGGCCTAAAAGGAAAGTTTAACGAGAGCCGCATCATTAATCTCAACCTGCTCTCTGCATCTCACGGCTCCGTTTCCTGTTGGAACGACACTCTTTAATCTGAGAGGTGCAAATTAAAAGCAACTTGTGTCCCACAAACTGGACCACCCAACTTCTACCGCAGAGACGTTCTTCCACTCCATGAGGGAGGTGGGATCGTCCCGGCAGCATGTGAGGCTGCAAACCTGACTCTCAGTAGTTTGAAGAGAAACAAGCTCAAACGTAGCAGAGGCGTCAACAAAGTAGTGTTTAGTCGGATAATTCTTGTGAAAATATGTATTTAGGAAGATTACAAAGTTAGCATGTGGGACATCTCTCCCTGAAGCTTTTGTTTTTGTGTTTAAGGTGAACAAGCCAAATTTGCATCATTCATCATCACGTTTGAAAAACTACCTGGAAGAGTTGATATGAAACTGCGTGCAGGCAATGACGCAAAAGCCTATCAGCTCTGAGATTCTGCTCCAGTCGTCACTGAATCACAGTTCGAGACAAAAAAATAATTTTCCGTGGTCATGCAGAGCTCTCACATCTGCAGACACTACTTGTTTATAATGAGTATAAAGCACAGCGTGTCTACGGGGCAAACAAGAAGGCAGCGGCCTTATTTATGCTCAGATGATGTTATTTAAAGTGTCGATGGAGCAGCTACAGTGTTAGCATAGCCTAGCTCCAATCAATCCGAACTCCATTCAGAAAACAAGCTTTTGAACAGTTCTTTGCCAAAAAGCTGCCAAATCCCCAAATGATCCTGCGATCAAACTCGCACAACTAACGTGAGGCGAAGACAAAATAATAAGACAAATATAACAGATGATATTAACGTGACTTAAATGAGGTTTAACGAGACTCAGAGTGTGTTAGATCTCCCCTCTTCCCGTCTCATCGCCAGCCGGCTCCTTGCTTATCAGCGTCATTTATCTACATCTGCCAGACCCAAGATAAGAATTGTCATCTTCAGCCCATTAGAGGTCTCGACACCACCTATCTGATGGCAGCTGCTCGCCGACGAGACGTGACTACTACTGTATGTGTTCACCAAGTGACACTGATTAAGATCTTACAGCTCAACAGTCACGGTATGTGCCGCGTTTCCATATTCAAAATGACGTGAAAATGTCATACCCTAATTTGTTCTCGTTATTTCCTGAAGATGAGACTCGTGAAAGTTCCTAAAATATACGAGTCACTGCAGCAAGAAGAAGCCGTTCACATGAAACCAAATTATTACATTCTACAACATAATAAATGATATTGAGTTGAATATTGAGCATTAGCTGTTACACTTGAGCTTGATTTATTGGTATCCCTTCATTATTAGAGGTTGAGTTGAAACATACCTCTCATAACACTGACTGATCTGGCAATGAAACCCTAATTAGGTATATCCAGTAGACTTCGATCAGTCATGAGAAGTACATTGGATATTTCCAACCCAAAGTGCCCTATTCTGTATGCAAAAAATATAAACTTCAAAACTAAGAGCTAATATAAGTGATACTGTGAATATCAATACAACGGTGAACAGGATGGCTCTGTGAAAACACTTGAGTGAGAATTTGACCTGCTGCAAGAAAAGTCAGCGGGATTCGTGGACTGGGGACCATAAATGTCTGCACACAGTTTCATATCAACCCATCCAGTAATTCTGGACATATTTGAGTGTGGGCCGACGGCGAGCGTGGCTCCATGGAGGGATGTCAGAGTCGCCATCTGAATCCCGAACCCTCTCTTTGTATGTCTTCCATTGATGTTTCACACAGACCACGGCTCATTATTTGCCAAAATGAGAGATGGTTTTGGCCTGCTCTCTCTCCCTAAATGAGCTTATCACAAAGATTCAGAGCTCCACTGAAAATTAATTAGAAAATGTGGAAAAGGTGATAGTAAAAGCCTCAGGCATGAATGTTGTGGCAGTCGGGTCCCTTTTCTCATTTAGACCGGTCAACTTTAACAATAATAAAGACTTTTTTTCTTGAGTTTGCAGGTTCACATCGAAGATTAGCAGTCGTGAGCTGTAGTTAAATTCACTTTTTGTCGTTTTTTTGTATCGTTAATTACTGAAACTCCAAACAATTTCAGGCCATAAAAGGAAAGGAATGTCTTATTTATTCATTTATTTTAATTTTACCATTGCTTCTTCACTGTAATTGAACTTAAACCTACATTTTACTTGTGAGCTATGCAAGATTAGTAAATATAAGCTCTTTGTATAATATTTTGCTCTAATTTTACATCACGTGTACATTGTCAATTTCCCACTTTTACTAAGTACCTTTAGTTAACTAACCTTCTCCCCAGGGTGGCTCTGCTGTGTTACATTTCTTCTTTAAGTGTGAAATAATTGGCACGTTGCTTTTAAAGTAGCTTCCCTAAGGCTGCATATACGAGAGAGCAGGTTTGATCATCACTTCAATCATTAATAATACGGCTGCAGGGGGAAAACATGTTCAAGTCTAAATATTCTCATTGTCTTTTTATTGGACAAAAAAACCAACGAACCCAGCGGAGATGTTGGGAGACAGCAGCAAAGTAGATACGAGAGGAAGAGACTGCTCAGGTTGGTTTCATTGCTTTGGTTCTGTTATTTAGGATCAAATGATATCAAGTAAAGCGCTGTTTGCTGTTTCGGTCGGACGACGCAGCGCTAACGTCCCAGCGCTAACGTCCCAGCTCCGCACTCTGGTGCATCAGATCTTCGGGTCTAATGTGTGGTCATTAACTGGCACATTAGTGAACAGGAAGCTCCGACATTTAGTGGTGAAAGTGGCTCTTTTGTTGTTTGTTAACTGAGCTGTGTCAGAATGGTTAGTTAAGGCTTGTCTTGTCTTTGCCTGGTAGTGAAATGAGATTTTCAGCTGTATGTAGATCGCTTGGTGTTTAAATGATGCCGGAGGGAGATCCCAGCTAAAGTTAATGGATCGTGGGGAGGCTGCCTATATGCATGTTAATTAGGACACTTGGTCAAGTCATTTTTATTGTGAGCTGGTGAATTACCAGCTGGGTCATAAAACATCCAGCACAGAGCACAAACAACAGGCTTAAGCGCGGGCCTTCGACAGAGACGTATGGACATTAAAGCTTCCTGCAGGACGGACTCATCTTAGACACCGGCGGTGAATAACTCAGATTAATCCGCTCGATCAGAGAACCAAGTCTATTTTTTTAATACAAAAAATCCAACACCCACATTCTGTGTGCAATCAAAGAAACACCCAGTCGGACGTACAACAGTGGTCCGTAGTGGAAGGTGGCACCTGAATAGAGACGGGGGTGGAATAACTCAGAAAATATCAACCTGCTTCACATAAATCAGTGGCTTATAGAGAGATTTGTATTCGAATGGAACATCTATCTCCTTTATTTACTCTACGTGCTGTGTGTAATAAAGGCTTCCCTTCTTCAGCAGGTAAAAACTTTCAGGTGGGATCGGATAATGAATGGCCAAACTATTTAGCTCAGGAGACATAACTGGATATGTAATTTAACTATCATGGCAACACATTGGTTTTATGTATTGATTGAAACATTGTAAAGAGGAATTGTCTCTCTTAAAGCTGTATGCGGCCTTTGGGAGCAGCAGAACAAACCAACATTATCATTATAAAGATGATATTTTTACACAACCAGCAGACACATTGATGTTGAACGGGGTTTTACATCCACTTGATGAATGTAAGTCATTTTAGCTCCGGTTTGGTTCTGCTCCGTATTGCGTAACAATCCAAATAACCCCTTATGAATTACATAAAAATCAATTGTACCATGGTCTGGGTGAATGCTCAATGCCGACTGGCTGCAGGGTGAACATTCATTTCTGATAATGGACACCTACTCAGTAGTTCAAAGGGGGCATTAGCTCAGGAGGTAGAGCAGGTTGGCTGGCAACCGCAAGATTGGTGGTTCGATCCCCGCCTCCTAGCTGAGTGCCTGGTGTCCCTGAGCAAGACACCTCACCCTAATTGCTCCTGACGAGCTGGCTGCCGCCCTGCGTGGTTGACTCCGCCGTCGGCGGAATGTGTGTGTGAATGGGTGAATGTCAGTCATTCCTGTAAAGCGCTTTGGATAAAAGCGCTGTATTAAATGAGGCCATTTAGTTCCAGTGAAACTTTCAAATGTTCTAAATGAATGAGACGGCTACAAAATTTTTAATGTTTCTAGTACAATGTACGTTTTCTAGAAATATCTCTCGTTGTCAAGTCATATCCAAGGTTACTGTCACAGTGGTGAACAACATTCTGATTGCATTCTAACCTTATGTGATGTCCCAGCTATAAGTAACCCATTAAGTCTATCAGAGAAACAGAGTTATGGCTTTGGAAAACATACGGTTGCGAAACGCATGCATATATAAATGAATGCTTTTGGATTTATGACCTATTAACAAGATAACGCCCTTCGAGGTGCCCATAATCGATCAATCATGCTTGTTTTTCTTTTTAAATCTAAATGTTCTTGTTATCATATCACCATATTGTGAGCTAGCGTTAACGGCTGTGTTAAATCGGCGGGGAGAGAGTTTAAACGGCCTGTTAGGCAGCGGGTCACGGCGGCCGCTTAATGATCTTTCTATAGGGAGAACTTTGGCTTTATTAAACAGCTGCGCTTTCATCAGGTAGAGCAGAGGTTGAAAGATTTCATCTGTGAGTCTGTGCGATGCCGGCCCGGAGCGACCTGCGCTTCATATTTAATGTGGAATCACCTGTTACTGAACTCTGATCTGAGTGCTGCGGGGGTTTGTTGGCCTTTCCCAGAAGTGAGCATCTCACCAGATCCCCCGACAAAACGCCACTGGGAGTTTTCCAGTGGATTTTTGGATTGGAAATGAGATGTGTGTGTAAACAAACATTTAGGATATATTTTGTTGGGCAAGATAATCTTCACAAATGCTTTAAAGATTTCATTAGAACATCTATTTATTAAAAATGATGCATCCTATATGTCTTATTCACTTACATACAGATTTTTCTCCCCACAAGAACACAAACTTTTCAGATTTTTCCAGCATTTTCATGACCAGTGACCAGTTGGCTAACGAGCTAGCATGACTAGTCTCATTTAAAGACAAAGCTTCATGAATAACTAAAAGGTAGAACCATACATGAAATCTTCCCTTATTCCAGGCATCTACCAAACAAAAAGCCTTCAAAGGAAATCATCTGTCATGTGAGTCACTCCTGCAGCACTCTGTAGTAGCTGCTATCATGAACAGGAGCGGACACTGAACCGTGACGCCTTCGTGCACTTGATGCATCTGCAGACCCCGAAACAGTAAAGTTGCGTGTTGTAAAATCAGAATCAGTAGAAAGATGCTAAAACGTGGCGGGGAACTGCAGGAAACAGCAGATCTGGGTAATAATTCTCTGTGGGTTTGTCACATTTCACATGGCGCAGCCACTTGATCAATAGCTCATATAAAAAAGTATCGATTGGGGTGGCTTTAATGTCCATGTTCAAAAAACATATCCAGTGGAGCCGGGCGGAGACAGCTCGGCACCCGCCGGCGACCGGGCTCAGAAGGAGACTTTTGAGAACGGCTGCAGTGGGATAGTGAGATTGATGCAAGTGTGTCACAGCTCAAGGAGAACGAACAGATGTGATTTGGAGGAAAGAAGGAAGCAGAGGTAGTGAGATTAAGACAGGTTCAAATGGGTCACGGTATAAGCCTCTCAAGATAGCAATGAGATGGAGGGATTATCCAACACGACAAGAAGAGCTAATCAAAGGAACAGGCGGAAGAATTTTTAACTCACGACAGAACATGTAGCGGTATGATTGACAGTAATCCGTGTGGCCAGATTAAACAAAAAAAAAACCATATCTATTTCAAATGTTATGTCACTGTTGCCCTCTTGACATGGATGCTAAACTACTCAAGAAAAGCTGTGCTGTGATTTGTCTGACATTGTGAATACAATTCACAAATATTGACTTATTTTGAAATCGCAGTTAGTTCGCAGAAGTCTTTCTATCTACACGAGCCTAAAAAAATAGTTTTGACCTGTGTGAAAAACAATGAATGGCAGCAACATGTGTTTTCTTAAATAAGAATATTGCAATATTGTGCTCAAGTGGAATGGAGGGCATGTCTGTTGTTTGAACGTCTACTGGGAACCGACTAATCCACCGCTGCCATGCGGTCTTCACCATGAGTGAGGTATTCTTAATGAGAGACTATTCATGCGTGTAATACTTTGCATGTACTATATGTGTAACGCTGATCATGGCAACCTGACCCGGACAGTGAATCAAAAGATAAATGTGATTCTGGGAGGTTCCTAAATCAATTAAGAGCAAGTGTATTTTTGTATAAGTGGATATACGTAGGATCCGATCTCATTCTGGGGCCACGACGTCCCGAGTGTCATAACTTTCATGAAATGAGTTAAAAAATAATCTCATGATGGACCCGCAGAGTACTCATTCCCATCTTCCTTCATGAACATTTTTCTTGCACTAGCATAAGAATATTCCATTAAAAAGTAATACGCCTGGCTCAAGCAGATGACAAGATTTTAAACTAACATCGGAGAGTAGCGACACACTGTCACACATGACAAATTTGAATCTTTTTTTGTAATCAATTTCCATTCCTGTCTGACAAAAACGGCTCCCGAAGCCGAGTGAAGAACCGTGATATATAAATGTTATGGTGCATTTCAAGGTACATTTGAAAGATGTCGCCACTTTTCTTCCCATCAGCTTCATTTGGCCTGTTGCCACCACATCCACCTCCACGAGCCACAGATCACAATTATAATGGTTCTTCATCCATCTCGTGGAATACATTACAAGAGATAGGACGAATTCAGTTCTGCATTTATATGTGTTTCTATTTACTCATGCAATGGGTGGTATATGATATCTAATAACAAATGATTGCTATTTCTTTGTGGGTCAATTTCTTTAAAAAAGTTTAAGGAAGGTTTGGGTTGTCAGAGAATTGGAGTTCCTCACAAACAGAATTTAAGTAACAAATAAATAAATAAATTAGCAGTATCTTAGGTGAAAGGCTGGTATTTTAGTCATTCTTGATTCTTCCTCATTCATAATTACAACTTTTTTTTATGGGACACACCAATTAAAGTGCATTGCTTTTCGTTGGTGTAGCTACAAACAGTGTATGAGGGCAGCCAATGGGGGGGTGGCACTTGGACATTCATTATGGCGACTCCTTAATCAATTATCCAATAGATTTGAACTCCTGTTAAAGGAATTATTCAAATTCCCATCATACATCTGTTCTCATATGACTATATATATGTGTTTGACTCTGGTGACACATTAGTGTTGAAACGGAAAGAAAGTGACTGAAAGAGTGCCGATTGTTTTTTACGTTCAATGCTTTATTCTTTATTTCTGCTACATTTCTGCTCCCTTTTCCCTTTATTTTGCATTACATCCATTACAGTTTTCCAGCCTTCCACATACGAGCTCTTCTGTCCTCGCAGATTTGTTGCCGCGTCTCGCAGGAATACAGGCTATAAATGGGATGCAAGCCATTTCAAGTGATCTATATTCAGGCTTTCATGGTCTCTTATGTCAGGCTGTCCCTGGCTATGCTCCGTTTTGCATAGGAGACCAGTAAAAAAGGGAATTACATCATTTTGGAAATATGCAAGGACCTCTGGATTCCAAGAGAAAGGGATTATCCTCTTATGCTCCATTTGAAGCCTTGGTGGAAATGCAGCGTATCGAGCTCCGGTTCTTACACACATTATTTTCCCCGTTTCATTCATACAGTTGGTGATGCTAAATATGTGATGAAAATTTTAGCACCTCAAAGACCAGCTGGAGGAATACTGCCGTTCTATCATTTATTATAGATGACTTTGTTTGCTGTTTAAATGAGTGATCAAACCAGAGAACCCTTCATGCCTGTATCTCTGTCAGGCTTTCAGTTTATAATCCAGAATATAGGGTGATTGATGACATTTACATTTGGGTAATCTGCTATTAATGACAGATTACTTCCTGGCAGTACTTCCCATGTTATCCCGCCACTCTTGCTGACTTCAATCACAATCAAACACAGCTGGAGCATCGTTCAAATCCACATGATGAATGTGCTCCCATGTCATCGCAGTAATATGTAACAGAAAAATGAATAAATCACAAAACCAGTAGGTCTCCTCTTTCATGCGAGGGACGACGCTCCAATGTGTTCAACAAAAAATGAGCAGCCTTCTGTGGAAAATAATCACTAAGTCGGTTCTGCACTACGAGGCTGAAGTCGCTCTTGGGGAAAATTAAAAACATACATGTGCACACACACACACACACACACACACACACACTCTCTCTCTCTCTTTCTACAGAGGCCCAAACCATCTGTTAATGTTTCTAAACACCTGTTGTTGGCGACCACCTGTGTTGGAAACATCCTGGTTGGACAAGTTTCAGATTAAGGCTGTAATTGACTTGCCCTTTGAAAAATCTGCAGCAATTTGGACCTCTTCCCTTCACATCTGGGAAGTGGTGAGCGAGTTTCTGAAACCTGCTCTGTGAACATGAGCTTTTGTGTAAAATACTTGTGTTTTAACCTTGCAACCATAGAAGCTGACATTAGAAGGTTTGTGCCAGTAAGATCTACAGCATCAGTAGAAACTGAGTAGATAGCAGCGGGGTTCAGCCGGAGTCGGGGTACCTTTTTGTTATTTCTGCATGCCAGGCAAGGAACTAAAAACCAAACAAAGCCCTCTTTGTTGTCATGCAGATTCGAACAACAGAGATTTTATGTCGTTTTGTGGCCAAAAAAAAGAAGAAAAATGAACAAACCAAAACAACCAAACAGTATTTCAATCAGGAGAGGGTGAATTGAAGTATTGAAAGAAATGTATTGACAAAGGCACAACAGGAAAGTCTAATTGCAGTATTAAGAGCAATGCTAACGACCTGGATGGATGAGATGTGGAGCAGGACTTGTGACGAGCTCACTGGAAGGCCAACTGGGAAGACTGGTGGGAGGAGGAGGGTCGCAATATAGAGATGATGGCTCGGTCACCCCATAAACCATTGCGACTGCTCCTCTCTTGCAGACAGACGGACCGCCGAGTGCTGCTGCGACTCAGACCATTAAATCAGCCGTTCCCATAAGCCATTGCGAGGTTTCAGCGCAGTCAATGAAGCGGTGAATAGGACTTTGTAAATGGAGCCTCGTTTCGACAGCTCAAGGCGCTTTACATTCACTCTACATCCACCCAATAACACACATTCATGTACCGCCTGCTGCCCATGTGGAGCTCATCTAGCTCATTCACGCCGATGGCACAGCCCAAGGGCACTGCGGCACTCGGGCTGGAGGAATCAGGAATCCAACCATCGATATCTTCCGTTTGCTTCGTCAAGGAGGGACAACCAAAAGGACAACGGGTTTGACATGTAAAAGAGTTCTCGCTTTAAGATATCAGATCAGTTTTTCTCATCATCACAGCTCGGTTCCATTTTTTATCTGCGGCAGACAGCAGGGAAGCTCACCTGTTGTATAGGAAACGACGAGATGAAAATACATGCTTGTATTAATCTATCGTACTCTTGGTAACACGGTGTAATCCCGCTCCCTCTCTCTCTACGCTTAACGTACCATGTTGTCATGACCTGACCAGCCATCTACAGTAAATCCCTGCAGTAAATTCCATTCTAATTCATATTGGATGCGTATACTTGAGAATGCCAAACCGACAATGGCGGGCTGTCGTCTGGCACACGTCATGTCGGTGGCTGTCATCCCGAGGATTAGAGGATGGATGGAACGATGGAGGATACATGCCGTTTCCCCCAGATTAGGATTGACCTGCTTTGAAACATAATGGTGATTCTCTTCTCATCCGATTAAAAAGCCACCAACTGACCCACATGATGTAGCTTTCTCCGCATTACATTACATCTGCAACAGTAGCGGGAGAAAATAATTAGATTTGCGTGCTTCGTTTCATTCAATTCAAATGGGAGCCCAAATCTGAACCGTTGTATGGAGAGCTTGTGCTCTTGCAGCCTGTGTTTGTTCTGCCCGCCTTCATCTGTTCGTCTGTCACAAGAAACATCTGAACCTCACAAATCACACCTTCAGACGGACTTCAGAGCCATTTGGATTCTGTAACCTGCCTGTATCAGAGGCTCCTAAAGAAGAGGCAAACATTACAACAGCACTTGTATAGCATTAGCACTGATATGTAGTCCAGTGTAATAACTATGTATGTCGGAGAATTACAGCTTATTATTTTAGAAAAAGAAATTGAACTGTTTAAAATAAAATAGTCTGAACCATCTGTGTGACATTAGACATGATTTCTTGTTTTATTTTGTGTTTAGTGGGAAAGCATAAATTGCAGGCAGTTACCAGCTCATGACACTGTAGTATCTCATAACAATATACCATCTGCACCACCTATCATGCTCAAATTCATCATTTCCCCTGTATCGGCCGGATGGAAGATAAACGCTTTTGAAAAAGTTTTTTTCTGAACTCGAGGTTTTAAAACTCTAAAACATCCCAAAACCAAAATTATAGCTGTGACCGCGGGTCATACGAGGCCACGCGATGTTCCCACACTGATTAGTCGTTGTGGATTTCAAACAGCTCCCGATTCTGCTTGCTATAACTGACCGTTACGATTGCTCGGCTGCTGCAGCACATAGACACCGGACTTTGTTGCTTGACCACTGTGCACCGGGTGTCTAACTTGCAGCCTAAGAAATGACATTTTAAGTATCTGAATCCAAAGTAAAACCAGATACTTGTGTCATGTAGCAGAACTTTAGATTGGAGGGTATTGTGTGAGCCTGTGTCGGTGCCAAGGTGCTTTTTAGCATCTATATGAGACGCAACAGGCTTTCATCTCCAATGTTAAACCATCCACTCAATCACCAGATGCTGTATGATGATGCTGTATGATGCAAATGATGTCATGACTCGACATCATTTGCAAATGTTGTTGCCTCAAACCTAATCGCCACCATTTCTCAACCCACGTTAAAAATGGTAAAATCCTTCTTCTGCCCAAATGGCAAAATAGTATGTAGTAAGTATGGAGATTGCTTTGGATGTGTATTTCATATAGGCTGTGTGTTCGTTTTTATAAACATGAACTTTGGCTACTGTACATTAAATAATGAATATCGAAGGTTTTGCATTACCATGGTACATACTAATTTGTTCAATGTGGAGAAAAAAAAGATATGCAAGCTCATAAAGCTGCAGAGGGAATGGTAGATAATCCACAGGAGCATCAGACAGACAAGGCCATTCACTAATCACCTGATATATATATGGGCCAGCTCATGATGACGTATGACGTACGTCAGCCTAATAGTAAGGATTGGGTTTTAATTCACAGATTCTGTGAATACACTAAAAAAGAGACACTGTTCATTGGCCTCTGAATAATTAGAAATTATAATTTAGCTGGAGATTTGTACCCCCCGCGTTTATGTGCTCATGTTTGTGGGGGGTCGTTAAAGTGGACACAAGGGGTGTCCAGTGTTCACTTAAATGTGCTGAGCAGGTATTGTGGCTTTACGGTGGCAGCCTCGATCAGTGGGCCACTCACTCTATTTAGCTGGATCTCATTACGTGGTGAATGCAAGAGAAAAGAAAGGAACATTTGTGTAAAACCCCTTTTTGAAATGGATTAGCTTCTCTTGGGGAGGTCAGGTAATTTCATTTTTACAGCACCGTTAATCCTGTCTGAATCAGAGGTTGTTAATCTCTACCGATGAGAAGAATTCCACTAAATGTGTTTCTGCAAACCACGGGTACATTGGAATTCAATGTTTCATGAATTCAAAGATGCAATTCATTAATATGTTTCATATCAGCCTTGTATCACATTTGCAGAAAAACACAATGCCATGTGGTTAACACTGTGAAAAAAAACGGTTAGGTTTAAATAAAGATGATGCAAGATGTTTTTTTTTTTTTTGTCCCCTTTTTTCAGATTTGCGTCCCGAATCACAATCAAATAGAATGTTTTGTCAAATTGTTGTCAAGTTTTGCAGATATTAAAGGGGTTGAGCCCCACGTGATGACTCACATGACTCTGGGTTGTCCAGACTAAAGACGACCCAATTTACTGAAACCAAACACATCAGCAGTAATTTAAAATTACAATGCAGATTCCACTGGCTGACTGGACTGCACATCAACCATGCGAAGCATGAAAACATGTTGGTCGGGTCCCTGTAGGATTACCCATGAGGCCCCCCAGCTGAGCGCAGCTTTCATAGGTATCCCTGGAGAACAAGGGATCACCTCTGCTTCTGAGAGGACGGCTGTGTCTGTTGTGTTGAACAGACCCTCTCCCTGGATGGGGTCCTGGAGCAGGGCACCGTCTGGGGACTTTGTAGTTCTGCATGGGGACTTCGACGTTCAAACGAGAAACCCGGAGGAGGGTTGACAAAATCAGAGACAGCTTGATCTGAACCTTGGAGGATGTTTTTGAGCTTCTTTGCCAAGGATTGTCCATAACAAAAGGCATCATCATCATCATCAGGTAGTTCACAAGGAGATCAACTAACACCCTGGAAAGAGAAGCCGTTGCTATGTTGATGTTGTCTACATACTCTCAATGAGATATTGAAATAGTCAAATTATGTTAAAATGTATTCGCACCATGTGAGAGATGCTTTAATTAACCTGTTTAAACAAAAATGCATCATTATTGATGTGAATCAGCATTTAGAAATACAAGAGTTAAGTGGGTGGATCTTTCTCATCTTTGAAAAAGCATAAAATGTTTTTAAATTACTTTCTAGCCGTCACTTCTCAGATATGTGCAGGTACGTGAAGTTCAGGAGACGTCGATGCCTTAAAAAAAGCACAAATGTATGTCAAGCACGACGCAGAAACACCAGATAGATGCTGAAGGTAGCGTTTCTCGGGGGGTTATTGGTAGAACACACGCACCTTGGGAATCCTTTAATCCTATCATATGGAAGAAAGGATTTTAAGCAGAAATAAAGAGTCCTAAAAATAACACCAAAGTGCTAATATAGGGCACCGATACGATACGCCAACGGCGTGTAGTCATGAAGGATGACAGGCTTCGTCGTAAAAGTTACTTCTACCTTATCTCAGCGCCGCCGCCACACTTCCGTCTATTAAAAGCATTAATGTCACACGAGCAGACAAATTACACTATTCAGCGCGCCCCCTTCTCTCCGTACCCCTCGTAACTCACCTGTATGGTGAGAAACGGTCAAGGGATAATTGTCATCCATTACACGTGCCCTGGTTTCAGAGTGGGCCGGGTCAGGGTTGTTTTTCAAACGGATAATTGGAGGCTCCTCTTTAACTTTCACAGTTCACTCCGAGTCACCTGCATGGGCGAGCAGCTGATAAGCGACTCAAAACACCATCTCTGGAGCCGCGCGGTAATTGAGCTGCCAACGGCCATCCAACGCGCTGGCGGCTGCTAGACGGGGGGAGGGGAGGTCGCAGCGTGGCATCTCAACAAGAGACAACTCAAAAGGCCTTCATGTCTATTGTAACAGGGAAGCCCCGACTGTTATCACTCCATCACTCTGCTGCTCGGTGACATGATCGATGGACTGAGTGAGTAAAACTGTCGAGGCTCTTGTACAGTATTTGAACATGTGTCTCCTCCACCTTTCGGAAGCATTGAGTCAGTTTAAGACTGTTTCCAATAGAATCACGTTGCTGAAATGACAGGTGAAGATCTTCTGCAGGTGAAGATCCGTACAGTTCGACCTAGAAAATGAATGGGGATTTTTGGATGTTTGCCACACTATTTTGATAGTCACTACTGTAGCATTATAAGTAGTATAATAGTTTTCTGATGATATGTCGACACCATGTCTTCCAGTCACATTTCGCAGCCCTCCGTCTGATGGAACTAATGCTCCCATTTTAACCGCCTCGGCTGTCTAACGCACGGCAGCTCACACGTCACATCCAATGCATGAGAGTATATGATTGCATATCGGGCCCAAGCTCTGTCGAAATGCTTCAGATTGGAAGGTGGCTGAAATGATCCGGTGGCAGTGACTAAGGGCTGCTACTGCTGCTGCTGCTGATGTGCTCTTTGGCTGCCAAGTGTAGACGAGGTGTTTGTAACAGCAGCGACAGAGGTCCGCTGGGAGGGACAGGGGGCTGTGTGTGTGTGTGTGTGTGTGTGTGTGTACCCGTATGTGTGTGAGAAATTGCTGAATCACAGCCAGTTTAAAGCAGTTACTCAGAGAGAAGGTAGATGTAACCCTTATAACCCATAACGATCATAACTGGAAAAATAACAGATTTTGTACTCAACATACGTACTTACTTACTTACTTAACATGTTAATATGAAATGCAGCACAAGTACACAGTTATATTCCAATACAAAATGTTTAGGATTTTCTTGCACAACTCCTGTCTAATTATGTTTCCACGTTTAATTACTAATTACGTTATTTTTCAAGGGAAAATCATTTCTTACTGTATTGTTGTTGCATTTCCAAACAAGTTTTAACAAGTTTTTGCAACAAAACATCATGGTTTTGCTTAAATCTTAGATCTTAATTTGGCAGTTTGTGGAACATAAAGACGATTGCGTACATGGAAGTAATCCGTGTTGCTCATTTAGCAATCTGTATGAAAAAGTTACTTGTTTGACTTTCAGGCACACACAATTACAAATGAATTCAGAGATTTCATGCAAACCTTTGGGATTTACTCGTAGATGGTTGATAAGAATGGGAATTTATGTCAAAGACTTGTTTATACAAAGTGTACTCTTGGACTGGAAAATGTTTGACGTACACATTCTCACCGTTTACTAACCTTGCTTGAAATATGCTAGATAAAAGCCCAAAGTGCCATCTTTGTAGAATAAGGATTAGAAAGAGTCATTTGTAATGCACGTCCAACTTAGCGGTGCTTCTGAACACTCAGAGGTATTAAAAAGCTGTTTCAGAACTGTTAAGAAACTAAGACTCCACAAGCATACGGACTCGCCAAGGAAAGGATGTGTTTGAGAGATATATATTCGGTGGGTAAACACAGTTCAATCATAAAGCCGTGGTGGGCAATTTTTGTGAAGCAAATGAAGGTGTGATTAATTCAAGTATCCTGGTTCCTGCTCTCGTGTGATTACCAGTGGGCCATGAATCACCCACTGTACCATCCTGCACCTCGCTCTCATCCAATTGAATTACAGGAGAGGAGATTTTCTAATTAACTGTGGGTTAATTGCTCCAGCAGTTGATGCAAGGAGAAGGATGTGCATCATTTGGAAGGACGTTTTCTTTTGAATTTGAAAAGGTTCATCAGATTAGCAGCTTTGCCAATGTAAAGTCAAGTCCATATATATTGGTACATCGACATAATTCTTCTTTTTGGCTCTGCACCACTACAATGGATTTGAAATGAAACAAACGATGTGCTTTAACTGCAGACTTTCAGCTTTAATTTGAGGGTATTTACATCCAAATCAGGTGAACGGTGTAGGAATTACAAGCGTTTCTATATGTGATTCTCACTTTTTAAAGGACCAAAAGACAAACTAAACAATCATTAATCAAATTTTTGGTTGCAAATCCTTTGCAGTCAATTACAGCCTGAAGTCTGGAAGGCATAGACATCACCAGACACTGGGTTTCTCAAGGGTCTTCAGTTCCTGCTTGCTCTTGGGGCATGTTACCTTCAGTTTGGTCTTCAGCAAGTGAAATGCATGGTCAATCGGATTCAGGTCAGGTGATTACCTTGGGTATTGTATAACATTCCACTTATTTACCTTCAAAAACTCTTTGGTTGCTTTGCAATATGCTTTGGGTCATTGTCCGTCTGCACTGTGAAGCGCCGTTCCGAATGTACCATATGACTCTTATGGTATGGCAGAGATTAGACACGTAGAAACCCTTCATTTTTTATTTGAATTCCGTTTGTGAGTCGAGGAGGGAAAACAGTCCCAGGCTTGTTCCATATTGCTTGTGATATGGCAATGTATCAGTCTGTGAATGTTTCCCGTTGATGAAAGCGGAGACGCCTCTGCAGCTCTGCCGCGTGGGCATGCTCAGGCGGAGTGCAGCTCGTATTCGACATTACATTTCACGACGGACGAAGTTGACAGATTGCAGCGTATTGGAATTCCTCTGGTCTGGTAACATCCTGTAATAACAAGCACAAAAGCCTTCGGAGACAGACGTCTTGTTCCTCTGATGACTTCAATCTCGTTTCCACATCTGCGGCCTCGCCGCGGCGAATTAAAGAGAGCAGCACAATGGTTCTATGGAGCTGTCACACAATCATCTCTTTTCAGTCCATTATGGGTCTTGTGTATCTTATCAAGGTGGGTCTTGTGTATCTTATCTACGTCTGTCTTGTGTATCTACGTGGGTCTTGTGTATCTTATCTACGTAGGTCTGGTGTATCTACGTGGGTCTTGTGTATCTTATCTACGTGGGTCTTGTGTATCTACGTGGGTCTTGTGTATCTTATCTACGTAGGTCTGGTGTATCTACGTGGGTCTTGTGTACCTTATCTACGTGGGTCTTGTGTATCTATGTGGGTCTTGTGTATCTTATCTAAGTTATCTTATGTAGGTGGGTCTTGTGAACGTTATCTAGGTGGGTCTTGTGTACGTTATCTAGGTGGGTCTTGTGTACCTTATCTACGTGGGTCTTGTGTACCTTATCTAGGTGGGTCTTGTGTATCTTATCTACGTGGGTCTTGTGTATCTTATCTACGTGGGTCTTGTGTACCTTATCTACGTGGGTCTTGTGTATCTTATCTACGTGGGTCTTGTGTACCTTATCTATGTGGGTCTTGTGTATCTTATCTACGTGGTCTTGTGTATCTTATCTACGTGGGTCTTGTGTACCTTATCTACGTGGGTCTTGTGTATCTTATCTACGTGGGTCTTGTTTACCTTATCTATGTGGGTCTTGTGTATCTTATCTACGTGGTTCTTGTGTACGTTATCTACGTGGGTCTTGTGTACCTTATCTACTAAGTCTTGTGTACCTTATCTACGTGGGTCTTGTGTATCTTATCTACGTGGGTCTTGTGTATCTTATCTACGTGAGTCTTGTGTACCTTATCTATGTGGGTCTTGTGTATCTTATCTAAGTGGGTCTTGTGTATCTTATCTACGTGGGTCTTGTGTACCTTATCTATGTGGGTCTTGTGTATCTTATCTACGTGGTCTTGTGTATCTTATCTACGTGGGTCTTGTGTACCTTATCTACGTGGGTCTTGTGTATCTTATCTACGTGGGTCTTGTGTACCTTATCTACGTGGGTCTTGTGTATCTTATCTACGTGGGTCTTGTGTATCTTATCTAAGTTATCTTATGTAGGTGGGTCTTGTGAACGTTATCTAGGTGGGTCTTGTGTACGTTATCTAGGTGGGTCTTGTGTACCTTATCTAGGTGGGTCTTGTGTATCTTATCTACGTGGGTCTTGTGTATCTTATCTACTAAGTCTTGTGTACCTTATCTATGTGGGTCTTGTGTACCTTATCTACGTGGGTCTTGTGTATCTATGTGGGTCTTGTGTATCTTATCTACGTGGGTCTTGTGTACCTTATCTACGTGGGTCTTGTGTATCTTATCTACGTGGGTCTTGTTTACCTTATCTATGTGGGTCTTGTGTATCTTATCTACGTGGGTCTTGTGTACGTTATCTACGTGGGTCTTGTGTACCTTATCTACTAAGTCTTGTGTACCTTATCTACGTGGGTCTTGTGTATCTTATCTACGTGGGTCTTGTGTATCTTATCTACGTGAGTCTTGTGTACCTTATCTATGTGGGTCTTGTGTATCTTATCTAAGTGGGTCTTGTGTATCTTATCTACGTGGGTCTTGTGTACCTTATCTATGTGGGTCTTGTGTATCTTATCTACGTGGTCTTGTGTACCTTATCTGCTAAATGGAGCTTTAATTCTTGATTTTGTTTAGTATCTCAGGTCCAACAAAAAAAATTAACAAGCAATCTGAGTTGGCTTTCAACACGCCTCACCTTTTGTTCATTATCCAGCACTCTGGGTTGTTTAGTTAAAGTGCATTGGTTTTAAGCCACGCTTTTAAAAAAGCTTTTATAACTCATTCATGGCCAAGGACCTTTGTTTATTTTGTTAATTTGGCAGCAATGCTCCAAAACACATTTTCTCCCTCTTGTTGAGACGCAATTATCAATAGAATAGAACTGAAGTTGCTTAACATTAGACTTTTGATGTAAATCATGTTTCCACATCACTTTCTCCAATTATTAGCTGAATTACACAAGACTCTCAGCAGCAACAGGAAAAAATACTCTATTCTATTCTAATTCTCTATTGAGCATGTTTTTAACACATAAATTGTTATCATTGTGGATCTTAGGTTTCCTGTTCTGCAGATGTGATTGTGAGCGTTAATAGTTATTTGATTATGTGTCTTAGATGGTGACAGACCGGCGACTTTTCTATTGCCTCAATATGTTCTCCAATAGGCCTACATCATTTGTGACCCTGAACACCCTGACAACCCTGAAGTGCAAAATATATGTTTTCTCCAAACAGTTGGTTGATAAAAGAGAAGAAAGTGTTTCAAATGTTTCCTTTACACAGGCTCACTTGATTAAAATAAATATATAAAAAACATGTATTTTATGTTCTTTTTTTTATCATGTCAGGGCTGTGGTTGGGTGGACCATTTAAAACATATTTCCATGCTGCACAGTAACACTGTTGTAGCTTAAGATATTCAGAGTTAGTAAGAAATCCCACAGTGCAACACAGTATGTCTTCATTTTGTACTTCACAAAATGAAACACCTAAAAACCTGCTGACAAGATGGATTTGTGTCAACAAATCCCTCTAAAACTCACGAGGGGAGATTTTGTGGAGAACTCGCCTTAATGAGGAACTGACAGGGATTTCATTAACACTGGTTCTCTTTGACACAGTTGCTGAAATATAAAATGTGTCAGTGTGTCTAAAGGTGTATGTGCTGAGTGGGGAGGATGGAGTGGATGATATCCAATTAGACGGAGAAAAACGGTGGTGAATGTGGATGAACTGATGAAATTCAGTTGAAATATATTGTAGTGATACTAATATATTCCAGCAAGCAGGAGATACAATAACCAGAGGTAGAGCCATATCTGCTCAGTTTATGCGACAGACGTCCAGACAATTAAATCAGTCTCCAAACCAATTACAGATAGTGACACTGATGGAGGCATGTGGGTGTTCAGGCTCTGGCTGCTATTGTGACTGCTTACATTACAGGAAAACCTGCTGGCAGAAATATATATATATATAGAATATAAGGGAAAACATTTAAATACAACACAGTCCATAAAGTTTACAAGTGCAGAATCTTTAGACCCGATTCTGATCCTTACTTCTGTTTTACAAGTGTACATCTCTTTCACATGATATGTTGATGTACAAATGACAAGGGAAACATTGTGAGCATTGTAAGCGTGACGATATTAGCATTTAATGCAAAGCACTGGTGTGCCTAAGTGCAGGTCTTGCTCCTACAAGTAGACTGCACTTGTGTGTTTCTGTTGAAGGCATCGAAGCGATCCGTCCCCAGGCCGTTATCCAGATCCAGTGTTCTACTCTGCCACCACTGATCAGTCGACTCCCTCCTGTACCTCCGTGCTGGGATGACCCTCCTCACTCTAATCTAACAGTAGTCACTGCTGATCTAGCATCACAGATTGAGAAGCTTTCCCTTCAAGGAAGGACCTCACATTGAGCGTTTTCAATTGAATCGTTTCCCGTCACTGCTTCCACTAATTTTTCTTTATTTCCTTTTCTCCTCTTCGCTTGTATCCTTGCTCTGCAGTCAAATGAACCCAATAGGCTAGAAAGTGGTCAAGATGGTGGTGGAAAAGCAATGTGTATGTATTTGACTGGACCAAACCACTCTGGTTCAACATTTAAGGTTTATGGGTAAAGTCGTAGGTGAAAACCCCCAAATTATAACAAAGTGGGAGATCAGGACACAGCTGATAAGCTTAGTCTGAAAACTGTAAGCAGGTAGTCTGACTCTGTCTACCACCAATGTTTTCCTCAGTCACTTTTTCTCTAACTGGTGTTAAACTTTGAAGGAAAGCGAAACACATGACATGCTAAAAACAGCAGAAACCAACCGACGAGTTGGACTCCCAAGAATTGGCCTGGATGCTGTAATTCGGCCACTTGTGATGATAGAGAGTGAGGTTAGCATTAAGGGTTAGTCCTTTCAGTCCAAAGTTGAATTTATGATGGTTCTCAACGCTCCCATTGTCAGACAACTGAGGAAATTGCCAGCGCTTCTTCGGGCCATTGTGACTATCATCACTGCTGACAGTTTAGTCGCAGTGCAGAAGTGAGGATAGAAAAAGAACTGGGATTACAGCACTCAGCCTTTTCTTCCATGTTGGTCGATCAGAGAGACTTTCACCTCACAGCAGCGAAATGCCGTCTTTTTAAAGTATTTTTGAGGAGTCATTTGTTTCCCTTATACACAGATTAAATATTATTTTGGATTACAGCAAAGTTTTACAAAGATGTGCCTTTCAGCATGAACTGCTGTGGAATAAACAAATGAAATAGTTTTAAATCAGATCATAATTGATAGCAGTACATTGGTTGCTGGTGCAAATCCACATCATGTATCCAAAGTGATATGTACAGCAGACTTGTTGGAGTGGCAGTATATCGAGCCAGCACATGCTCTATTTTTTGGTGTGCATCAATCTCACTTGCAAATCTGGCAACAAACATATTTCATGGATGAATGCTTTGAGAAGCAGCTTGTCTCAGGTTTCTGCAACTGTGGCATGGCTTCCTGCCATTGTAGATAGTCATGGACTGTAATCTACCCGCCCAACCAGAACCATAATCTCTGTTTTGTACAAGCACAGCAGTTTGAGCCAACCTTTATTGTAATACTCCCAGTTAACCCTCTGTGGGATCGCCAGCGATGGTGGAGGACATCGATATGGCCATATTCAAAGAGTTGCCTTGACCTTTCACCTCAATCTGAATGTGTACTATGCCTGCCCACGAGTCTCCTATTTCGTGACAATTTCATACTAGTTTTGGGGAAAAACCGGTGTGGACTTGAACCCCACAGACTCAACTACTGCCGCCCATTCTACCCTCTCTATACGTCCATTCCTAAAAGGAATTTTGGCTGAATTCCCACATACTGTACATCGCCATGGCCAATGTTCTTTTCTACGGAGAGTGAGAAAAGTGTGGGTGGGATTCAATAAAACAAATCAGCTCCCCTCGTGCCCTTTTAAAGCAGCAAACATTTTCCAAATGAGCTTGAAGGCGAATGCAGGTCAGCTTCCACGAAGAGAAAATTGTTCTCCTTCAAGAGGCACAGAGTCCCATTATCTGCATTGCACATATGAAAACACAGCGCATTAATATAAAGAGGTCCAGCAGTACATTATGTTTTCTTTTAAAGCTGAGATGCTGAAATTCCCTTTATTACAGTCATGACGGATATTAAATCTGTAGGCTGTTTGTGTGTGTGCCCGAACTAAAACCATTAACACTCCAGTTAATTGCTGCCAGGGTGGTCCGAGCAGGCCAAATAAAAGCATCATTTCATACCACAGTTCCGCTGTGCTATCTTACCTGCGTAACCACGACCTCAGCTGCTCCGCTCCACCCACGCAATACAGGCGGGAGTTCCTTTGTAGCCACGAAATTACATAACGGGCACAAGTGCAAAACAGGCGACTCGTACCAGACGCCATTACCACCTCTGCCGATGCACAGAGACCCCAAAGTGATTCTTTAAATATATATTAGCTCGAGGAGAACGCATAACATCATAAAGAGGGAGGCGACGTCGCTTTGATCTCTTTGTAACGACTTCCACGAGAGCTTTGCTGAAGAGCACAAAAGTGCAGTGTTGACACCCTGTCAAAAAAAAAAAAAAAACCCAGATAAACAAACACAGAAACACGGCTGTGTGGGCTTCTCTAGTGGCTTTGTGAGAGGGAGTTACAATAGTTGCATGAGCTGACATTCTTGCAGTGTTTCTCTTCGGGGAATCGGCTAATGAAGCCCTCCATAACGCTGTAATGTGGAGTTGCAGCTATTGTGTGTGGCTTCATAAAAGCCTGCTGAAAAAGACAAGGCAGGTTAGAGCCGAATCAATCCACGCACACACACACACACACACTCGGGGAAACTCTTAACAATGTTGTTGTGACAAACTGTGGTTTTGAGTGGGAAATAGAGAGCAGAAGAAATGCCCGGCGGAATAGGCTGAAAGGCTCGGTCATATCTGTGGAACAAAGATGGGCAAACTAAAAGAAGTGCAGACGTGACTAACAGAAGAGCCCTGCATCATCTCACTGGCGACAGAAACCTTAGACGACGTCTTTATTCACCACTCTTCTTCAAAGTCACAGTGTTTGTCTTCATATTCTGCTCCCAGACGTCCAAGACATGTTTATATGTACAGTATAGTATATTTAGTAAATGTAAAGCATAGTATATTTATTGGGCAGCATGATGCCTGGTGTCAATAATTGTTGCTGTAAGTGCCTCGATCCGTACGTGCTCCCTGTATCCACCTCAGTAGCACAAAGACATAGCAAGGGGTCGTGAACCCCTCTGATTAGCATGTGTTGGTGGCGTTGCACCCACAACCTTCTCCGAGGCGCTCTGCTTTCATTCCCCCTGCTGACCCAGAGGGCATGACCCAGTGGGTCTTCGTGGTACTGCCCACCCTCGGGCCTCTGGTGAGGTCCAGTGTTGTGCTTTGTTCTAGTCTGACCTATTATGCAGTGTTGTCAGTGTCACAGCAGGGGTTGCACACATCCAGCCTGTGTGGAATAGAATAATGTTTATATAATGCAACCCCTAGATCTCCATCTCAACATCTAATGTGGACCCTTCCAGCCTCATTCATCACTCAAGCGTCGGTGAATGAGGATAGCAAGGTCGCTGATCTGTTATAAGGGCAAACCAAAGAGATCAATAAGCTAATTCTATTTGGCTGATCCACATACGTTCATTTATACATCCTCTCATCTGTTTATACTGTTCACGGTCGGGGGTCAACAGCTGGACAGGAAACCAACACATGCAACAGCTGATTTGAGTAAAAACACATTCATTTGCCCAGAATTTCAATCTGCGACTCCTGGAAGTAACCGCGCTGCACCTGGCACACAAACCTCCGTATAAACACAACCTGAGGTTTTTATATTCTGTTTGGATTAACGAGATTCAACATTAATTACTTTAAACAGCACCAAGCTAGCCGTCTCCCCCATGCCTCCAACCTTGATGCAACTGTTTCACATTCAAAAGACGAGTCACCATTCTCTCTGCCAGAGAGGAAAACAACATTATTTCCCACAGTGTGAAACTGGTCCTTTAAGAACATGCAAACTCCACACAGAGAGGCTGTTCAATTAATATTTATTGACTTTAGTGCTTGTGTTTTTTTTGTTTTTTTTTCTCAAGCACTTCAAGAACATTGATAATTAACATTGTTGCTGGTAAGGCTACAAACTACACTTTGGCAGATATGCTGAATGTCAACGTTCAAACAAACACAGGACTTTCACCCAGGAGACTGCTGTTTGTGTCCCATGTGAAACCAAAGCTTTTACTTAATGCTTGTTACGTATCGTTACGCTTGTGGTGTAGCACTATATAAAGAACGGCTCACTTATGTTTCATTATGTTATTTTTTTTAGTTTGTTGCCTAAACCTAACCAATTGTTTCACAATGTTAACCACGTTTAACAAATATTTTTAATTCAGAAACTTTTAACGTCGTGTAAGAAAGAGCCCTGCTTGTACACATAATTCACATTGTGTACATTGCCGAGGTGGAGTTGAACCTTTCCCTGTAAAGATATTCAGTATTTGATGGACCTTATGTAGCCCAGCAGAGTTGGCTGTGGAGTGTTAATGCATACATTTGAAATGAGAGTACCACCTGTGTCGTGCAAATATGAATCCTTTGAGAAACCAGAGTATAGACCTAAAGCATATTACATACACACATGGCATATGGGGGAGAGCGGAACGCCACACAAATGGGCCCCAACAGGCTGCAGAAATCAAACGCAGCACCATCTTGCTGAGAGGCAACAAAGCGAAGCGCTCAGCTACAGTTGGTAAATGTGTGATGAGGAACTCGATCCGGAGAGCCTTGTTATAGAGGGCTCCTTGTTTGATCATGGAACAAGGGGTTACAATACATAACCAATCTGTTTCTATCTTTCCACATCTGGAAAAAAAAGCAAGGCGAGAGGATTGTCCTCCGGTTCAGACAGCTCTGAAGGTTGCGGGAGTCAGGCAGCAACAACCCCCTTCGGGCTGCGAGCAGTCAGCGGTCAGGCTACTATCTGGCTCAGAAAACAATCTCTGGCCCATCTCATGCCCTCAACCCAGAACATCAGCTTCTCCCTCAGGCGAACATTTCAGAGCCACAGTCAAGGTTGCTTTAAAAAAACATTTGAACAAGTATCCATTTTCTGTTTTTGTTTGAAATAAGAAGATTCTTTTTACCGGCGGCTGTGATTCTCAGACACGTTCATCCCTCCAGAAATGAGATTTTTCTAATTTGAGGCATGTAAATTCATGTAAATTCAAACAAACAATCATATGCGTGATGAGGTGATTGATTTCACTTTCACACACACAACACACACACACACACACACACACACACACACACACAGCATTGCAACAGGCGCCAGTGTCGAATAGTGGAGATCACGCAGTGAAGACACTGAATTATTCATCCTCTGTCACTCTCTGCTTACACAATACTGAGCTCCTGTTCACATGCATTAGTAGCAACCCAGGGTTCACACACTTAGTTTGACCACACACACACACACACACACCCCTTCATCTTTCACCCTCCCGTCGACAGCGATGTTGTCCCAGTCAGTGTTCGACGCCTGTGTTTATTTTGGCAGATTTTTTTCTCCAGCGCTTGTTGCCCTCTTGCCCTTGTCTTCTGCCTCCGTGTTTTGTGTCATGGACTCTGTCTCGGCGCTTCCACCTCCCGCTGTTTGAGGGATGGTTGTTATTGATGCAGCGCGCCGTTGTTCCTAGAAGTGACAGGCAGCCGACGGGACGAGAACATCGGGGTTCAAAGAAGTGGGATATATCATTTACCTAGTCACCTTTGGCACATCTTAACACAGCCGAGTCAGGGAGAGGTTCAGTCTGCAACACATCATGAATACAAACCACACAGCCGGGATTCAACATTGCATACGTATGTGGTTACAATAATTCATCTTTAAATAATGAAAGCAGTCATTTGCAGCCGTGAATGTAAGCGTTTCAGTTTTAAAACATATTAGCAGATAAAGAGCCACGGTGCGATGGCTGCTCTCGGCACCCAAGCATGATTTCCATTTGTAATTTAATTAATATTCAATTTGACATTTCCAGAGATGCATTCATTTTGTTCTGCTTTGTCAAACTAATTACTGGCAGAGCCACAAAAACAAATTCTCATTAAGTTATATCCCATGCCTCCCCGTTTAACCTGAATTGTAACTGAGCTGTGTTGCCTGACAGAAAGAGAGGGAGAGAGAGAGAGAGAGAGAGACATATATATCTAAATGCAGTTAGCTTATATTTGGAGAAAGATCATCGCTTACTTTCATACGTTTCATTTAATGATGAAAGATCCGGAGTGACACTTACACAGGTGGAGACGTGAACTCGTTTAGTTTTTAAATCGCTGTGGTTAATGCACAGAAACCTGACATTAGAAACATGCCATCAAAGTGTGATTTGTGAATATCACCAGGATGACAAAATACTCTGTTGTTTCTGTCTCTTTGCTTCAGTCAAATCAGATAAATGAATTAGATCAGTGAAAATTAATTGGAGAAGCCGATGAGATCGACAAATGTAATTTCACAAATGACGGTTGACGCCATTGACGCTAATTAATGTACAGAATTGAATGAGAAAATATTAATAAAGTATAAAAATGTGATTCACTGAAGCTTGGAAATCAGACAAATATATTGAGACAAAAATCTATTACAGATTGTTACTAAAGGCGTACATATACATACATACAGTACACACACACACACATTCATCTCTATATGGATAGATAGATAAAGATGTATACAGTATATCTAGAGTGTGACATTCATTGATAATCCTAATTTGAATACTTCCTATTTAAACCGACCGACAGTCACAACACGGACAGGAGGAAGCGGGTTCAGAATATATGCTTGGTGAGCAGCTTTCAGTCGGATGAAAGGTCACCATATTCAGATGTCTCAAACATTTGCAATACTTTCTTGATTTATTCTCGTCAGTCGCATTATGCATTGCAATGCATTTTTTGGGGTTTGCAGCTAAACATTCTACATTTTCATTTATTCTGCTTATTATGCGGAGATATGAGATTTTAATGCCTAAAGGACAATTTCCTAACATGATGTCCTCAGGACATTATAAAATGTATTAGGGACTGTTGTGTATTGGCTTGAGTTGAGGGGCACAATTTTAACCTCAATGTATAAATATACAATATATGTATATATATATGATCCGTTATTCAGCTGCATTTTATGCTGAGATAGACACATTTCTAATAAAGCAGATTTGCTTCACAATACCACAGCTAAGCAATCGGGAGTACAATAGTCATCAGTTATTGTCGCCGTGGTTTCGAGCTGATGCTACTCTCATTAGCCTGGGAGAATTCATATCAGTGTTGTAGTCGAGACCACCTAAACTGAGCCCAAGTAATGATCAAAGTGTGTAAGTGTATTCAAGACCGGGACAAGACCAAGAATGTGAGAGGTCTGAGACCCCAATCAAGACCAGACCAGTGTGACTTGTTCCACACTACATGACATACTTAAATAAAGAACTAAAAAACCAAAGGCATTCCTCAAATTGATCAGAAAGATCCAGGTTCCGATGCAACACCAAAAAACAAATGAAAACAACAATAATTCATACATAAAGTGCTTTTTTGGATACTCAATATGGCTTTTTGATATTTTTCCTTGTATTGTAAACATGCCAGTTTGTCTTTTACCCACTGAAACGAGCTACGAGGGAAATTGCATTGCAGTTGTGACCTTTGTGCAGTGGCAGCACATAGACAGTCAGTTGTCAGGTGTATATGCTTTATATATATATATATATATATATATATATATATAATATTCGTTCTTTAAAATGCCAATCCTTTCTGCTGAAACCTATTAGAGTTACAATGGAACTGAATCCTTATCTATAGAGACTCGTGAATGCATCAAAGCCTCGGTGCATTCACTGAATAACAATGCGAGTTCATACGGGGGGAGCAAATAGTTCATTCAGATAAACATGTGAATATTATCCAGACAATAATGCCCCAAAGGATCATTAGTTGTTACCTTCACACAGAAAAAAGCCTTGTGGACTGTAGGAAACCTTGAGGCTTGTTTAAACTGCTGTTTACATGTCACGGCAAAGAAATCAATCATGCCAGAAGCCACATACACAAATGACGATATAATTGCATTTTGGGATTGCAGTCATCAGAAAGAATGTAGCAAATCGAGAGTAATAAGTGCCACGTTGAAGGGTAAAGGACACGGGGCTCCTGTTTTGTCAAACTTATGTCTTGATTTGATACTAAAATAACTGTGATTTGATTTTGGGTTTATGTGTTATCACTTGTAAGCTAGTTGTCTATTTGTCTTTCATGAAGAAAATATATGTATTCAAATACTTCTTGAAACTATTTTCTAATACACACCAGATTACACCTTGGGGTATGTTTACTAAAATTCTTTTGTTTGCTTAATGAAGGTTGGTTTCTCTTTTTCATGAAAATAGTTCATCACAAACATGTTTGTATCCTTCACTGACAGCCATCAAACAGGTCCTGGTTGTTTTGTTTTCTACGTGCCCCTCTGTCCCCTTACCTTTTATTTCAAATTTCTCGTTTAATTGTCGTAATGCAGTTGCACAATTTCATCCACAAAGGCACAAGCAACCTGCATTATTATCGTATTGTGTTAAGACCAGTGATGACCATCTCGAGCCAGCTGAATCCCATCTAAACTTCAGAATAAACCTTTTACACTACATCTTTTCTGAGTTGTTTCTTGGGTGTGTCCTCACTGATGCAAAATGTAATTCATGTACGATTTGCCTTCTACATAGAGGGTGGCATCATCTGCAAAAAAAACAAACAAAAAAAACGTGCATTTGGGTATTAAAACAATGGTTTATGCAGTTGTTGGGTAAATGAAATGAAATCCATATTTACTCACAGTTTTCAGTTGTTATCGTTTAACTTTTGGTTGAACAAAATATGGTCGTGGAGTGCAGAGTTTTTCAATCATGGTTATTTTGTCGGCCAATATGAAGGCCAATACCCAATTCACTACAAAAAGACTCAACTGTCTTTGTTTGACAGATTCTTATCTATTGGGTTTGTAGGCTACTACATTACTGCAAGAACTCATTAACATGTTGATATTAACAATGGCAAGCACTACAATACATAAACAATTAACAAAATTAACAATACAAGCCGAAAGTGGCTGACAATAAAAGTCATATTATCATTCAGCTGTGCTAACTGTTTTAATTTATTCAATAATGTTATAGATTATATGGCGGTGGGACAAACTTTGTGCTGCAGTTCCAACTAGGAGGTAAATATTGGTTTGACTTGATAGGTTTTAATTTTGATCTTGATTTGATTATGCAGAAAGATGCAAGGTAGCAGGCTGAATCGATCTAGACACGTTCTTGTTATTGTCACAACATCTTTTTACTTAGCAATTTCCCAAGGTTTTTTTACACAAAAAATGTTTTAATTAGGGCTGTCAGTTTAACGCGTTAATTAGATTAATTAATTACACTGCAAATTAATGCGTTATAAAAATTTATGCAATTAATTCTGAGGTTCTGAGTGGCAATTCAATGCGCGAGCATTTTAAATTTGGCCCATTGAATGACCCGTAGGCTACTTGGCAGTGGCACGTCAAGGTAGCACTTGCACCGAGGAACTTGTCCGGACGTGTTCGTCACTTCACACCTGCGTCGGGAGTGAGGCGAGCCCATCGTTGCGAGAGCCTTTGAATGACAAGTTTATTTATAAAAAGAACAAAGACGGGACTATCAACAAGAATGCGGTGATTTGTAGCTTTTGTAAAAAAGAATTCTCCTATCACCGAAGCTGCTCCAGCTTGATTTATCATTTAAATGCTAAACACGTCCGTACAAGTTCCAGGGTTAGTTAGTTAAAGTTGTCTGTTGTCAGATCCTCTAACGTTAGCTTGGGGTGAGTTTTTGATTTGAGGAGTTGATACTGTAACCCCAGATCCTCTTTTGGGTTTGATAATTGGTTTGCTGGGATGTGCTTGGCCATTTTCTTTTAAATTTCATTTATGAAACACACTTCAATAATAAAAATGTGGATTTCAAATCTTCTCTTCTTAGTGTATTCAATTGATTAGTCATGCAATACAATTTTGCAATGTCTTAGAATTGAATTCTTTATTTGGGTACCTTTAGCAGATATGAGATTAAAATGCGATTAATTAGATTAATTAATTACAAATCCTGTTATTAATTAGATTAATTTTTTTAATCGCCTGACAGCCCTAGTTTTAATCAAACACTCATTCTTCCTATAGTATAAAATGAGCTTATGTTCTAATGTTTGTTTGTGCTAAATACGCATTGTATCATATTTCACTTTGCTTCTGGACAAGTAATGCAAATCCTGTCTGTCTCCTTCAGTTTATTGTGTGCTGTAATTAGGCATTTGGACTGTAGGCTGTAGGGAATTAGAAGCCAGACAGAGGCAGGAGAAAGGAGGAGGGGGATGAGTAAGACAAGTTAAGTGTAAACATCAGAGTGCAGAGAAAAATCAGAAGCACGACTGTGTTTTTTCATATTCCATACGTCTATATTTTTAGGCATTACTTCGCCTGGTTCTTTGTTTCTTGTTGTCTGTTTGCAGAACCACTCTCATAATTAAGCGGCAGATATGAAGAGGATGTAAATACAATTATATGTTAATGATGCAGGCTACTCCAAATTAAAGAGAAGCGATAACATTCCAATCTTCAAAACAGTCACTTTCAACAGATCTTTCAACACTCGAATCTGAGAAGGCAGACTGGTAACAAGTCAAAGTCAATAAAGTGATAAATGGCTGTACGATAGCAGTGGTGTGCAAGCTTATCTCCACGAGCCAGCCTTTTTATCACTCTTTTTTAATTGCCTCGGTAGTTGCACAAACCCAGTGAAATCAAGGCTGCCCATGAGGAGAGCAAGCAAGTTTAAAGCGGTCGCCTACTTTACCAACCATAAAACATTCACAGCATGAAGACTTAGAAAAGGTGTTGAAGGTCATGATGTGGGGAAAAAAGGTATGATAGAAACTTCTCAAAACTGTTCCTGCAGCGTGATCCACTTCTCTCCTTCATCCTTGTACTTTATCTGGTCCTGTTTTTTTTTTACCAGAATTGTTCTGAATACACTACTTCCATCTCAATCCATTTGAGTGACCTGGTGAACTCATGTTGCATTGACTCATGCCCAGAAGCATAATACCGCACTTTGTGTAAACACTACTTAAGGGTTCGTCGTGTCTAAAGGCATGAATATCGAACGTCGGCTTGGCAATGCCAACTGCCGTGTTCCTGTAAATACCTCCCCCGGAAACAATGAGCCTCTTGTGTTATTTAGTTTAAGGGATAGATTCCTGAATTAAGGGCCAAAGTGATGTTTTCCCCATTTCCCTTTTTCCTTTTAACTTTTTCGGAAATGTGCTCATTCGCTTTCTTGCAGAGTTAGATGAGAAGAACGATATCGCTTCTCTGAGAGTGGTATTGATCTTCTCTAATTCCCTGCAAGAAAAGGCAAGAAGACTGTCTTTTAAAAAAAACATCAAACCAATATTGAGGAAGATCCGGTTGGACTTTACTGAATGTTGAGTAAAAAGTGAGTGTTTTGTCTTTTGATGTGCGGACAATTTCAATAAAAATACTGCTTTGAGTAGCATATGTTAGGAATTCCTGTTAGTCAGTATTAGGCGGAAAGCCGAGATGCTTGAGGTGATATTACACAGCTTTCCGAGAGCAAAAAGATTCTGATAAATGAAAGTGTTCTTAGAAATAAAATCACCAGGCTAAAAGGTCCCTCTAGGCCTCCAGTATCCGTCCATCTCTCAATTCTCTATGGTTCCACCATTTCTAATAAAAATATAATATCCTAAAATTGAACACATTTTACAGGGCATCCCTGCAAATACCAGTTCAAATTGGACAAAATTAGAAAAGGGAGGTAGCGCCAGTTTGCTTGATGGGATTCTGTACACCAATAGAGGCGTAACAGCAGGCTTGAAATGGATAAATGAGTTGACACGGAGGGGTCGAAGTAAGTGACCTTGAGTTAATACACCTGCAGCAGGTGGAGGAGACGAGACTGAGTAGAGAGGGACTGCAGAACAAAACGGGTCACCGAAGTTCTGTTTGTTGCTTATTTTCTTTCTGTTTACATCATGAACAACATATTGGAAAAAGCCGCCTCAAAATGAACTCGCGTCATGACTAATATTTAGGATATCCTATATGAGGTACTGCCAGTGACAGGTTTGACAACTCCTGCGCGCCGCTTGGCTGCAGATTAAATCACCTATGTCTGCATGTTATCAAACTGACAGGAAGCCGACGGTAAAAAGGAGCAGGAGAAGCTGAGGTGTTTAGGATAGCAAGTGTAAAACCTGAATAGGCAGTCGCTGATGTACGAATCTGGGATGAAGAGCAGCAACCTGTACATCTATTTGCATTGAAACATCCTGGATTAGTTATTGGTGTATTGCCTATTCTACTGCTTTATGACAAAGAGTAAAATGTCATCAGCAAAAGTGCCTTTTTTACCTTGAAACCAGCGCAATGATGCTAATTACGCTAAGAGCAAGTGAATCTATGAATGTCTGTTGGCACGCTGGCCATACCAGGATGTGAATGATGTCTTTAACGTCACAGTCCTTGTCTCTGCAAAGCTCTGCCAGTATCCAGAGGCCTGAGTTTTTTTTTTTACTAATTTGATTAAATAATTTATTTAGCCACGAAAGCACCATAAAAGGACATAATAAGAGCTTTAAGGCAGGTCCTATTTTATTATTGCGTCTTAATCTCATTTTTAGATATTCATTATTTCACTGCGCTCATATACTGCGTATTGCTAAATTAATGTATTTAATAACAATTACCACACAGTAAATCTGGGCCCAGGCAGTGTTTTAGTTTACAATAGCAAACCTGTATGCACTGCAGAGGAAGTGGAGCAAAGAGGAACGTCCCAGCAGTGTAAATGAGTTAAAAATTATAAGTGGGAAAAGTCAAACTATGATGCTATACATCAGTTTTGATGTGTGATTGTTCGCTCCTTTCCATGCAGACATAATCTTTTCAAAATAAACTTCAGTGTTCACAGGATGCAACTTACTTTGAGTTTGTTTGTTGTGTACTTAAGTAGATTTAAGACAAAATATGTAATTACCCAACACTGCAGAGGAAATCTTTTTTCAAGAATCAATTAGAACAAAGATGGGAATGAAATGTAGGACAAAGTATTGGGTTTGGAAAGTTGCTTTTATGTTCCCTTTCAGATATATATTAGAATATTATTTCGCTTTTTCTTTAAGCTGGAGGCATCACCTGAATGATTTACAGTCCTACAGGAAATTATTTAGTTTGAAATATATGTAAATGTTAAATTTTTGTTATCTTATGGTGTAAGCAGCAGTCCCAACATATAGAGGATGAAAACAAACAGAGCAACAGACAGAGTGTATATCCCATAAGGATGAATATGGGGAAAAATCAATACACTAAAGTAAACTTCAGCTAGCAAATCATTTCTGCAAAGTTGAGAAACATTTTCAGGGATAAAGTGAATGACGTGATTAATAAGAAAGACCTGGAAATCATGGACCACCTGCTCCTGCAGACAATCAATGCTCATTTTCTCCACCGGATGGATGGAAACGGGGCAGCGCTACAAAAAACGATTTTAGATTGTAAACAGGTACAATATATCTGAAGAATACAAGATTTGATGCTTTGTTAGGAGGTGAGAGAAGAGTCAGGTGACTTTACGTGAAGTCAGTCACTTTAAGTGATGTCAGGCGTCGGGTTAAGTGTCGAAACAAGTTCAAGTCCTCATGGAGCAAACAAACCGTGTCAAAATCAGGTCAAATCCTGAGTGTCGCTGCCAACAATACCTACAACGTGTTCATTACTTTCAGGGAAGATTTCACTCTTCGTCACACGATCTCACTGAGCAATTACATGTGACTGTACACCTCCAAGAAGGTGAAACGCCGTTGTATCACAACTGCTCTACTTTCCGTTGCTACTCTAGTTTGGCTTGTGGTATGAAACGATCATGACGTTTTTTTTTTCAGTTTCCTTCAAACCTCAAGTGTCCTAACATAGTCCTTGTTGTCGATATTTCTCCGTTCGAATCTAGACGTCTGTATAATGCATTTTGCAATAATTAGTACTGTATTATGTCCCACATACTGTTTTAGTCATTGCAGTGTTCTCCCTTTTCATTACATTGTGGGCAATTTCACCAAACTTCCCTTTAGAGGGATGTTAATCAAATCACTATATGCTGTAATTTCAAGGTTCGGGATGTGGACATAAGACTCTAAACTGCCTCACAAGGTTTTATCAAGAAGTTGGGAGGAAGATCGGGAGAGATGTGTGTTCGCAAAAAATCGCATAAAATAAACGTCTGTGGTTCCATATTGAAACGGCACAGTAAAGAGTGAGGTTATTGGAGTCGAAGTGATGGATGGGCACGAACAGTTTCTCTCATCTGTGATGCACTGATTTTCCCCCGTGACTGAAGTTTTATATTTAACATGGTACAAACATTGCCTACCCTTGATAAAAAAAAAAAAAAAAGGTTCTGGTTATATAAACTTACGTAACAGAAGAAAATTGCATCCAGTATGTGTTTTCAAATAGGGTTCACGGTTACATTAGCTGTGTTGATTCCATTGTCCTCTGCAGAGTTTCTTCTAATTCCATCCTCCCTATCTGTGCTGACTGACAGCGACGTCCCCAGACTGTGCCAGTGTAATGTTGACTGGCTTATTACACAATTGCTTATCGTCAATACTAATAAGACAGAGGAAATGATGTTTGGGCTTCAACCTGATAGTCAGCTGTCTCCAGTGTAGAAAAAATAAACATGCTCTCCATACCTGGGTGTTATGATAGAGCATGGACTCCTCTTATAGAACTTATTTAGAAGAAGAAATGGCAGCACATTTGCTTTCTTTGTAGCCTCGGACCTTTTGGAGTCAGTAGCCAGGTTGTTTTTTGGCAGTACAGCCTGGCTGAGTAGCCGTAAACCTGAACAATACAATCAAACCCAAATTAGCTTGAAGATTATTGCCCAACCTGCAACTTACTCCTTTCAAGCAACTCACAAAAGGAGCAAGGCCTGACTTGCTAACAGTATCTGTCATCTGTTTAGACTCTGAACTGAAATCAGATTGCCGCCAAATGAGATCTGAATCCAGAACATTTAATGTTTCATTTTCATGACTTTTTGAATGGGGTTTTGTACGTCCACAAAAATGTCAGTTAAAACCACAATAGGCTAAAAACCAGTTGGAAAGCATTTTAAAAGTTATTTCTATTCAACTAGTGGATTTCTCCTGTTTTATTAAATAATGTTTACCCCTCGCTGAGAGCTGTAATTACAAACCGAGTGTTGTAAACAAAGGGTAGATGTCAACCTGGAATTGTTTATCAAGTCTAATTTAAAAGGAAAACGTTTCTCGCTCTCTCACGCATTCTAATTAATCTTTCTTTCTTTTAAGCACGCCCGAATCTATATCTTGTTCACCTACAAAATACCGAATGTAAATGTAATTTCAGGGATGACTATGGTCCCCTCCAGCGTTTGTCTGGATGGTGGTTGGCCCCGCTATGTAACTAAAGCAGATAGGCGTTTTGATTGATGAGCATCTAGAGCGCCCCCATGGGGTTGACTATTGTGGTTGACTATTGTGGTTGACTATTGTGGTTTTTGAAGTTCTTTGTTTTGGCTTTTGCCTTCATTCATAGAGAGGACAGTGTGAGAGTGAAAGGGGGAGGGAGAGGGGAATGACGCACAGCAAAGGGTCGGACTCGAACCTGCTGCCCTGAGGACATTAGCCTTAATACATGGAGCGCCAACCCTACCAAGTGAGCTATCGGGCGCCCTCTATTGGGATTTTTAAGTATCTATGCCTACAAAAATAATGACATTCCCATCCTTCTCAGTAGGTGATACTTTGTGTTGAGCTAGCAAATGTTAGCTTGGTGACACACTACACTAAAGATGATGAACACCATATTAGCATCGTCTTTGTGAGCATGTTAGCATGTTAGCCATAGACTGTATATAAGAAGAGGACATAGTCACCCATTGGTTAGTGGACACTTTTGAAGCCTTGAGTTCAGCTAGTTGGACGCGGCCATGTTGGATTTTGGCCATTGCCATCTTTATGGTCTGTTTTACTAAATAGAACAATGATGTACTAAATGAACATCATGCTGGATTGAAGAAGACTTGAAACTAGAGATTGAGACCATCAACTCATGTTTACTAAGGTAACAAATCAAGAGAGAAGTGGGACCATTTTCTTATAGACTTCCATGCCATCAGACTTCTTTTTGCAATGAGAGGAGTCGCCCTCCGATGGCCAGCAGAGAGAATGCAACTTTAAGGCACCCCTGTGCTTAACTACAGCCTTACAGAGCATGGCAGTAGGCTTCTAGTTACTGAATCAAGATCATGTTGCTGTGTTTTCTGCACTGACTTTGAGCAGTTGGTTCCAGAGACAGTCTGTCTGTATGGTCTGCATCACTGAGCCAAGCTCACCACTGGTATAACTGCTGGTTTGACAGGTTTCCCAGAATTAGCCCCCCCCCCCCCCCCAAAAAAAAAAATGTTTTTCTTCCTCAGCATCTCTGCCTTGCCTCCTCTGCTGAGGAAGAATTTGTCACGGGTGATTACCTTAGTGACAGCGTTATCAGGCATTACTCCACCCAGAAGCCTCTTCTGATCCAAATATTCAAAATCCATTTCTCACACACAGGTCGCACGCTGGCACATCTTGAGCACACTGAGTGATTCCTCCTGCAGAGCGGGAGGAGGAGGAGGAGGCTTTATGTGGGCTCAGCTCCTCAGGGACAGGGTCCTGTTAATCATCCGTGATCACAGACACAATCTCAACATGCAACAGCGGCGCTACTGATATTTTCCCCCAAAAAACGCTTCCCTCTGTCGTTTGTTTATTCCCGTTGTCTGTTTGCTGCATCCCGGTACATTTTCCATTGACTGCACAGTTATTGTTAACATTCTTACAGCCACATTGTCATTTGCGGTTTTTGTGTTTCTTTGGACAGTCGTGGAAATGGAAAACAATTTGTTCTGAGATGACAGGACGCCCAAAACAGCAGAACATTTGTCTTTTTTTCTCCAGTTTTCATGATTATATTATACACATTATAAACCTTCCTGTAGCCACAATATGAATATAATCGAATCTGTCATTTTTGCTCTGATGTACAGAGAGCAGTTTTTTTCTTCGATCTCTCTGAAGGGAAGCAAATCTACCTGCCAACAAAACCCACTAATTGACATGTTACACCTTGTAAAAACAACAAGTTGCGTTTTATGAATGCTAAGCTACGTTAACGAGCTGCTGGCTGGAGCTTCATATTTAACAGACACATACATAAGTGGTCAATCTTGTCATAAAACTGGCTGCGAGAATGCGATTACGCATTTTTACTAAAAAAAAATAGGAATGTTAAAATGCATTAACATCAATCATTCATCTATTTAAATAGAGAGTTTCAAGCGTATTCCCTCTCCACCTTTATTTCATACACCTGGAGCGATTCCAGCTTGTTCTTATTGACAACATGTGTAGAGTGAACATTTAAAAAAAAGGTAATTGGGTTAATGTCTTTCGGGCTGAGGGAGTCTGTTTCCACAACTTTGATCTGCCAAAACCTCTGAGGAGCTTTCAAAGCCCCCGTGGTCTGATGCTGTAAAACTATGGAGAATGTACCAGCTGGAAATTTGCTAATTATGAACTCCTGGAGCCACGGGAGGCTGATCTCTCTCCGCGACCTTTTTTTTTTTTTTTTTTTTTATCACACCAGCTGTTGGTCCTTTTGCAGCCCCATGCCACGGTTGTCCATGTGCCGTTAATGCAGAATACGTGTGTCTGACAGGTAATATAGATTTTGACAATTTTGCTAGATGTTACAATGATCTAGTATAATCAGGTTTTTATTTCCAGCCAACTTCTAAATGTGTCACACTTCTAAGAATGTCAGCTGGAAATGTATCTAAGGATAATAATCTTTCATGTCTTCTCTATGTGTCTCTGTCGTCATGTAATATCAAGTGAACTAAGGCCATCTATTGTCCCTCCTGAGCCACATTCAAGGGCTGTTTTGAAGTCGCCCCTCCTCTTTGTTTTGCTGAATAGGCACCTCTGGAGGTGGCGAGTGAACAACACCTTTGAATTAAATTTAATTAACCCTTTTTCCTGAACTTGCGTGGATGGAACATTGTCTACCGGGACGCTCTTGTTTCATTTTGCCTGCAAACTCCAGCGCTATAGATTAGACTTTCCTCGTAAAAAGGGACAACCTTGACAGATCGAGCTTCCTTCCTCGCTGATAACGGTGGCAGATAGAGTCCATCCAACATGCTCGGAAGCCGGTTGAAAAGGGCAAATGAGCCAAATACGAAGCAATGAAATCAAAAGGTCATCCTATATCATCACAAAAATAATCTAATATTTATAAAAATCTACTCATCCTCCTGACAGTCAGTCAATTAAGGACAGTGCGTGCAGGGTGACCTTTCCACGACAGTGACGTGTTCCACGCTAACCGGCCTCCTTCTGTCGATACACCGTCAAACATTTTTACGTTAGACTTGTAACCGTGGCGACGCTGACAGCAGCAGTGAAGTATGACATCAAACTGTGCGTACTAATGCATGTTAATGTTAAATGATCACTTCTGTTTTGGAAGTCGTTCCTATGTGCAAAATCAAAGACTGTAAGTTGGCATCACTCTCCTCAGGACAAAATGACTTTTTGACTTCATACAAGCATCCATGAAAATTATGTCTCCGTTTGTTTAGTGAATGCTGTGGTCGTCTGTCTCTGACTGCTCGCAAGAAATAGTGAAAAGTCAGACACTTAAGAGGCGGGACAATTACAGGTTCATCAAATGTTCATTTCAGAATCATCTTTCTTGGTTTTCAGTTCCATTTCCAACGCTTCCTGTTCAAATAGGATTTGGGTGCGCGTTGTCTGCTGGTTTCAGTGGTTTGCTCAGTGGATGCTCATCCAGTCTCACTTCATGTGCATAGCAGGGAAGTCAGGATGCACAGTGGGGTTGTGGTGAGGATGACAACGTTTACATTTTTTCTTTTGCATCATCGAAAACCCCAGCAGTAAAAAAACACTGTTTTAGCACAATTGTATGTTTTTGCACACGCCAGATCCCATTCCACAGAGAGGCAGTCAGTGATGTCTATATATGCAGGGTATACATGCCTCTCTGTTTAGGCTAGCACAACACAGAGAATGTGATCAATATGATTAAACAATTAACATTGTTGCACTCGCTCATGTACACAAAGACACGTCTTGCATATGCGCAGCCTCTCATGAAGAGTTAAAAACAGGAGCAGCACTGAGTTTGCACTGAGGTCAACTCTATTTAGAGAGCAGACAGCCAGACTCCTGGAGCCGGCGAAGACTCAGTGACTGAAATACAGGAGAGACGAGAGAGGGAGGCCTGGTAACCTGAAACCAAGCAATAGTGGAAGTCGCTACACACACACACACACACAGGCATGCGAGCATTTAAGCAGACATGATTGTGTGTGTATGTGTGTGTGTGTGTGTGTGTGTGTGTGTACACAACCCACTTTCTAAATTAGAATTTTCCAAATCCATCTGTGACAGGAATGTGGCCGAGATGCATTTCTGGCGACTGAACGGAAGGCAGCACAATGCCACCAGTTTTAAGAGAATCTGATACTGAATGTAAAACACATAAAAAGTGAATTTATTTGCTTTACAGGGATCTGTTGCTAAATGATTAGTTTAATGAAGGAAAATTCAGAACTCCAGGGAAATTAGCGACCCTAGTCAGATCCATTTAATGTGTAGAAAATAAGTTGTCTATGTTTGATGCTGGCTGGCTGGCTGGCTGACCTTGTAGCATTTAACACCACCAATATTAGCCGTTTAACCGGTTAAACAGGCAATAACATAACGTGTACCAAATGACACCGCATCAAATTCCCTATTATTAGTATAATTTTAGTTCAACTTCATGACTAAGAACATAGAGAATATAATTAAATCACAACCCCAGAATAAAAGGCTGCATAGGAATGTGAATTTCATGTGGGTTTCGGCATCAGGATCTGGCGATGATACAGTTTCCAAAGTAGATAAAGTAAGGAGGGTTTTTGTCTTTGCTCTAATGTGGCTTCGGGCATTTGAGGTTTTTCCTGTTGTAAAATGTCTGTTACTGTTTATATGTTTTATGAATTACTGTAAAGTTACTTTCCATCATTTTCAAAGTTACTATGTGGTGAAATGAACTGTGAAAAGATTGCAGTAATCATCTGTCAGAAAGCCAATACAGCAACTTGAGCCAACGTTCAGTAGCAATGTAAGTACACAGAGTTAGTAATGTAAAAATAGCAGCAGTGCAAATACAAAGAGAAGCAAAGTTTGAACAGTTTGCATAGGAACTGCAATAACAGGACTTTTAACAAACCTATGCCTGGACACACGGTGTGTGAGACACCAGTATCACTTACCACATACGCTTCAGTTGCTCATTTCTCATGTTGCTGTCAATATGTTTGTTTGGTACAAAGTGAAACGTGCATGTCTGACTTACAGCAAAATTGAGCTCTGCAACTAAAAGGGAAAAAGACGTAGTTGTTCATCTATATGGACAAATCCTCCTGCTGTAACACAGGTACCTTCAGTGGAACTTTGGGGTGTAATTGCAGCATTTGATCCAGGACATTAATCTAAAGCAGTCTAAATTAAATACCGTGCCTTGAGCTTTACAGGAAGAATTAGGACCCATGAGGCATGGTTTGATTTGACACTATTTCAAAAATAAATGAAGAGAAATTGTTTTTTCCCCTTTGCACCAAAAACACCCCGAAACTATGGTGTGTAATTAGACGGTATATATAGTTGCTGTAAAAGTTAAGCTACTGTTAATGTGGGACTTGTTGAATGGTGTAAAATGTTCTTTTTTTTTTGCTGAAAATACATACATATATTTTACATGCACTATAGGAATTAAAAAAACAACTCTTGAAGATTAGTAAGTAAGTCTTTCCCTTTCTTGGAATGCTGTGCAGGTAAAATTAAACTGTGGTTACTTGTGATTGTATGTAGCCTATAGTTTATATCACCTTTGATATAAACTATATATAAATCTCTTTTCTGTACTTCCAGACTACCTGGTTGCCATTTATTAAAATGAAAAAAGCTGAAAAACTACAAGCCTTAACAAACAAAGTTTGTTGTCTGTAAGGTCGAATTTCCAAAGACCATGAATATAGGACAAAACCAGTTAAGAAGGAGCTGCCATTCCGTAAGTGTTGCATTCTTTTATTTTTCAGAACAATCTCTGTTCTGTAGTCTGTAGTCACCGTAATCAGCAGCAGTAGCCCAGGCCACACCCTCTTCCATGGAGGGGCGTGGTCAGCTCATTATGATTTAAAGCTACAGACGCAGACACAGCCTGTTCTGAGCAGGGCTGAAAAAGAGGGATTGTTAGGCTTACTAAAATCCAGGATCTAAGTGTTATTTTGAGCAACAAACTTCCACAACATGTTGTGGGGACCTCGGAGTCCTATGTAAACTTGTTGAAAAGGAGCATCATATGGGAGCTTTAATGCATTTGTCTGATACATAGTGATGAACCTGATGTGTATAATCCTCATGAAAAAGGACTTTCACACATTTATTCCAGTTCCATTACTCATTTACACACTGTGCTGGTTTCCACAACACCTCCTCTAATGGCAGTATGCAGAAGCGGAGGTGTTACGCCATATACAAATATGTGCGATGGTCTTTTGATAATGTTAAAGTTATGAATTAAATTGGTAACAAGCAAGGTGAAAATTACCTACCAGAATAAGGGATAAAAAAAGGAACTGCGTAGGCAATTCAATACAATACCCATGTCAAACCTATATAGCGGGGTGACATATTTCAGCAGACTGTGACGTTTTCTGATTAGTTCAGACTGGTACTGTAGACACTGAGTGAGACAGACAGAAATAAAATAAAAGACATCTAAAAAAAATGACATGCAGGACATGGGATTTGAGTTTGTGCTTCATGTGTTTTGAATTTCAATGTGTTTCTGATTAATTCAGGGCCGTAAATGGTCCCAGCGGGGTATAATATGCCATTTCAGATCTTCAGGAGATGATTGATATAATTAAGAGTAATGGAGCGGCCACCAATTATTATAATGAATGGAAAAAAGATCTGACTTAATGTACAGAATAATATCGTACCCCTCGATTGTGTATGCCACAGTCCAAAGGTGCCTTTTGAGAAGAAGCAGCTTTTCATACATGCAAAAGGATAAAAAAGAACCAGTGCAGCCATGTAACAGGTCAATAAGATAACAACCATGTTAATCTTATAAAGTGGGCTGACATATTTCAGCAGACTGTAAAGTTTTCTGATTACTTGGTACAGACTCTTTCTGTCGACCTGGAGACACTTTAAAATTAATAACGAGTGTGATTTTTCACACCGCACACACGTTTTAGTCCTGCATTTAATTTTGACCAAGTACATCCTCTTATATGTGCATAAATGGGGCTTTTTAAAGACAATAAATGCTTATTAAAGTGAGATTGCTTTAAAGACAAACTTGTTTTTAGTATTTGATTCATTTGAGAAATACATCAACCTTAAAAGATGTATTCAGTAAATGTATATGTCATAAAATAAAAGACAGTGTCCCTCTTAAAGTCAAGCTGAAAGAAATTACCATATATATTAATGTACATTCAGAAATGGTTTATATTGAACTTATTTTCAGGACTCTACTGCATAATTTCCAAAAATAATTGTTGTAGCAAAAGTGGTATTACATTAGCTTATACGTATTTATGCTGTCTGACAACCACAAGAACTACTGTTTGTGGAACTCAAAGCCCGTATTGGAAATATGGCAGCTCCTCGGTGATAGACAATGCAATGATTCATGAATTGCATCCATCATTATAACATTAGTTCTTCAATTGAGATTGACATAAATGTGTGAAAATGTAATTCATCTCTAAACTCCTTTTGAAACAAGTCGACAGACGTTCTGAATAGTTTTGTTTGAACTACTTAACAGCTGCTGTACATAATATGCAAAGAATCTGAAATTGGATAGCAATGTGGCAACCAATGTGTTTGTTTTTCTGGCTAATGTCACAACTTTATCATAGTGTACAGTATAATCTAATATAAGGGCATGATATTTATGGGTATAATTATGACAGAGCTCAACGATCATGCTTTACAGGAAAATAAACAGCACAGTAGTGCATAATAAACAGCACAGTAGTGCATAATTAAGGGACCAGGTTAAAATAAGAAGCAGGTTGTTTGGTTAAAAAGTCAACAAACGCCTGCGGGAGCACATGTACATAATTCAGCTGTGTTGTTGAGTGTTTTTTTCCAGCAATTAAATCAGAGGAATCAAAGATTCATCTTGGGCAGCAGCTGAGAAAACTGAAGTGACGATGCATACAAACTAAGGTAATATCCCTCAGTAGTCTTTCGCCTTGTTAGCAGCCAGAGACAGTTTAACAATAAAATAAAGAAACCTGAGCAATAAAAAAGTTAGTTATCAAGAATGGTGCAATAATGACATGGATGACTTTAAATTATTTCCCAGATGAAGTCATGTGTTTAAGCAAATATTACTCCTATTTTTCAGTTGTCTGATATGAAACTATTTCTTGGCTAGGTTTTTTTTAATCCTTCCAATCTTTTGCATCACTGTGGTAATGATGAGTTTAACGTTTGAAGGGGGTAAAGCAGAGTGTCGTCAGCGTAGCAGTGAAGAGAATGATAGATATATGTTAAATAATGCAAACTTGTGGAAGGTATACATGGATAAGATGATTGGACTTACATTCCCACATGAAAAGGAGAAGTTGGAGATATGAATAACTTGCAAATGCAGACTGCCTCAGCTCTATTGGATATATTTAAAACCAGTCCAAAAGGTGAAACTGAGATGCCGAAAGAGTGCTACAATAATTCAGGCTGGATGTGAAGTTTATTATCAGAAGCTGCACAGAGAATTGAAAGCAAGATGATAGCACACTTTTCTGCATCAGCTTCTAAAAAAGAACATGATGTTGCTTTGAAGCTGACTCTGTGCTATGGACTACTTTGAACCAGACTGGGATTTTTCAAAGGATGTTTTTTTTTTTTTTTTATTAAAAAAGAACGGCTTTCAGACTGGGCTACAGCAGAGAAGAATCAGTGACAAAAGTTGTTAATAAAAGAAGAGATGGAATAATTGTGGTAAAAATGTTGGTAGGAATATGTCAAGTTTAACTCTTGTTCAAGCCCAAACGGAGGTGGGTTTTTCAGGGGTTTTTATGTGGGATCAGCAAAAAAAGACAAACATAAAACACGTTATATAAATGTTTTTGGAACACAGTCATTTATTTGTGAGCCTTTGCAGTGCTACACCAATCATGGGCATATTCAAAATGTACACATGAGCACTACATAGTCTGAAGAAAAACAACAAACATTATTACTGTTCAACCTTGACAAAGGAAGCTCATACCAGATTCAAGTCTTCCATTCCCTACCTTTCATTCCTTCCTTAATTTAAATTTGAAAAGTTTAGCATTTTACAACTGTTGAAAAATCATATTGCTGCCGGGATTAATCATTTTGATATTGGCAGGAGAGGATTTCACATTTTCGTTGTTTATTCGTAACGTGTGTAAAATGCTTCAAATAGAATTGCATGATATATTGCTAATTAGATGCAACACTACTATGATTTTAACAGCGAAAAGAGAATGAAAGATAATTTGCAACCAAATGCCATTAATTAATTAATTTTAGAGCAATTGTTTAATCCAAGGTAATGAAATCACTATCCATAATTTACCAGCTGATTGACTAATTGATGCATTCTTTCAATCATTCACACTAAACCAGACAGGGTTGACAGTGATACTGGCACCCCTCTGACAATGTTGATGTATATGTGTTTGTGTGTTAAATAAATAAATAAATATTAAACTGTAATCTTTTCCACTATAAGGAATTTGTCAGACACAGCGGTGTCCTCTGGGTGTATGAGAAGCATGTGATTGTAATTACTCCACTTGATTTGCTCCAGGCATAATGATGTGTTTAAAATGTCATCACACAGTTGGTAGGGCATTTCTTCCGGAGTTCACAGACCACTGCCAACCAGTGGTACACTTATTTATGGTGATAAATTTGCAGATTCAAAATGTTGTGGCATCTCAAAGCCACAAGGGAGAGGGGAAGGAGATGTGTGTTTATACTGTAAGAGAGATGGTTTATTCATGGAAATTTCTGTAATATGTAGTTTTCATATACTGAAGCATACGTTTGAACTCAGTCACAGTATGTGTGGTTTCCCATTGCATTGATTTATTGTGCACTACCAGTCATCACACTGGAACGAGTTTTGCAAGGTTTTTCAAAATAAAATACAATGCCCACACTCTCTTTTATAGTTAAGAAAATGACATATCAAAACACCTTTTCGGGATCACAGCTCAAAGATCAACCTCATCTACCGAGATACAGATACTGTTCCACCGCTCTGTAATTATCTCTTCTAAATAGCATTCCAGTACTTTGTGTATTTCATTATAAAACAAATGTCAAGAGCTGATATTACTGAGCCTTTGTTTGATGAGCTAGTAGATTTAGATGACCTAGAAGCTAAACTTCTAAAACAGTTCATTCTTCATTATTGCACTTCAGGATTTTTCAGTTTTGATTAACCACCCACAACGTATACTGGTTTGTCATACAGAACATACCAGCAGAGGAGATGTCGAACTAAATAAGTTAGTAGAGTCTGCCTTACTTGTTTATCCTTTATCTGACTGAGGTTTGTGCATTAGAACATGGCTGTGAAATATCAGTAGGCTAACTGTGCATTGATAAATCCATGGTGCCAGTGGTGCTGATGTAGAAGACTGATTTGTAAATGTGACTTTTTCTCTGAGAAATATGAGACCAAAAGAGTCAATCATGGGCCGGTTTCGCTAGCGAAACAAATCTTGTCCATTCTCCCTGTTGAAAATCACCGTCTCTCTGACAAATTTACATTCCCATACTGGTGATTGACCTGCCATGACATGAGCAACCAAACGCATCAACAGAACACAACGAGTGAGGCAATTTTGGAGACTGGGAATTATGTTCTAGTGGTATTGGCGGTGGGGATGATGATGGTGGAGGAGCACCAGAGAGAGGAGGAATCGGAGAGAGGCAGAGGTAAGGAGGGGTGTTTGTGAGCAGGCACCTCGGAGGAGGGTGGAAATGCGACGATCCTGGGCACAAGAAAGAAGGATGGCAAGGATACTGGTCTCCAGGAAGTATCTCTCGGAAGGTATCTCCCATGAAAGTTGAAACAACCCTTGACCTTTGCTTTACACAGGACACAAACAGCGATCTCCTGGGTTTTCAACCATCCTGTGTTTGCAGGCGTCCGGGCTATGATTACAATACAAACATAATCAGGGAGAAAATAAGTACCATATGAGAATTTTTTGGAGTGTTTGTTGAATTGTTGAACAGTGACTGAAGCCTCATCTCACCTTTCCAAATGGGCAGGACTGTGTGCAGCCCTTTTCGCACAATGATATGCCATTCAGGTGTGTGAAAATAGGCATCGTTAGAACGTTTCATTCACATTTTTTAAATACTCATATAACTTAAGTCACTCAGACTATGAACACCTTTGAAAGCATGAACCGTTCTCATATAAAATCCATCCATCCATCCATCCATTGTCTACCGCTTATCCTGTATTCAGGGTCGCGGGGGGGCTGGAGCCGATCCCAGCTGTCATTGGGCGAAGGCAGGGTACACCCTGGACAGGACGCCAGTCTATCACAGGGCCGACATGTAGAGACAGACAACCATTCACTCTCACATTCACACCTACGCTCATATAAAATCGATTATTCCATTCTGTGACAAGTCTAAAAAGATGAAAAACGATTTCTCCTTCAGACATGATCAGACATGACGTCTGTTGTACAAACTAGTTTGTTTTAAGCATACCCTCGGTTTTAGAGATATTAAAGGACTGAGGGATAGGGAAGGAGCCTAAAGCAGCTCTTTCGAAAAATCACTAAGTTTGTCCCTCTCCAGACTGATTTGCATTCTGTTATTCGAGGACTTTGTCAAGGATCAATGTGGCATTTACTTCCTGATGGATCTCTCTAATAGTCAAAATGAGGATAGAAGAATCAGCTCTTCTATTGACACACGTTTCTGTTTAGTTTGCTTCCATTGTCTCAATTGTCTCTCTAATGAAAATGGAGACTGACAAGGCTGATCCATATTCACTCTGTCCTAAGATTCCTTTTATTTTCTGACTATATGAGGCTACATTGTGGTCTCAATTAGCATATTCAGTTGATGGGTATGTCCTTTGTGCAATATTGGATTGTAGAAGAATCCTATCACAGTATTCCCAGCCTCATACACAGAGTACAACTGTGAAAATTCAGTCTTGAGCCTTATGAAGGGCCCTTGAGGCTTTCTTACAAGAGTTTGATATTTCTCATCATGAGGTATTCATATCTGCATACTTTTCACATCTGCCAAGTTGTCAGTGGTGTTAAAAATAACCTTTTTCTTTTCCATAAAGTAAAGCCTAAAAGTAAAAGTAAAAAAGGCACAGCTTGAGAGCTACAAAGAGAGAAATGGGGACTCTTAATGTTACCCAGCTAAAATTAAAGTCATTTTGGTATGAGGTCAAAAATGTCATCCGTGCCATAAGTTTTGTATACTAAAGCATTAGTTTAGCTGTTGTGAACCACTTTCATGGCTAAACATTGATCTTCTAAACTAATGACATTCCCATCAGCCCCAGCTGTACATTGTGGTTTCTGTATTTTGTATTTCCTCAAAATGCCAGATGTCAAAACATTTCCTATCAGAAGACCGTCCCATATCTCACAATGTTTTTGTGTCAATGGCTTTAAAATTAGATATTGCAGAAACTGGACCTCCAAGCTCTGACACTGAGGAAAGGGACACATGTGTTCTTGTATCCTGATGTGTCAATGGCCCTAAATGCACTAACTGCTGAAACGTCAACAAAACACCCCTGACAGACACTTCCACAATGCACTCGAAACACAAAGGACATGTGGCAGCTCTCCACTCTGACACGTCCTCTCGGAGTGATGGACGATCTATTGTGGAGTCTCTCTGCAGGCAAAGAAGCACAAATGCACAAGTTTGTCCCATTCAAATGTTTTCTAAAAACAACCCAGCCCCGCTCCGCTAGGAGAAAGATGTTCAGCTTGAAGGAGAGAATTTACACAAACCATCAAAGCCTCACCTTCCGGACTTACGGCAGGGAATTTAATTAGCGTGGGGCAGATGAAGATAAAATGAACGCCTCGTACTACAACGTAGGTGAGAGAAGTTATGTCATAATGTGTTTGAGAGTGTTTGTATATGACAGACAAAAGGGGTAGAGCCACCCCATAATGAAGCTCTGTTTTATAACCACGGGGCAGATCGAGCTTGTTATGGCTCACTGCAGGGACGAAAGCTGTATAAATAATGAAAAACAAACGCAAGGCCAGTGTTTGGTCTATAAAATGCCACAATTATGCCAAGACATTCAGAGCATTAACAGCAGCAAACAACATTTTTTTAGATAATGATAATGCAGACAACGACATCACTCTCCCTCTGTGTGTGTTGTTATCGAACCTTCTCCATTCTTTGTTGATAAAGATGACTTGTGACTAAAGTTCCAGACCCTTTTTACTGCCCTTTTCACTTCACCTTATATTACCTTGAATTGGTGAACCGTTTGTAAAAGATACACATTTGACAAGTCACAACTTCATGCATTTGCTATCAAAAACACACAACTTAACTACCCCTAAATGCATTAATTTGGCGTCATGTATTTGTATTTAACAGGGTCTTGTATGCTAGCCTTATAAATAGGCTACAATTATCAGAACAATACTAACATTCAGGCCCTCTCGTGTGACTGAAAAGGTGGAGATATAAATGCTGAATAAAAGATGATGGAAGAAATTCTGCAAATGTTTTTGGTGACACTAATATATATAGTCTCCTGGACCCACTTGTGTGTCCCGACAAAGTCTTTGGGAATTTAGAGAAAGCGTGCAAGTGAGTCACGCGGAAATCGTTATGCCGTTGTTTCTACTGTTCATACTGTCGCCAGCGTTAGTTGCTAGCTGTCACCTCAGCGATCGCCATGTTGAGAGCCGCGTGGAGGTAATCCCTCAAATCACAGAGTCTGGAATTTAGCACCTTTAACAATCAAAACAGTAGCAATCAAAAAATCCTCCTTAAAAGACAGTTTGTTTCTCAATTTATACATAATCTGTTGACTGAGAAAGTTTTGCTGATGTCCTTTATAGAGTTTTACTTGGTTGTAGTCTGAAATGTTTTAGACATCCAGAAAAGAAATAGCCAGTTTCCTAATTATGTCAGGCTGAAGTGTCATGATTAGGGATTTCATTTATTCATTAAAGGGCCGGGTGCCACTGGTGTAACTGTGTTAATCCACAGTGAAATTACAGCACGCTGGTGGAAGCCATATGGTGCCCGTAACTCAAAACCTCCAGTGTTTAATTAATCATAAATGTGGCCCCCGTGCCTTTTGCGTTTGAATTTGATTAAAGCATTAGTCTGCTTTTAATGCTCCAAAGTATCCTTTCACGTATGAGCTTTATTTGCAATGGCAATTAGTCTTTCAATGATGCTAATTGCTCATTTCAATCAAATGTTCTCACTTTATAATGGCAATAATTTTTTTTTTCCAGTGCCTCGGTAGTGTATGTGTGACAGCTGTCACCTTCTGATTCACAGGCTTTTCAGCACTTAAAAAGGTACATCTTCATTTACTAAGAGGCCATTGACTGCAGGAATATTAATGTGTTACAATCAAATATGTCCCTCTTGACAAATAAACTCAAACTGAATTTCTGTTTCATTTATTTCCAAATCGATCAGAGGCTTCCACAGATTATAACACTTTAAAGTAAAACTAGCATATTTGACCCTGGAATGCGTCTTTTTTCATTCAAGTGCAAATAACCTTTGTAATCATCTCACAAATCCCCTTTAAATATTACGACTATATGTTACACCAATTTACTCCCAAATCGCATCATAATCAGATATCATCTCTTCACTATTAGATTAGACTATTAGCTTTTAGTTTATTAATGAGAAGAAGGACTAAAGATTGGATGTGACCACTGATGCGAGTCATAACGTCCTGTTCATATGCATTCAGTCAAATTCATTTTAGGAGAAACTGTCAATTAGAACGAAAAGACAAATCAAACAAATAATATCCCTGCCTTCTGGACACACAGAAGTGTCTGTTTTTGCAGGTTGTCATTCATTCCTTTTGGGAAAGATTTAAAAAGTACTGTTTACGGGTATTTCATTATAATAGTTACAAAATTAAACTGCTTTAAAGGTGAGGGAACACTCGAGGTCATGAATTATAAAAATCAGAATCTCTACAGCCACTAGAGTTTTGTCGCTTGTCATAATAATTACAGGAAATTTCGAGCACTTGCTGAAATGTCAAACGTTATTTTTAAGCACATTTTGAAAAAGAAGTACAATTGAACAAAGTTCTGAACAAACATTACATCCACATTTATTGAAAGCAAACAATAAGAGCAGGAGAATTCACGAAGCGTGTGCACATAATAGGAGTAAAACACATGCAGCACAACAGAAGATGAAGTCAGGCTGAAAGCAATCAAGATGTGGGCCTTCAGCACTCCTTTAAATATCAGTCACACGCTATAGACCTTTCTCACAGTGGACAATTTGACTTGTCCATCACACAAATGGCTGCAGGCCCTTCTTTCAGCATTCTGGCTCGCTGTCAGATCTAAATGGAACACAGCCACCATTCATTTGCATCCACCTCTGGGTTTCTTGCTGGGGCAGGTTCAAGAGAACTCCTACTGGTCGGTCTGCGAGAGTCTGCAGAGGAGGTCCAGATCTGAGAGAGAGCTCGCCTCTTAAAACGTCTTCTGCACATTAAAGTTATACAACAACTGGGATTATTTCAAGATGGCACCCATTTATTCCAATAAAAAGTTGCTCTCCTTACGTTGAGCCCACCGACCCTTCACAAAGACTTCATATTGATCTTTTTTATTATTTAGGCTCTGGGAACATCATTAAATGTACATGTTTTTGTCTTTTTATATGAGCAACTTTCTCCACATTGTCACAAATTGTCACATTATTTTATGAATTTCAACATTTTCATGTTTCAAGATTTTTAAAATTACCACTTTTGAAATCAGACTGCATCAAACACAAGCAAGATTATCTGAAATCCTCAACCTGCAGGATTAGTTGAGATAAAAGCTACTCTAGCCAGAGGGAGCCAAGCATCACCTTTCTGTCTCACTTCTTTTCTCTCACATTAAATCATTCCTCTTGCACACACACACACACACACACACACACACACACACACACACACACAAACTCTAAGACGTTTCTTAGAAAACACATAGCCTCGGTCGTTGTGACCAGCAGCCAAGACCAAAATGAAACTGTGCTAATGGAGTTTATAAACTCGGGTCACTTGATGCTGAATTAGTTACAGAAGATGTTGATGTGAAATAAAACATGCAGTGTATAAGTGGGACAAGCTTTAATCAGTTAGGAGCTGACATGCAGACATTAACAAATTAAGATAGCTCTCTAATTGCCGGCTTCACAGGGACTTTAACTACCCCAAAAGAAATTCACAGGCCATATAAGTGTTGAGCAATCGAGATACACATGCATATTTGATTGCAAGGTGATGAACGAGGAGGAGGAGGAGAAGGAACAGACTGGTGAATGAATGGGGAGGAGCGGGAGCTGCACTAATTGGATAAGAAACTACTCGGTGCAGAAAATCGCCCGTGTCAGTGGTTATATTAATCTACTCCAACGGCTTCTTTTAATACTTTCAGATAGACTGCTAATATAGTTCTGGGCGAGTTTCAAAAAAATAAGTGAAGAAAAGTAAAAATAAATAAGACACAGGAAAACATTCATTAACGGCCGCTGCAGTGTAGCTGTCGACTTAAATCAACACTTGTGTGTAGTGTTAGAATTACATGGGAGAGTGTAATAAGCAATTACTGACAATGTCATAAATAAGGCTTCTAATGCCATATGTGTGCTGGTTCTCCCTGTTGATTGATTAGAAACACTGATTAATCACCTTTTGTGTCATTTTTAACACGAAAAAGTAAAATAAATGCACCAACAGTCTTTCCTTCATGGGATGTCAATCTTTAGTATGGCTTGATCATTTGTACTGACTGCTGATGTTTATCAGAGATTTATAGCAGCATCCTGTCACTCTGCCAAACGTATTTCACAAATTACATTAAAGCAACTGTATAAGCAACTTCTTCCTCCCGAAGTACTTCCAAAGTCATTTGAGTGTGTTTAAATATGACACTGCGGCCGACGTCCAAGCCTCAAAACAAAAAGAGTCATCGCTGGTGAACAGATTAGCATGATTTAATGCTAATTGTGTAGATTGTGGCATTATTAGCTTGTGATTATACGATTAATCTTGGCCTCAGTGAGCTGGCCAAGGGGGTTTAGTGGTATCCGAGGGTTACTTCTGTCTCTGTCTTCACTGATCCAGTGGCATATGGCACGCTAGTGGGCCAAGATCTTCAAGCGCCCGTCATACTGCATTGTCACTGCTTTCCTCCAGAATAATATCGTCGTGGTGGTGAGAATATAAATTCACCATTTTTATGGAAAATGTACTTGGACTGCTTTCATAGGCTCTCTTGTCTCTCGTATAAACAGTTTGGATAAAGGAAACAGGATGATTGGGTGAATGGTCATTTTTTCTTTAATGACCATTTAATTCCTCTTTAATTCTTTCTTAAAGAGGAATTAAGTCATTTTCAAAATACATACATGTTATTCTAATGGTCTAATATTGGGATTGTTAATGTGTTCCCCTTTAAGACTTCAGTCCCGGTTGATTTAACACCCGCGGTTACTGAGTGTGGTTTGACTTTATAGCAAACGCTCAGATCACTATCGAGGTCAGGGCTTACCTCAGGGACAAACACACATGTGCAGCATTTCCTATGACTCCTTCAAAATAAAAGCCATCCTGTGTTCCGCCAGTTGAACTTTAAATGTAAAGCAGAAGCAGCAGCAGTGGGAAAATGTCCATTGGCATTAATATCAGCTCTTACAGCATGACTAGAATGAAGAACATTAAAAACTGTGAAGCTGATCAACGAGATCCAGTTCTGCTGGATTACATCATTTGGTTGTGAAGGCAGTTTGAATCCACCGTGGGAATGGCCATGCCGCAAAACCCTGACCATCAAATATCATGGATTATCATTTTAGCAGCAAATCATATAGGTCTATAATTTCAGTTTTGAAAGATGAAACCAGTCTATAACTTGACCTGATCCGGCACAGATAATTATAATAATCTGGTGCCTGAAAACTTATATACTGCAGTGATGGGGTTCATAAATAACACCTACGTCAAATTTTGTGCACATAAACTAAATTAAAATGCTGCACACACGTCATTAAATTGAGTCGTCTAACGATTAAATCTGCTTCTCTTTCTTCAAAATGATCTATATTGGGAATGTTTTTTATCTCGTAAGTGTTCATGAATCACCGTTGTCAATGTTTTTTGTAGATTGCTGACGACTACGACCCTGTTTAACACAATCCATTACTCCACAAGTCTGTCGATACATCAATCAGGCTCCGGAGGCATCCTCGGTGCCCAGGGAGACCGGTCTGGACTCGGCCAATCAAAAAGGAGAGACCAGCAGGGTTTCACTGAGCCGTTCATTCCTCTTTTGGTATTCGTACACTCATTATCAGCGGAGTGATCAGAGAAAGTCATAGCAAACATTTTTTTCTTTTTTCAAGCTCATCAGTCATTTCCATTCATTCCTTTTTTTTTCTAAAAGTCATTGAAGCGTCCTCATAAGAGTCTTAAACGAGGACAGCCTCTTGTCAGCCATTAATCATGGTATAAAGACGTTAAGGCTTCAATGAGGTCTTTGTTGTCGCTGCTAATGGTTAGCTTGTACAGGGCACAAGACTGACGTTTAGTTTTGATCCCCAGTGCATGACTTGTCATCATGTCGTACAGGTAATTATCTCCGTTTGTACTGTAAACCTCGACGCCTGCATCAAACCCTTCAGTGTGCCTTGTCAAAGAAAATCTGAATTTCAATAGAGACGTGCGTTTGGAGAGACTCCAATTAAAACGGCTAATTGAAAACAATCGCTCCAATACATGCTTGGTAAAACAGAAAGTTCCATTGTATTAGAGGTAATAGAGGCACAATTGTCAAAACAGTGCTAATGGTTCTTCAGCAATTCCATGGTTTTGGACATTTAAGTTGACTTGCCGATTGAAAACAGCAGAGTGTGATTTAACGGTAACAAACTATTTAAAGTCCTCTGCGCTCACCTTAGGTAAATAGGAAAATGGATTTAATGGTATAAGTACACTAAACACAAACATTGAAAACACTTTTACCTCATTTAGATGGTTGAGCTTCACTGTGCAGAAAGATATTTGCTTTTCGTTTAACACGAAAAAAGGCTATTTTTATACATCTGCTGAAGAGGGGAAACATTGTTCTTAATTTAAGTCCAGATACAGAGTTTTATATGTGACTTTGTGACATCACAACTAGTTTGGAAGAGAATCGTGGTCCAGTATGCAACTTACAGAAATGTGAGAATAGACGGTCAAGCAGGAGACTTTTCAAAACGAACCAAAGAGATGAAGATAGAGTTTTATTTGTTTTAATGAGGGGGACGGAGTAGAGTTCATTGGCAACAAAAATAAAATAAAAAAGATATGTAATTCTTAAAATTAATAAGTTTTGTTGCTATCCCCTTGAGAGGACAAAAACTAAAAATATGATTTATGAAAATATCTCTCATCAACACATCCGAAACCAGATTGCACTCCAGGAAACATCAAGCAGATACCAAAAGAAAACACAATTTGGGGGAAATAAATAAAGGAGATTGTTTTTTGCAAATTAACGTCATTTCTTTCACTATTCATATGTATTTCTAGAATATTTAATTTATTAAAATAATATCAGAAATCTCTGGTTAAAATATTGTAGTTTTTTAAGATCTTATGGGTACTTACTGAAATGAATGAATGAAACCACGGTGGTTTTTCATAAGGACACCGTTGCAAAATTCATGCATATGTATGAACTGAGAGCTTCACTTCTGTGTCTGAAGTCAGTTCTTCTCGATCATAAATATTTGGCAGAATGTGAGGAGGTTCAGTTGCATCCGGTCGGGACTCGAGATGGAGACAGTGATTTAAGCAGCAGGAAAAGAAGCTCACATCACAAGAAATGGCAGCATGATGGAGAGGGTTCCCACCGAGGCTGGAAAAAGGAGAAGTCGAAGCTTTTATAAGGGGCCAGAATTAAATCTGTTACTAGAAATAAAGTGTTTTGTTCTCAGGTTCACATAATGTCATTCCCTCCTCACTGCAGCGGGACTGCATTCTAGATTAAACACGATCATCACTGCATCCTATGAAGAAAATATGCTTCTCGTTTCCTTCCGACTGTGGGAATCTATCATCATTCCCAGCTTTCTACTCCGCCACTCCTCTTAGGTTGTTCCCCTAAATCACAATATGTTTTACTCTGAAATTGATTTTACTCTCAAACTTCTCCACCTCACGGATGAAAAATGCCTGGATAAGCAAAATATTTTCAAATGAAATGTAGATTTATAACCCAAATCTGTGGCTACAACCTTACTGAGAGTCTGTTGGGTGATCTATTAGAATATGGCCGGGATAATTCATCTGTGGAGGAAAGGTAGTAGCCGTGGTGGTTGTTGTTTGTCTTCCGTTTGTCAGAAACAAGAGGAGCGACAGGTGCAAATCTTTGCTAAACAAAATGGATTGGGAGCTCAGCGCCAGGATCAACCCTGATTACCTCCCGTAAGCCCGATCAGCTGATGCCTCGCAGGCTTGTGTCTGCTGTTCTTCATCAGCAAATCCACAAAGTGGGGGGGATCCAAAGAGGATTCATTAGGCTCTGGTTTGGGGTTAATCTATTCACAGGTATGCTAAGGATGTTAGCTAATCAGGAATGTCCTCCAACGGGTTTCCAGTATATCAGTAAATATTAGGTCGCAGCTTATTGGGAGCAACAAACAGTATTTAAAGTGCTGAAAAACTGGAACCAGGCTTGAGTTCAAGGTCACCGATGGTGACTTTCACAAATGCATTCAATTATTTGCCGTCAGCTGACAGGGGGAAGTGTTACATGATTAACCGGTAAGCAGAGCTGGCAGATGCATTTCCTCTCCAGCCTCTTGAGGATCTGCACACAGCACCACGACGCTGTCACGAAACAAAGCACGGCACGCCCGATTCGAGCTTGGTATCCCTCCTGCTCGCCTTTATCATTTTATGACATTTGGAAAATACTTATTTGGTTTGAACCTTAAAGAATATCCCCCTCATACAATGTCACTGCTACCAGTTCCTGATTTAATCATTCTGGCAGGATAGAAGCTATTTCCTGGCCATTACAGCAGAAGATGTCAGAAAAGGTCACATTTTGTTGGAGCTTCTCGGAGGAGAAGAGGGTCTGCGTTCGATCCTGCAGAGATGCCGGTATCCACTGCAGGCTGCCAGCGTGGAAATCCAGATTTGGAAAGTTTGATCCTCAACACGGTCACAGGCACAAAGATAAAAAATCTGATTAGAGCTGAAACAAAACGGTAGCAGCCCCGAGTGTTCTGGGCACATCTTGTTCTTCCATGATTTTGAAGCATGCAATGTTATCAGATCAGGTTTGTCGACAAACATTGGCTATTGTCTAATGTGCACCAGGCATACTAAATATTAGGGTTTGTTTGTATTCTTATCTAATGTAACAGATAGGTCAGTTGGATGTCTGAGTGTTCACATGCATCAGTGAAAAAGGTGGGAATTCAGAATATGAAAAGGACTCTTGTTGTTCTTTAAAATATATGTTTTCATATGTATTTATTTGACTTTATTCTGAGTGCTGTGGAATAAAAGAAAACCTTTTGCAGCCAAAGTGAGTTTTGGATGAATAAGGCTTTTAACTGTGAAGTGTCATTTGCACTTTATCGATCACCCTCCCACGAAAGTGCAATTGTCCAGTCAAAGCCTAGCAACCGTAACTAGGCATGGCCGGCCAGTGAAGCAATCTGACTCATTTTTGCAACCAGAAGAGTCGCCCGCCCCCCGAAGGGAAGTAGAGACAAAGCAAGGTTTTGGGCACTTCCGCATTGGCTTCACTTTTCAGAACCAGAGGTTCCGCCTACAACAGTTCACACTGTCGTAACTCCCTCAGGAAGCTCTCAATGTTTTAGGGCCAAAGAAGGTGAACTTGTGTACTTCACCACTGATGATTCGAATAAGGAAAATGGAGAAGAAGAAGAAAGAAGTTTCCAATGTGCGGGTGACAGTGATGAAACTGACCTTGGAGCAGCTGGTGGCTTCCCCTTAGAATGACATGTAGACCAGCTCTATGAAATGCAAAGACAGGAAGCTGGACAGGACACCACAAAAACCCTGAACCATAAATCCACCAGTGAGAAGTGGAAAAGTCAGCAGGATTGTCTCATCTGTCCTCAGTGTACCAGGCTCCGATGAAACCTCGACCTCGACCTCTTGCAGCGCATTATATGGTGGTAGCATGTCACAACGGAAACAACTGAACCTTCGGTTTAGGCAACAAGTGAGGTTTAGTAAAAAACATGATGGTCGGGTTAAAAATAAGTGCATATAATTAGTAAAATAAACTTCACTGATAGAACTCAACAACAGGACAGTAAGACCAGTCATGAACGACGTGAGCTTATTTTAACACACCAGCGGGCTACATGAGCTACGAAGAGGTCGCGGCATCTTTCTGGCTTTAGAGTCTTTAATCATTCAAGAGCAGCAAAACAAGTAGCCATGGAAAAGTTAACTTGATGAGTGATGATGCTCTTCTTTTCTTATTTTGTATCTGAATTGTTTTGGGGTTTTGTTGCTGAAAAGAAAAAGAAAAGTCCAAATTATTATTTTTTTTTTTATCATTTATTATGAGGTTTATTCAAATAAGCTTTTATAATGATACAAAATTACAAAGCTTTATGCTAATTTGAATACACACACATTTTGCCTGTTCAATTGAATAAGAATAAGAATATACACTGTAAATTGACAATACCTTATTTGGTAGTGAGTTAATTAGATTCTCCAAACACATTGTTTAATTCTCATACCCTTTAAAATCGAAAGTGAAGCACAGCCTGAGAATGCATAAATCTTTTCTTTCCTTTCTCCTTCCAGACTAGGAGCTGGAAAAGATGGGGACGTCAGAGTGAAATAAAAGTAACGTTTCCCCTTTGGTGCAAGGACTAATTAGCTCTGCACTGCAATACAAGAGCAATGCTGCTCCTTGGTTCCATCTTCTACGCGGATGATTATAAAGGCTGAGGATGCTGACTTTCTGCAGGCTTTCTGCACAGCTGAACCTCCAGTCTATTGGCATAATGTCACGAACCTTCAGCATCCTAGACCCTTTTTTTTTTACAGAAACATTCAAATGTCAGCCATGGACACATTTCCAACCAACTCACCAAGTAGTGCTATCTTAATTAGGCTAGTTAGCTTCAGCTGAGGAGCCTGTTTCAATATTGAATTCCCCAGCGTTGTCATAGTAAAAGATATTGTGTCATAAAAAGGGCGGGGCTTAGAGAATGGACAATTAAGCAGATGTCTGTGCACCGTTCAATTCAAAGAGAGGAGGCAGTGTGTTTGTGTTTGGATTAAAGAAATTGAAAAACATGAACAACAATCAAATAATACCTCAGGAGCTTTCTCACCCCTTTGGAAGAACATGGTGGCAACACAATAAAAAAAAGGAAAAAAGCTTTTTGCAGGCTTGCAGCGGTGAGGCTCCACCATAAAAAAGGTGCTCCATCTCCAGCGACGGGCCAGTCGGTATTTCATCCGTCACCATGCGTTTGATCCTTTCTGCCTTCTAATTAGGGGAGAATCCAGGTCTGGAGTCAGTGTGAGATGAGGAGGAGCAGACAACAGAGGCTGAGGAGGAAAGAACAGAGGCTTCTGAGATCACAGTCATTGTCTGACGAGTCATCGCGGCTGATAAATGACTCTCATTACTCGCCCACTAAATGGCCGGTGAACAGGGTGGTCCTGGACATGGCACAATAACTGTCCATTAGCAGGAGTATTCATGCACGTATGAAAGCTCGAGTGTTCAAAAGGTCTCGCTTTCCTTATGGTGAAGAACAGAGCTCACCTGGATGTTCAGACAAAAAGACTTTCATTTCAATGGAATGTTCAATGTAAATTTCATCTTGTGTTTTAACAAAGTGTCTAAATTGTTTAACTGTATTTATTGTATTGTATAGCTTGGCCAGGCACAAAGACAGCAAATTAGACGTCTTATATACGTTTTCTCAATTATTTGTGGCAATGTTGAATGTATTGTCCCTGTGAAATAAAAATCAATATGATGTGAAGTGATTTTAATACTTTGGGCCAGATTTAAATGAATGAATACATCGTTGAATGCATGTGATATCCCTTCATTTCCTCTGGAAGATTACAATAGATCAATTTAAAATGCTACATTCCTTTCCTGGCATTTATTTATCTTACACCTTAATGAGCTGTGACTTTCTCCTCCCTTCTCACCCCCTTCCGTCTGTCAGACACTTCACACCAACTGAAATCCACATATTTCCACATTATTTCCACACAGCTTCATTGGGAGCAACCTCTGCCTCTTCACACAACCTCACGCAGGGATCGTCTTTAACAGATGGTACGCCATAAAACGTGCCATCCATCACGGAATGCAGCCCTTTAAATCTTCACTGCAGTAAACACCGCGCCGCATTTCCTCCATTTTATGCCATGCATCTGTGGAGGATCTGAATTGATGGCCGTATCTCAGATTTCTTTTTCCAGCAATTTGGAAAGAAAGCTCTGGTGTTGTGACTTATTGAGTATTTGTATGCAGGATTAAAAATGGAATGGAATCATCATTTCTCTCAAAGTCTGTAGAAAACAAATGTAGTTTATTAAAAGCGTCTTTGTTAGCTCTTTCCACTGTTTGCTGCATGAGATATGAAAAAGAGACATCCATCCTCCAAAGATACCAGACTATTAAAAAAGCATTTAAACTCGACAGAGACACAAATAATCAATCAAAACTGGATGGATCCTTCTTTGACTTTGAGGAACTTATGGGTAAACAAAAGCTAAAAAAGAAAAGAAATAAGACTGAATAATTAAGGAAAAACAAAACAAAATGCAATTAAGTCTGATTACTAGGCCAGATGGCCTCCTCAGCATCACACTTGCCTCCGATCTCAGTCCTGGAGTGTGATATGTGATCTGACTGTGATTCTGCTTATGACCACCGCAATAACATCCATGTATTGGACGTGATCCGGCTGCATCAGGTTTCACTTATATTTCCCAGAATAACTCTCTTTTACGTGGTGACAAAGAGGAGCAGGGGCTCAAAATCATAATAAATGTATTCCAACATGATTACTAATGTAGCAATGTATTAATGATTCCGTTAAAAGGGGATATTAAGATATATTTAGCTATTTATTAAGCTCAGCTTAATAACACCAACAAGGTGTCACTTCAAGCAATTCCTAAGTGAAGCACAGTGCATGAATATGAAACAAGAATCAACCGTATTTATAGTCTTCTTTCTTTGGCAATCAATGTAGAACATAACAAGTTTGGTATTTGTGTGATTTAAACAGTGTAACAGTGTTAAACAGTGTAATCTATGCAGATGACACAAACACTAAATGTAATAAAAATAGACTGGAAGTGTTAAGAAAAAGAAAAGAACAGAAGATGTTTCTTCAAAAGCCCTTGGACATAACCGGTGTAGTTAACATTGACCTGAAATTGGTCCTGGTCCAAATCTAAACTGAAAAAAAATGAAAAAACTAGACATTCTCGAGAAGAGCTTCTTCACAGAAGACACACTGACAGGAAAAAACGCAGCTGTAAAATGATTTCCATTATATTTATTCTGTAATTTAATATTCGTCTATGGCTCAGAGTCCCAACTTATTGGAAAATTAGAATGGAATTAAGTGAATAGGCTGCTGTTCCTCACCTGTCCACCAGGTGTTCCTGCTCTCCACCTGCCCAGCTCCTCCTGATTAGATGGGAGCCCCAGCTGTATAATAGTGAGCTGCTCACCATTCTTCTGCCTTTTTTACCATCTGATCCTGTGTTTGCTTGATGTCGACCTCCCTGCCAGCGTTTGGACTGAGGCAGAGCTGCTTTTTACAACACCTGCTCACTTTCAGTCCTAAAGACTTCCTTTGGGTCCAATTACCGCGCATCAGTGAACTCAGCATGGAAGTGAAACTAGCCGTCATTGTGGTCGTTTTTTCTTTTTTTGTATCTTTAGCTTCGCTTGTTCAACGGCTAATGAGAGATAGCAAAAGGATCTAACAGATGAATTGTTACCAGCAGCTTAAAGCGATATTACCCACCGTTATATATCTCATATATCAACCTTACAGCAAGGTGTTCTTCTACACATGGTCTAATGTTCATATATCAACCTCACTTACACAAGGTGTTCTTCTACACATGGTCTAATGTTCATATATCAACACTTACACAAGGTGTTCTTCTACACATGGTCTAATGTTCATATATCAACCTCACTTACACAAGGTGTTCTTCTACACATGGTCTAATGTTCATATATCAACCTCACTTACACAAGGTGTTCTTCTACACATGGTCTAATGTTCATATATCAACACTTACACAAGGTGTTCTTCTACACATGGTCTAATGTTCATATATCAACCTCACTTACACAAGGTGTTCTTCTACACATGGTCTAATGTTCATATATCAACCTCACTTACACAAGGTGTTCTTCTACACATGGTCTAATGTTCATATATCAACCTCTCTTACACAAGGTGTTGTTCTACACATGGTCTAATGTTCATATATCAACCTCACTTACACAAGGTGTTCTTCTACACATGGTCTAATGTTCATATATCAACACTTACACAAGGTGTTCTTCTACACATGGTCTAATGTTCATATATCAACCTCACTTACACAAGGTGTTCTTCTACACATGGTCTAATGTTCATATATCAACCTCACTTACACAAGGTGTTCTTCTACACATGGTCTAATGTTCATATATCAACACTTACACAAGGTGTTCTTCTACACATGGTCTAATGTTCATATATCAACCTCACTTACACAAGGTGTTCTTCTACACATGGTCTAATGTTCATATATCAACACTTACACAAGGTGTTCTTCTACACATGGTCTAATGTTCATATATCAACCTCACTTACACAAGGTGTTCTTCTACACATGGTCTAATGTTCATATATCAACCTCACTTACACAAGGTGTTCTTCTACACATGGTCTAATGTTCATATATCAACCTCTCTTACACAAGGTGTTGTTCTACACATGATCTAATGTTCATATATCAACCTCACTTACACAAGGTGTTCTTCTACACATGGTCTAATGTTCATATATCAACACTTACACAAGGTGTTCTTCTACACATGGTCTAATGTTCATATATCAACACTTACAGCAAGGTGTTCTTCTACACATGGTCTAATGTTCATATATCAACCTCACTTACACAAGGTGTTCTTCTACACATGGTCTAATGTTCATATATCAACCTCACTTACACAAGGTGTTCTTACACAGGGTCTAATGTTCATACTTGCAGAGACTCGGGGTGGAAGCAAACGTACAATATCAAATGACAAAAGGCTACTTGTGGTTAACGCCGTTACATTTGATCTAAAATGTGTCACAATCTTCCTGATTCACCTGGTTGAGTTTGCATTGACTTCGCATGCAAAAAGTTCCCTTTGCGTTTGGTGTGAACACACCTTTTGGGTTCAGCAGTCACAGTGTTTTCACACCCATCCACCCTTCAACCCCAGAATACATGGAGGAGTCTGCATCAGAATTTCTGATTAAAAAAATAAAACACCTCGTTATCTGTGGAGGTGCACATCCACGTGTGCAGCACTCGTATTTTTCAGTTTTGTGGAAGCATGGGTTGTAATACATACGGTTAACATGCTACCCACATGCCAGGTGTTCAGAGAGACAACGACTCCTGAAGTGGTCTTTCAGTCGGAGGAAAACCGCAATAACAAGGCTCAGATGAAAGCTGAGATTAAGGGAGGAGAGGCAGCAGCGGAGGCTCGCTCCTCAGATAATTCACGTCTAATCTATGCTCTGCAGGTGTGCAGTTAGCAGCGAGAAGGTGAGCCAAGTAGCTCCGCAAAGATTTACTCTCAGCACTCACTCGGTGTTATCGCACCAATAGAAACCATTGGACACACACTAGGGCATGCACACACACACACACACACACAGATGAATTCAGGAGTTCGTCATGATTGAAGCTTCATCTGAGTCTTCTGCTTTTTTAAAAAGAACATATAACAAGTTTTTTAATTACATAATAGCAGAAATAGCAGAAATGATAATTAGCTCTTGTTTGAATGATAGGCCACCGTATGCTTCATTAAAATGAACCAAACCGACTGCAGAAAAGAAAAGAAAAAAATGTGTCTAATGAGCTTTATTGTGCATTCAGACCATTTTAAACTGACAAGCTGCTGATTGGAGCATTCGTTTAGACAGAGCACATTCTAATGTGGAACAACCTTTTCTGCTTTTTAATTTTGTTTTCTTTAAGATCTCCCACTTGTATTTTGAGGAACTTCTTCAGCTTGTAAATTAATATGGGCTCATTTTTCACATCTGCCCTTCGAGTCAAAAGGGAACGAGTGTTTCATGCTCTAAAGATGGGGGAGGGGGGGTGCATGCACCATACAGGTGTTTCCATTTGGGCTGATGAGACCTCTTCAGTCAGTTGTGCCTCCACTTCACATTAAGTGGACATTATCTGAGTCATACGTTGTAGTCATTGATATCGTGTCTTTTACATATATTTACTTTACTTTTTAATTGTATTACAGACAAAACTCCTGGATCAACAGAGGCCTAAAAATAGAAGAAAAAAGAAGTATGTGACGCATTGGAATTGGATCACAGCTCATGACCACATAAAAATAAGAAGTTATCCAGATGCAACAGCATCAGAGTGAGGCAGACGACAAACAGAAAATAAGTCACACCCACACAGTACTGAGGAGACTCGTCAGGTGAACAAGTGACCACACTTGTGTTTTCAATGCTAAACCTGGAACAGTTAATTGGAGCCTTTGATTAAAGGGATTTTATCCATGTTATTACCTCACATATTTTGTTTTAATACATTTTTAAAAAGACAGGATAAGAGATATGACATGCATGTATCCATATACTTCTTCTGTAACCTTCTGTTACCTGGCCAACTCCAACACCATCGGTCTAAAGCTCCCCGAGGACCCGAGGCTGCACACCGGCTCAAAGAGAATTAGAAATATTGCTTGGGGCAATTTAATCGTGTTTTAAAAGTGAGCGCTATCATCTTAAAATCAATGCTGAACAGGTAACCGGCGAAGAGACAGCAGCCTTTCAACTTTAACGTTTAACGTCCCAGGTGATACGTTCGACAACGTCAGAGAGAAAAGTGGACGCAGCCAGAAAAAAAAAGGGTTTGTTTGTTTTCAGAGATGCACAGGAACTATTTTCTATACGTCATGAGCTGCTGAAAACATCTTCATTTAGGTCACCCGCTTTACAACCTGCTTCACATTCTGTTGGTGTTGACCATCAGCACTTGGTAAGGGTCTGGATCATGGTATTGGGTTTTTAGGTGAGCCTGTGGTCCCTCAGGTCATCGGCCACAAAAACAAGTGCTATAAATAGTTAAGATTGAATCAAAATACAATAAATCAACAATGTAAACGCTTGTAAAAATGAGGTGTGATCAATAAGTGCTATAAATCATTCCTCAGCCGCGAGTCTGAAAATAATCTTATACAATAGATGATTGGTTTCCTCGTGCATATGTTGATACATACGAGTTCTCAATCTGTTACCTCTTTATGTTCACATATAGTACAGTGTATGGCATGAAGTAAATAAGCTATGTCCTCCGTAAACATCTGCCAGATGGGACAGCCCGATTGTGAATAAGTGTTTTTGTTGTTGTTGTTTTTTGCAGGGCTGTGTTCTTGTTCCTCTTATTTGCTGTGATCATTTGCAATCCCCTCAATTCCTTGACCTAATCCTGGGCCTCCTGGAAATTATTTTTTAACTTTGAATTAAACTGTGCAAGTTGTTCCGAGAAGATCCCTACAAAATGATGATTAGTGCATTTCCTTTGTTGGCAGTATATTCCCCGGATGATTCAAATATTCACCTCACTCTTTATCGCTCTGAGGAAACGGGTTGCATAACCTCTGGGTGGCAGGATCTGGATCCTCTTTCTGTGAAAATGTGATCAATTGAAATTTGATCAGGCCTCTATAACTGATACAGGGATGATAGCTGGTTTTGTAGTATTGTATATTCTTAAAAACACTTTTTGAATTATTCTCATAATTGGAAAAGAAGGCTTCTGTGTCCAGAGATTCAAGAATTCAGATTCAGAATTCCCATGAACTCTTGGGAATCTGCCAGCGAGTGGAGTCATAGACCAAAGCTATCATCCAGATAGTTCATATTTCAGAAAGGCACTTTATGACATGTTTTGAAGGCCGTAGTCTCCCAATCTGCCATATTGATCAATTTACCATCAAATTTGAAGGCGTTGGTTCATTCTTTTAAAATTAGGGTTAGGGTTATGTCCGCCAGGAGGATAATGCGATCGGCTGCATGTGTGCGTCCGTGAGTGTGCACGTCTGTCTGTCCAAGCCTAATCTTGAGTTCTGCTGTAGCAAACTGCATTATATTTTGGGAGGCCAGTTAAAGCTGCATGCTCAAGGACCTCTTGTGGTTGCGGTGACTCACATCATTTATCACCTGTTGTATACTCACTACCCTAAAGGGGGCGCTAGTGATGGCTCACTATATATATTCAGGACAGTGCGTCACCACCACTCAGACGCTGCTATGCGGGCAGCTTGGAGAGTTTAATTCTGTTTTTGGCAAGATGGTATGAAATGCATTATTCAGGACTATAAGCAGATAGCAGCTTGCATTCATCTCCACTTGTTTCTGAATTTGAATAAAGCGTGTTTTACGACACTTTACAGCCCATTAGACACACGAGGGAGCCGGTTGTGGGTTGTATCCATTCAATCACACAGCAGTGGTGGTGGCAGACACACCTGGAACGAAGCTGCACTCAACCCACTGAACCTTTCTACTTGTTATCTGGAACGTCTGCAGAAGACAAAAAGCTGCTTTGAACGTCAGTTTGAAATAACTTATTTGTTGCTTTTCTCATCAAAAGATTACAGCCATCTCCATTTTTGCTCAGCAAAGTTTGTTTGGTATTTATCTTTTTGTTGTTTGTTTTAGAGTTCCCTACACGTCAGCATTTCCCTCACCATTTTTCCTACCAATTGGTTCTCTTGAAAAACGCCCAGCACATTCTTATGTTTCGGCTCAGCAGGATAAACTATAAAAACTGCAGTTCATTTGTCTCCGCTGCAGATGGAGTATGTAGATGGATACGACTGCGTTCTGTGCCGAGTGCTGCGGGCGGTTGTGTAGTATTATATGACTCTCCTCCTCCTCTGCATAGTTAGCCAGCTCTCAGCTCTCAGCTGGCCGACTCCCCTGCAACTTCATTTTCCCCACACAGGAAAGAAGCATGCCAAATGGACCATATATATGTGTGTGTATATATATATATATATATATATAAATATATATATATATTTATGGGGATTTGCCTTCTTTTTGTGGAGAAAATGCAAGTCTAGAACGTAAATCATTAAATTTTAGGGTGGAGACTTGGTTTAGGGTAAGTCTCCTAAATGTGTGTTTGCTTAAAGGTTGAGTAGGTGATTCTACTCAGAAACACTTTCTGTTATTTTACTTCAAATCCTCATAACATACCGATAGCAAAGAATAAATGAAACGCTCTGACATAAAACAAATTTCAAAAATGTCATCTGTGGACGTGGCAGGACTGTAAAAACCCCGTCCAATCAAAAAATGAATTGGACGGCCTGCCTGTCTGTCAATACTTACTTCCTGATTGCATTCTGCCTATCCTGAGCACCCGTTCTGCGTTCTGGGGGCGGGGCTTTGAACAGAGGTCTGAACGAAGGGGGCGGGACTTTTTTGGTTCAGCAATGTGTTCAAAGTCTGTGTTTTTTACAAATTACCTACTCAACCTTTTAATAGTGACAGAAGTGAAGAGGCACTAAAATGCTTTCCTGATGCCGAGTTTGACATTTGCATGCAAAAATAATGCAAAAATAATACAAATACCATTTGTAGCAAAACAAATACAATAGTGTTATTGCTCAATAGTTTCATGAGCAGCTATAATTGAGTTGTCATGTCTCTCAGCATTTGTCACAAAAGGACCTTGTAACAATAAAACAGTTTGCCTCTCGCATCATAAAAACGCTGACTCCTTTTTTTATGAATTGTTGGGATTTTTTGTGAAAAATCACATCAAGAACTTTGAATCCACGTAGTACATGAAGCATTGAGGAGTTTTAACAATAGTGATATTTTCAGGTTGTATGAGTATCACACCATGAATAGAAAATCTTTTACTGGCTGTGGAACTGAAGTGTCATGAATCCAGGCTAGAATAACTCACTTTTTGTCTATTTTGTGAAAAACTTTTTTTAAAAATGTGATATTGAGAAGACATGCACAGTTTGACAACCCTTCACAGCAGCTTTTATTTCTCCATTATTTCTGCATGATGCGGGTGAGGTCAGCCAACTATGACTCTCTGATCAGATCCAGCAAAGATCACGCGGTTAAATATTAAGAAGCCTGACTCCACCGGTCTGAGACAGCATTCACCCGGACATCCACTGCTGAAGAACATCAGAAAGTGTCTTCATCTTTCCAGATAGCAACTCTGTTCTCTGGACAGGTTTGTTTTCACTCTCGCGGTTCGAGCCAAAGCTATTTTGATAACACAATTGCGTCTTCAGAGCAGCAGACTCCCCCTGCGAGTTTGACTTACCTCTTTATACCAACGTGTCACATTTAGAGATGGATGTTTAGAGCGGCATTTTCATCCTCGCTGAATAAATCCTTCAGATGGCAACACACTCAAGGACAGGAACTCCCCGAAGTTGTGTGCCATCCTTCTTCTGAAGTAACGTTTGTGCCTCCCCAGAGAATAGCTGCCAACTTTCTTTTTTCATTTCTGCTCAATAGACTTGTAATTTAGAGATAGAACACAAATGGTACATTCTGATGAGGAAAGATTTTTTTTAGATGTGTTTGACTTTGAAAAAAAAATTTGCTTCCAATGGCAGGCATTTAATGTGACACTCAAAGGTTTCTTTCTTTTAAAGATTTTGTTTTGCCATTAATTCTGGATTACAGTAAACTAGTTCAACTGGTTTCCATAGATACTGTTGGAAACCATTTATACTTTTAATGCTACGTTATGTTGCATAATGTAGCTAAATAATATGTAGGCCTGTCTGCTGTCTTTACATTCGATGATTCATAGTTGGATGCATTAGTCTGTACTTTCTAAATCCATTCACTCCCTCTTTTAGAAGTTTATTAAAGATTTTTTTCCACCATTTTTTTAATGCAACATAGGTGCCAATTTCCAATAATGAGATCTGCGTGCCGTCACGGGGAAGCAGAGCCGCGGTTGCTTCGGATGCATTTTACGCACAAAAGCTTTTTGTCCCCGAGTCCTGTTACCTTTTCAGATCTCTGACTGCCGATGAGCTCTGGTATTTGCCAGCAGACAGAACATAATCCAGGTCAAACAAAAGAGGAGGAAGACAAAATGAATCCCTGCTAATACAGCTGAGGATGGTGTTGCAGGGTCTTTGGTGACAATGTTTTTTTTCCCTCTTTAACAATAACCCCACCCGCGAGGGTCCAGGTCGTCAGGATGTTGAGGACAATCCATGGGCTTTCATTGCTGATGGCAAATTCCTATTACCTTACATGTACACTGGGAATTCTGGTTCCCTTCTGCCTGTGACAGCATATGTCCATGTATTCTTTTTTATCTAGTTTTGTACCGAATAAAGACATTTTGAAGTATTCTTTGGCACTTTGTGAAAATCCTTCTTTTAATTCTGGTGCGACTAAATTACAATGTGCCTTGATGTGTTACTCATTAGAACTAATGTGTGGTACAAGTACTTTGTTTGTAAGAAGTATTAATTGTACTGTTTCAAGTTGTGGAGCATTTCTTTGCATTTGCAGTATGATGGTCGGACCTTCAGTTCTAAAGAAACCCGTCTGTCTGTCTGACCTTAACATCACTGAAAAGTCTTCTTTTTTTTTTTTCTTGAATCCCCTCTGGGCTTTACAGCCCCCATAATGCAAGGCGTTTTTTTTTACCTTGGTGTAGGTATAGGCGGTGATGACATTCACAGGCTTTTATTGCACCATAAACCACTTCCACTTCTTGCACATCTCCCCAAAGGATGATAAGGTCTTAATCAGAGGGCATAAAATGGCTCAGAATTTAGTCAGCAAGCCATCACAAATTTTAGAATGCTTAAGTTCTTCTCAGATAACTTAATAAAAGAAGTGAAATCAGAAACGTATGCCAGCCATGGACTCTGGTACCAAAGACGTGGCCTTCTATAGAAGTTCAAATGATTTAGTAGAATCTTAGATTCTATTTAGTAGTTTTTTTGAAATTCTTGGCATAGACCAATAGAGTACGCTTCTTATCTTCATAGCAGCTGACGAGTCCCTTTGGTACAACTGTTGTTTTTAAATGGCCTATACAAATAGACTCTATTTATGTATTCACCGCTTCATTTACTGCACTAAAATCTCGCTATGGCGTATGGGATGGGTTTATTTTACGGTCGACACTCAAGAGAGGCGGCCTGCTGAATGGGATTGGTTCAAAAATGATTATGGTTCTGTGTGTGTGATTTGAGTCAGACTCACAGTATGTAGCACTACCACATATCGCCAGTAGAGGCACTAGTTGACCAGGAGACTAATGTTAGCATAAAACAAAATGGGCTTCCTGCCCAGGAAAACTTTATACATTTGACAAAGAGCTGACTTATTTGCTACAACCAATGGCTTCAGAGTTTTTACAAATCTGCATCATTATGTGGTTATTTCTGCATCCCTTTTATCTGTTTATTGCCATCGAATCACAGCAGATGTGTTTATTCTCGGATCATACGGCTGTGGTAACCCAGATTTTGTTCGGGGAGAACACACCTTTAGACGAGGTCATAGTTGTATTCATACGGTGTTGAGTGAAATAGATCAATGTCTGACCCAGGGATAGCATGCACGCTAACAAGCCGTGCTTCAGGTTGCATTAGGTCATTTCATCAGGACGGTTCACCTCCACTGTGCCACAGCGCTAAGCGTGTTCAGTCATTCGTTTCCCGTTTTTATTTAAGACTCAGCTGAGTGCTCTCTGGAGGACGTCGCCACATACATGTCAGTGCATCACAAAGCCCATAGCTGCATGTTTCCATCAAACTGTGAGGGGATTAGAGCATGCAAATGATTGTCACCCCTCAACAGACAACATAGTTGGATATAACGCAGTGAGGCGTTTTTACAATAAGGCTTATATGTTTGAAATGCAATACTTGCCTTGTGGTTTTGCTTTCCTCCTTGATGAAAGCATTTATCATGTGTTCATCCGATTTATTTATTATTGCCAATTTCATGAAGGCGTAACCTCTTTTGAGCGGTTGGCTGTGTTTGTATGTGTGGGTGCCTATGGAAAGATAAGTGGAGAATGGCCAACCAAAGTGATTCTGCTTCTTATCGGGATTTAACGTGCCTGTAGTTTATGAAAATGGGATTTAAAAAAAAAACATTTTTAGCTTGGCGGGTTACTGCATGTTTTGGCAAATCTTAAAAGGGACATTTACGTTTTTTTTTTCCAGTGGAAAATTGAATCCTGTCACACATCCTTCATTTACAGCTACATCACACCTGGTTTGCCTCCGAACATATAGCCCAGCATGCGGAAATCCTTCTCAAGTGGCTCTGTATTTGAATCGTCACGTTGACCATAATACACTTCTCAGACGAAGGCTTTGTGCTCGGGAATGGATGGACGGCCGGAGCAGAAGCCAAGTGGACATCGAGCCAAATTGCCTCTTGGTGCTTGGGAGAGAGAAAGACAGCATTGTTGTTGTTCACTGTCGCCTCCCCCAGTGTGTGAGGCTCTGGGTCCGGTCCATGGCTGGATGCTACGCTTTTCTCTGCACACGCAGCCATGGCCAAGAGATTAAATCAAGAAATACAAGCAGAAGAACAAATATTTCTCTATTTCTATAGTCCTCCAGTAATTTGACAAACACGAAGGAGCTTCAAGACAAGCGTTTTTGAAAGAGTTGTAACATCAGTTGTATTTAAAATCCTATATTCCATTGTGCCTCACTAAATTTCCACTGTACAGTTTAGTAAACTCAGTGACACAATAAACTGAAACGTGTACGCGAACCCTATACATTCATGAACTGAAATGACAATGGAAAGGAGCGAAGAAGAAGAGGAGCACATTTTTACATGTTTTCCACATACATATTTAAAAAACGCCAATGAAACGGAAGATAAAATCAATTCCGTACATGATGAATGCAGAATGCCACCACGTCTCTTGTTGGGACAGGTGATTTGGAAGAGCTTTGTGTAAATGAGAATGATAGCAGGAGGGCTGTCGGCTGCCATCGTAATAATCCATTCAAAGTGCTTCCAGGGAAATAAAGTCCTTCCAAATAACGATGATCGGTTGATGTCAAGATTGTTTGCAAAGTAGCGGCCCCCACAGGCGGCATATTAATCATCCCCCGACTGCAACAACAGCGTAGCTGCGACTGATGAGACTGGAAGGTGACTGCTCCTTTTAACTGAAGGGCGGAAAAGACTAATACCCCAACAATGAACCTGTTGGCCAAACCGTTGGAAACTCTTTTTCGATCCTTCATGTCTGAGCCGAGTGGCTCTGCTCGCTGACCAACCATTATGAGGGTGTTACTTTGTTTTTATGTTTTCCATGTTATCTGCCGAGGGACAATAGATGAAAACTAGCCATTGTGCTAACTCTAGTGTATTTACATTGTGTATTTATACTGATATCCCTAAACAAATATATAACATACAATTTGTCTCTGAACAGGGAACGTATGGAGGAAAAAGACATTATGACAATACCAACTTGCTTTTCAGCAGGTACAATGTCTACCATGTTCAACAAAGAGATGCTAACACATGCTAATTAGCATTAAACATAAATTAAATGTGAGGTGGATGGGAATGTTACTGCTGAAGGTATTTGGTCATCAACCAAATCTATTGGACACATTACAATTTTAACCTCATCCAGAAGGAAATATGAACATGTCGTGTACTAAATTTCATGGCGATCCATCCAATAGTTGTTGAGACATTTCATTCAAAACCATAAAGGTCCACCTCATGGTGGCGTTAGAGGGAAAGGTCAGAGGGTCACCAAAGTCAATAGCTGCAATCCTCGTTGGACCATGATTGTCCATATCTGGACAGAAACGGCAGATCCGCTGGAACTCATACAGATTCAGTTTGCTCCATAGAAATCATCATATAAATATTAAAACAATGTCGTGCGTAGCCCCCCTAAACCCTGGAGCGAGTCCCGTGTAGGGTGGCAGTTCTCTAAGCAGTGATCCATGATGGTGATCTAATGGCTTGTGGGTTGGAAGGGAGGAGGCGGGGCCTTCTGGTTGCGTCGTGACCTGAACATGTCTTCCTGATAAACTGTCAAGGGGCTCCGGTGAGCTATTTACATTCATCAGAGGTGAGGGATGTTGGTTAGACGGTCTCGCTATCATCATTCATCACCGACAAGCCGCTCTGCAATCCATATCACTGTGGTCACTTATGCACTTATTCTCTATAGACCAAATCAGATTTTAATCTATTAATGTAGACGCTGTGTTCTTCATTTTTTCGATGTTGAAAATCATATATTGGCCACTGAAATAAAGCCGACCCAGGAAGTAGAGCTACAAGTAATTTATTATAAAATGAAAATAAAAGTAGTTTTCTTTCCTCACAATGTACCACTAAAAACACCTCACAGAAAATACGCCACATAGCTGTTCAGTCACATTATTCTCATCTAATTTTTTTTTTCTAACACCGTGTTATTTCTAGACACTGACCTTTTAGTATTGAACACAATTATAGACATTTTTTGAACAGTCAAATACATCAAATGATGTAGAAGAAACATGCTCATACATGAAAGTTGGCATTTGTGTGGATGGAAGGGGGCAGAAAAACATCGCCCTACATTGTTATTGTAATGTTTGGAGACGTAATATAATAATGTAATAATCTTGGATCAAACCCATATGAGCGGCCGCAACATTTCTTCTGAGAGCAACTAAATAATTCCTAGGAGTCCTTTTTTGAGATTTTCTTCATATTCATTGGTCATCACTGTTTATTTTAGATAGACTTGATAGTTCAGATCAGAAAGAAAACAAAGTTTAATTGGCAGGAATAATCTCAGGGAAGTGGAGGAAAGAGCCAATGTAGATTTACTGGAATATTGTACTTAAAGCTTGGGTAGGCAATTTATTTTCAAAATAAAGTAATAAAACATACAAGTTGAAATAATAAGGCCTGCCCCATATATACAACATTTCATTGGATTGAATCTTGTGTGTGTTTCTGAAAAGTGCTGTACAAATAAAGTTTATTATTATTATTATTATTATTATTATTATTAGATACAGTGGTTAAATTCAGTGATTGAAGCAAATAAAACCCTGGATTATTTATTGCAGCATGACTACTTTATTAATGCTATACACAAGGACACATTGTATCAGAATAGTGCTGCTTGAAGACTCCTGCTAATAGTTGTTTTCATTTTGTAACCGATGTCCACTACAAATAAAGTATTTTATATTTAACTTATTTGCACAAAAACAGACAGAGGGGAAATCTAGATGATCTCTTGGGTGCTGATTACTGGATCTATACGGCTTCACACTTAAGTACGCCCCGGTGTGCGATTGTGAAAAGCAAGAATTGATGTGAATAAGCAGAAGTGCTAAACTCATACACCTGAAAACCACAGGAATCCTGCAAAATCCTGCTGAGATAAGAGGGAAGCTTTTCAGTAACGCCCTCTTATCACACACACCGGGTTTTACTTTGCTGTTTGGAAGCAGCTAAAGCAAAAGGAGTTATAGCACGTTGAGGGTCTTACCGTTTTATTGATTTTTAGTTAAGTCTGAAAAAGCTTGTGTAATAATGATGTTCTTGTTTCATAATTAGTAGAATCAGCTGTGCCTGGACACAGAACGGGAGATCTCAAAGGGCCGTTCGCCAAAAGAACATGATGAATATTGCATGTTTGTTTGGAGAGGGGAGTAATTGTTCCAGCAAACAACTAATGCCTAAATCTGAGACATCCAATGTCTGTTCAAGGTATTGAGAGCATATGAATACCCATTGCTGATGCATTAATAATCATCTCACAACAGACAGTGCCACTGCCTCAATTTGCTGTGCAGCAAAGTAGAATTTCCACTCTCTTTTGAACTGAGCAAACATTCATTTGTCTTTTTCCTGTTGACATAGTCGGCGTGTCACATTTTCAAAGTTGGTTGACTTACGCAAGAACGCTACTACGTTAGGTTAAGGAAAAGAGTGTTAAATTAAAATAAGTTAGCCTTTTTGCATAACTAGCATTCGTAAGGTACGGAAGTTACGTAATAATACTACGGTAAAATAAGTCAATATTGATTCTCACACAGGAGATGAACAGCGGCCTCCTGGGTGAAAGTGCTGTGTTTGTTTTACCCTCCTGCTCACCCTACAACAGACAAATATAAAACTAGTGTGTATCTCTTGAACTTAAGTAATGAAAGAGAGCTTTCAAAGTTCAGCAGCTAGTGCTGAACTTTTAGTGCTCAACCCGGAGGGAACATTCCATTTGTTGATACTGCCATAAAGCTGACAGTCGTGCCGTATTATGACAAAGATGTACAGGATCTCTTTGAAGGGCTCTCTTGGTATCGAGAGAGATAAAAACAAACCAGAGTGGGTGTGAGTCATCTATGTTAAGCACATAGTGCACGTTTCTCAGAAAATGCTCCACACAGGTGACTACCCCCCCCCCCCCCCCCCCCAGAGCAGCTACTCACCAGCACTGCAGGGTTCATACCAGACAAGTGTTGGTGGGAGATTTTCAGATGCTCTACACTGCAGGGTTCCTACCACAACGCTTATTACTTACTATCTAACGCTTAGGATCATAACCTGAAAATGACAGTGTAATCATTTGGTACGTTTGATACCGATGGCAGCATAAATATTTACAGGGACAGATGACTAAAGGTTGGGGACAAGTGTAAGAGGGTTTTGTAGTGAAAGTATGTCTAATTATATAATAAATAATAACATACAGGGTGACAAGATGCAATAAAAATGCGAAAATAGGGTAGCGGCGTTCCTATTGCAATAATCTTCTGTATGTAAAATTATTACATACTTGCAAATGGAATTTGCTTCCGCAAGTTATTAAGGTTTTTAAATGCAAAGTACTTATTATTTTATATGCATTATTATTGCTGCTGAGAAACGAAACATTAGGCTGAGCCTGGGAATAAGACTGTGCACTTTAATTCTAATGTGTATGTTGTTATACAGATTGGGGAATCCAATGTTGGATCTATCAATTAAAACTAATGTTATATTGGGACCCGGACCAGTTTTTTTGTCTTGTGTTGTGTATAAAGAATAGTGTGTCGAGCTATTTTTTAATTTAGCAAAAAAAATCTGTGTTTTCACCAACTCGTTGAGTGTTGAGTTCTTTTACACATTCGTATTCACCTCACCTGTCCGTCCATTTGCTCATCAACTCTGCATCAAAACAAATTACGTCCTATTTCTTTTCCTAACCCCTTTTCCTTGAATTTGATGGAAAAATGCCAGGAGCGGTACTAATCGAATCGAATACGAATCCACTGGCAGTCGGATGGTTATCTTTCTGGGGTTTTATTTCTAACATATGGCTGCAGTGACCCAATCAAGTAAGGATCCAAGAGAGAATCAAACCTCCTCAGAAGGAAAGAAATGCATCCAAATGCAGCAAATAATAGTAAACTATGCTAAAATGGTCAATGGACATACTGTTTATATATAGTGTTACTATAGTCTTACGACCATTCACTACATCAACATTCACCCATTCACACGTTCATACAGTGACGCCGCAGCCTATTGGGGCAATTTGGTGTTCAGTATCTTGCCCAAGGACTCTCCGACACGCGGACTGGAGGAGCCGGGGATCGAAACGCCGATCTATCGATGGCCGCCCACATGTTGTTGAAGCAAGGAATTGTGGGACAGCGTTATCTCCTTCCCTTTCGTAAAGGATGGACCAATGTCCCCTACGCCAAAGGAGATAAGAAAGGAAGCATTGTAACACCTGTCCTTAACACTGAGAGAATCTAAACAGCTCTTATCACGGCTGCCACTGAGATACTTCCAGTGAGGAACTAAACAACTCCAGTTCTCCATCCACACAGCAATAGTCTCGAGCTCTCGGCTGCAAGTTTACTTTCCTTGTTCCTTGTTATTTATTTCCATTTAAGGCAACAGATCCAAGCCATCCCTGCGTTCATCATCTTTTCAAAATTCATAAAGGAATTCATTTATCTTGATGATGCCAAACTGTTAATGAATTTAGATGATTAGTTTGGCATGTAAATCAAAAATATGTGTTAAATTGGCACTCAGAACTTTGGCTTCACTTGTTTACTCAACATAGATCATTAGGCAGTTTTGGATTATTTTTTTTTTTTGTACAAATAGGTGATAATTAAAGTTATTAGTGGTCAAGTTATTATTAGTGTTAATCGATTATGTCTCTTATTTCGAGGAGGCGACATCAATTGACGAGCTGAGCAAAAAGCCTTATACTAAAAGTAATCAGACCACATTAACAGAGCGGAGCTTGTCGGTTTCTGGTAACCTGCTGGCGGCAGAACAGCAGCCAAAAAAAGTCCCTCTTTGTATAGTCACCTCCGGGTTAATTAACACATGGAGAAGGAGCCATCTCCCCTGACTGCCACTCTCAGAATAGTCTCCTGCCAAAGCAGCTGCAGGTGGGCCAGCCAATGAGCACAAACAAATCCTGCCTTTGTAGGTTACATTAATTGCATCCCACTCGAACAGAACATACCAACACCAGGTGCTGCAAACAGATGGGCGAGCAAATGCCATCCCGCAGCCTGGCGTCACACCAAAAATTCAAATGCTTCCTAGGTCGTAATCAATTGTCACTCTCTTTGTATCAAGAGGAATTTTTTAAGCTTGACAGGGTGCCAAGAAACCTGAAGAAGGCTACCGCTCCAACAAAAAAAGCAACTGAGGTATGCATTCTTTTTTCATTTTTCTCAAAAAAAAAACAACAAAAAAACAGTGATGCAGAAAAAGGCCTCATCTGAAATGCTTTGTTCTGTCAGTGTCACGTTATCCAACAATCTACTGACCCTTTACATACTGAACCATGTCTATCTCCTGTGTTTCCGACCTCAAGGTCGCGTCTCATTTTTGATGTGGTTCCATGAACAATGGTACCCCTCACCTCACTCCCATGATGACCACCGACGCAGTAAATCTCTTGCTGTGGGAGTCTCCACAGCAGAGCTGGCCGGTCTGCCCAGTGTGGTTGGGGAGGGAGGCTGCGCGAAGAGGACCGGCCCTAGAAGGTTTCTATCACTACACAGTCAGTTCTTATCCGCTCCCCCCTTTGATGAGGAGAGTGGGGGGGTGGGGGGGAGATAATGTCTGAAGGTCAACCCTCGGCACCTAGCGGCAACCTGATAAGGACTGAGCTTACTGAGTAAGAGAAACCTTCCAGCCCTGACTGAATATAGACAACTACAACACTCAAAAAGGAGATAGAATGGCTTTTTTTTAACACGACTGTACACAGTATCTAATTTTAAGATAAGCAGCTTCTGAGTGGATAAAACTATTTTTAACGTATACTCTCTGGGTTAGCGTTTTCAACCTGGCATGTGAGCCTGGCTTAGCCTGGAAACTAGCACTGTCAGCTAGCATGGTGAGCTACTGACTGGATGTGTACATTCCCGAGCAGCAACCTTACTGGATCTGGCTCGATCTGGCTTCTGGTGCAAAGCTGTTCACAACGTTAGCTCATTCAAGTACATTTTTTACAGCTAAGTGTTAAAGGAATCTCAGAAGCTGAGTGTATTGGTCGCGGTAGTGAGCATGTGGCAGCAACCTGTCAATCACAAGGTAGCAACACCCTGAAGCATACCCTGCTTTACCGTCCATGTTACTTGACATGGGAAGTTGGTGGGACATCATTGTGTATTGAAGAGGAATTGAAATGACCAATTGTGACCATAAACTCACGTTTATAATATTTACTGAGGTAATAAATCAAGTGAGAAGTAGGGACTCGCCCCCTGATGGCCAGTAGAGAGAATGCAAGTTTAAGGGACTTGCCCATTGGCTTCACTTTTCAGAACCAGTTCACTAGCTTTAATTCGGACACTGGAAGATTAGCCTACCTTGCTTACATAAGAATTGATTCATTAACTTTTATTTGTGTTTTATCAATGCAGGGCTGCCAACTCTCACCCGTTTACTGTGAGACTGGAGCAATCGACACTCTTCGCTCGCTGCAAGCTCCACAGTGAGATCGCCCTGCCAAGGACGTCGGGAGGTGCGAAGCACACTTTTTGTAGTTTGGTGGCCTCTTGGCTCACCTGTGGCACACAGGGTGGGATCAGAAAGGAGAGTTTTCAATGTGTCAGCGTAAGTAAGTAAGCTGTGTAAAATAATTAATCAAAACGACACGTTTGATGTGCACACAGGCCCTGGGAACTCTGTGGTCATAAAACAACAGTCTGATGCTACATGTAACCAGTAGATGGATTGAGTTATTCACAGAAGCCACCGCTTTCTGATCAGGAACATCTCAAAGTCATATTTATGCAGCTGGTCAAAGTTCCCACAGTCATAGTGGACCCGACGAAAACTGTTTTAATAACCATGTTTTCTTAAGTTTGACAGTATATTAATTTCCTAAATATCCCATTTGCCACTGTCAATACTTATGACAGTACAATACTTTACACAGGTGCTGTGTATTGTCAAAGATGTAATTAAATTCCCCTTTTCTTTAAAACATGCAGAAGTAACACATAATCCACCAGAACCAATCAGTTCTTGTAAGGAAAATAAGCCAGTGATCCACTACTTATTGTGTCCATATTCAAAGATGAGGGCTGTTCTCCAGTGATAACAGATAGTGGTGGAATAATATTATCTCTCCCCTTTGTGTTTGAATTTAAATGCATTTGAATTACAATGGAATGCACAATATGCCATTTCTAAAAGATATAAAAGAACATTTCAAAACATTTGGATTTGTGTTTGTTAGCCACATTTAATTTATGCACGCATCTCAAAGAATAACTGAACAATTTCTTTTAAATGGGCGATGCTTCAATGCATCTGTCACTCACTTTTGTAATTGCAATAACACATTTCTATCAATCATACGTTTTTTTTCCCTCCCTTTTACGGTGCCTTTAATGCTTTCAAGCCAAACAATTGTGAATTTAATTAAGCTCATGTTATCATATTTCTTTAATGTTGACTTTTAGTCCTCACACTATTTCCTGTTACTGCAGCTTTGGAGGCTAATGATTAGTGGACGGTACCCGCAGAGAAAAACTTAACAAAAGTAACGGCAACAATAACAAGGATCGGGAGCTAAATCCCAGAGGGTACCAGAGTGAAACCACAGTATATAAGGAGTGGACGTGGTCTCGCCACATCACCTCTTGTGGACTTATGTTTTCAAGCTTGGGGTTCCGCATTTTGGCTGCCACCATCTTGGATTTTGGCCGTTGCCATCTTGGATCATCTGTATCTGGCTCCATCTGGCTTCTTGGGTGAAGCTGTTAATAAACTTAGCTTCACAAGTCAAGGTAAACTTTAACGCTTGGGGTTGAAGTCATCTTAGTAGCTAACTGCATTGGTATTGTGGTTGCTACGTTAGCAACATTTGCAAGGCCGTGGTATCGACCACATGGTTGCAACCTGTCAATCACAAGGTAGCCACGCCCTAAAGCATACAAATGGTAAATGGCCTCATTTATATAGCGCTTTTCTCCAAAGTGCTTTACAGTAATGACTGACATTCACCCATTCACCCACACATTCACACACCGACGGCAGAGTCAACCACGCAGGGCGACAGCCAGCTCGTCAGGAGCAATTAGGGTGAGGTGTCTTGCTCAGGAACACCAGGCACTCAGCTAGGAGGAGCCGGGGATTGGACCGGCAATTTTGCGGTTGCCAGCTAAACCCCCACCTCCCACCCCATACCCTGAATTATCATCTATTTGACTAAATGGATCATAATGTACTAAATGAACATCATGCTGCATTGCAGATGACTCGAAACTACAAATTGAGACCATAAACTCTTTACTTTAATGCAATCAGACTTCTTTTTGCAAACAGAGAAGTCGCCTCCTGAGGGTCAGAAGAGAAAAGTCACTTTGGCTTTGGCTTCGTCTTCAATCTAGACCGATAAATGCTACAGGTAAGTAAGGTATTCGTGATTTTAGGATGTAGTGTCCCTTTAAGACAGGTTTCCTCGTCACCTGGAGTATTTCTGCAGCATTGTTGTCGGTTTGCTTGCTCAATAAAAAGGATTTATCTCAGTATTGATGTGCCTCTAGCTTGGCCTTTTAAGGTTCATTATTCAGCTAAATATGAGCACAGTGTATCCACCAGTCACATTTGATCTACGCTGTAATCAGCCCAGTGTTTTTATAAAGTCATAAACACAGCAGGACCCGTTTTGTCATTCAGACACGAGACAATCAGTGTGAAAGTGCAGCATCCAAAGTATAATACATGGAAGGATGATGTCAGGGGGGACTTTTGAGTTTTGTGGTGTTACCTGAGCTGAAAAGAGCGAAATGAAAGATGCCACAAAGTCAAACCCTCAGAACAAAATTACAAGAAAGAAAGGAAGTTTGACTTTGAGTGACTCAACTAGTAGAATTACGAGGATTTAAAATGTAAACAAAAGAAAACTTAAACCAAAAATGTGTTTTCATTTGTTGTGATTAATGTCAGCAGTTCACCGAGTCAGATTTTGATGATAATATGACTTCTAATAATAATAATAATAAACTTAAAGTGCTTCACAGAGAGAGAATAAAAACCAAGGTTAATGAAATATGAAAAGGCAAGATGGAGATGATGAGGTGAGAAATAAAAATAACAGGATACGCTTCCTGATAAATGTACATTTTTAAGAGATTTAAAGATTTTCTTTTCATAAACACAAATTTGTATGTATTAAATGAACAACATCTTAATATATTTCATATCTGCATATTATAGTGAGTGTATTCTGTGTATGTTATAGTTTATCTGTGTGGGTGTGTGCTTTGCTGTGACTCATATCCTTCTATATATCCATTACATTGTATTATACCCATATTTGTATATACATCCCTTATTAATCAACTGTGGTGATGAAATGTGAAAAACAAATTCAGAGGTTGAAGCAACAGTTAAAACTTCAGAAGTCAAACTGTTGGCAGGAGACAAGCAGGTCTGTGTGAGGGAGTCAGGACAGCGTCTGCTTTCTAACCAGGTAGCTTTCAGTTGTTATTTTACCAGCTGGATGCTGCGGTGAAAAATAGAGGCAGAGGAGGAGGCGGCAACGAAATACCAATACTCGGACAGAGTGAAGGAAACAAATGAGGAAAAGGAGAGTAACGACGGTACAGTGAACAGGAGAGCCAGATAATGCCTTATCTCAGTGCGGTCAAGGGTACGTGCACCGCAGAGTCTGACACTGCAACTAATCCCAGTTGGTAACTCTTTAAAGTTTTAACTCTCAGCCATGAAACTTTATTATCCCCCATGAGTCTGTTTTTCCTTTTATTTACATAGACATTCTTAAAACTGACCTTGCACTTTTCCTCGCTGCACCGTGATGAGATTGGAATTGATTTCATCGATCTGAGGTCTGCGTGCCGTGTGGACTGCACTCCGCTGCCGTTGCTACGGCCACGCTTTTCAGAGTCAAACTTTTTGCAGGGTAATGATCATAATATGGATCAACTCATGCATGTGAGGCTTCCGATAATTGAATAGTCGGACAGAAGCTGAATGTGTGGCGCTCACACGCAGAGGAAGATATATTTTCCTTAAGCGAAAGTGGATGTTGGGAACTTAGTGACATGTGGGTTATGCAGTAATATAGACGTTTCTAAGAGGTTGACGTTCAAATAACTATCTGCTTTCAATCAGTCTCCTATGTGCATAAATACACCAGTGCACTATTCGAGTTTGTGGACTCGGAGCAGCTTCTTGGCAGTAGCTTCAGAAAGGCTGAATAACAACAGCATATGGCCACTGTTTCAATATCAAAGTACACATGTATTAATCAGAGCACTCACATGGGAATGGAGCCCCTACACATTACAAACAACACAACACTGTCTATTAGTTTGATGGTCTCAGCCAATAGTTTTGTTGTTTTTACTGTTTTTCTGCAGACGCATAAAACTTCATAAGAGGGCGATCAATGAGCAAACGCAGAGGAGGCAAATGGTGTGAAAAGACTTACGTCTGGGACACTTCTAGTTTTCTTTGATTCTTCGTTCAGCATGCAGGTATGCAAGAACAACAACATTTCTTCAAGAATTCAAGGCAATGGGAGAGAGTTAGTGATCCACCAATGGTGTTTGTTTTTTTGGGTGAAGAATTCCCATCTTTGTTGTTTTGTCGTATTGAGTGATGTAAAAGAGTGACATCAGCAATTGTCACATCTTTGTTTCCCATTTTAACCCCCATTTTTTCCATGACCATGATCGGACATGATTGGACAATGTTCTACACACTAATCATGTATCCGTCTGTAATGAGTCTTCAATGACCCGGGAGTCATGGAGATCCCACTCTGCTGAAGAGTCATTCTTTATCTGCTACATGACCTGCAGCTCCTTCTGCTCTCATGTATCTGCAGCCCACATTCTGCCCAGATGTTCCTCTACATTATTGAAGAAAACCCTGAATGAAGAACAATGATGCTATCGGTCTCGAAGGGTGTTTTTTTTACAAGCCGTAGGCTGTTTGGCTCGACTCAAAGCAAATGGAACTTTGATTGTTTTTTCATTTAGTCTTTCGTCTAGTGTTAAAAAAATTAGGGATGTGTACGAATGTTTGCCTCCTATAGCTGCCAATTCAGTGGAAACGAATCTACTAAAACCCAGTTTATCTTATATATAGTACGTATATTACTTGAGTAGGCAAGGCATTTTATTTGTATAGCACCTTTCAACAACAGGGCAATTCAAAGTGCTTTACATAAAACATTAAAAGCATTGGAGAAAAAAACACACATTCAAACGAGCCAATAATAAAATCAAGTCTAAATAGTATTGGTTACTGAAAGGCAGAAGCAAACAGAAAAGTCTTAAGTCTTAATTTAAAAGAGCTGAGATTTGCAGCAGACCTGCAGCTTTCTGGAAGTTTGTTCCAGATATGTGATGTGTAGGCTGTGGAGATAATTCTGCCGTTGTTGTAGAGGTGGTGCAGGTCGTGCCTTTGGTGATTTTGCCAGAACTGGATGAGGACATAGAGCCAATGGTTGAAGAGGAGGTGGGGGAGGATGCAGTGGGGCATTTGAGGGTTTTGACCTGGGAGTAGGGCGGGGTGTGAATCTGGTTCCAGCAGTAACAAGCTTTGACATTTGGTCAGTAAACTCCATGAGAGGGGAGAAGGTTGAAAGGGTGACCTGGATGGGGTTTGTGGAGGGGAGGAAGGTGGATTTGTTGGTGAGGTGGGAGGTGGGGACACTGAAAGCTCTCTTCAGGCGGGGGCTGAACAGGCTTTCTTTCAGGGCTTGTGCCATGATTTGTTTTGGCTTCTTCACGTTGAGATTTAGATTCCTCCCGTCTCGTGTCCTTGGCAGAACAGATGGGTGACGCAGGAGATAAAATAGGTTAGAGACGAAACGTTTTATTCCCAGCCTATTTAGGCACAGTCCATCTGCTTTAAAAGATGTCAGCAATCCCAGAAAACGTTGACATTTTCAATACAATGAACTGAACGGACGGCACATGCAGTTGAAAGCCATGTGTTGAGACATAAAGGCTCCAGAATTTCTCGAGGCAGAGGCCCATTGATGGACACTTCTTCATCTTCAGACAGCTGACTGTGTTTAGCAGATCAGTAAAGTCTTGCTAAAGTACTTCAGACTGCTATCTACACAAAAGTATAGTTCCAGCGATGTATAAGTGTCCAGGAGCCACTGCTAGTAAATTATCACAAAAGAAAAGCAAAAATATCAGCAGAAAATCGCAAGCAGAGGTGAGCGCAAAGAGGAAAAGCGTCTGCAAAGCCGGAAGTCTAGAAAGGACTTATTTAGTGTACTTTGTTTAGCATATTCCGTATGATCTCTTCAGCCCAGACGTCAAGCAAACAAAATGCACCAGTTTGGTAAATGTTGGCAGTTTTCTGTCACTGACATTCATAATAGCTGTAGGAACCTTTGAGAAGACAACCACTCAATCAAATGCATGTTTGCTTTGTATGTGAACACAGACGTCCTACAATTAGAAATTCATTTGACTTCATTTTAGATTTCTCCACACGCCTGCATGCCTCACTACATCTTTGCCTCGCTGTCTTTGGGAATGTTTCTATTCACTGTTCGTCTGTTCCTCCCCAAACCATTTGCATCTGCTCACACCCACACACACTTTTTTTTCTTTTTTCCCATCAGCGATGAGATACGAAGATCACTTATAAGAGGCTCTCCGCGCCCCCTCATCCCTAATATCAGCCTGCTCCGTCTCCACTTCATTCGAGGAGTCGGCGCCTGGCAGTGAGGCGATGTTCTCCGAGGCGATGCCAGAGACGCTCTGCGGTGGTTCGGTTTTGAGGTTTTTACCACAGCCGCCCATTAGGTTGTACGTTTATTATTCTTGACAGGCCAGGGAGGAGAAGGGGAGTATAGGAAGAGATAAGATACCTTAAAGTTTCTTCTGAGGATCAAAAATTAATAGAATATAAGAAAGGAAACGTAAGCATGTTTTGCCTCCAGCCTAGCATTTTCCCTGTTTGCCCTCTTGGCTGAACCGTGTGAGGGATTCTTGATTAAAACTCATCAGTTATGTTCCCATGTCAATCCATTTTGACAATAGACACAATGGGATGTGATTAAGGTAAGTATAGGTAGAATAACAACAGTTAGATAAGGTGAGGGAAACATCACGCTCTTGGCAAAGTCTTAGTTAAACTTCCATTTACTGAGTTTTTTGCCCACTTGGGGGCAGCGCAACATGCTGTTAACATATCTCCGACCTTATAAATACAATATGTGTTTAGGGATTAGCAGTTTAGAGTTGTGTTTCTGTAATTTGCACTAAAACTATACAAAACGTAGCAGTGAGAGTCAATCTCAACAATAAGTCGCTGATACTAAAACCAAAAATTATTAAAAGAAAGGACTATATTAAAAAAAAAACACTCCATAGAGCTGGTGGGAACTGCAGAGTGATAATTCTCTGTGGAATTGTCGAACTAATGATTAGGGCCACGGGGCAATCACACCGAGCACTGGCCCCTACAGCTATGAAATAGCCACTGAGGGGTGAAGCACTCAACTGTTTGACAGTACATAGTACCTTGTAGTTCTCAGTACTTGAGCCTCAGTAGTACTCGGTAGTACAGAGTACTTGAATGACAGCTGAGCTCGGTGACATGTATCAAACTCATCGAATACACAATCCAACAACTCCAAAACGCTTTTGTGGACAAGTTGTGACCTGCACATTCACCACGCTATGTGATAATAATGTAACGTTAAGAGACGGAGCCATTTTAGAGGTAAATTCATGCAAAACTGCTGATGCGCGTTCTATTCAGGGACAGTTTTTCAGCAAGCAGTCTCTGTATTTGCCTCTAAAACAGCTCTGTCTCTTTTGAAATCTTGAAGAATCTCATCGTAATGTATATACACTCCGGCAGTAGCCCCCGTGGCCCTTTCAAAATTTCCCGCAAGGGAATTTTCTAGTTTGTTATTTGATCTATTTAAATATATAAAAAACTGATTAGGATAAGCTTCAACTTTGATGCATGTTATTAGTAGCCTACAGTATAAGGCTCGACCCACACAGCTCATTATTTTTAACCAGCTCTATACCTTCTTTTTTATCCTTTTCCGATAATGTGAGAGACCTGGTTCGAATCAGCGGAAGATATAATAGGTCATATTGACCCGACAGCAAAGGATCATGAACATACGTCCAAATTACATGTGGATAAATTCAGGTTCATCATAGTGAAGCAGAAAACAAAGCTGAAACAAATATATGATTTGTGCAATTATTAGGTTGTTATAAAATAAATGCATTGCAACCTTCATTGCTGGCTTGACATTGCAAACAAGGAATTGACATTAACAAGGCTGTTGAGCACATAGTTATAGCACATATCTTGTGCATGTTTGATTAATTTGCACCTGCCAATGCCACAAACTAAACCCCATTACAAGGCGAACACTGTAGACGGAGTTCGCTCCAGTTGGCAAAGACGATAGGAGTCATTCCCATAGGCTTCTTCCTCTTTCAGCAGCAATGTGCAGAGGCTCACAGGTCGACTGTGATAAATGTTCAACATTAGAGATTATAGAGTAGTCAGTTTAATGATAAGTAGTGTTTTCACCCAAAATTACTTCGCCCTATTTCCTAAGGCTCATCTTATTTATTAGGAAGTACATGGGCTGCATAAATCAGCCGGTTAATAGCTGGTTTAACATCAATCCTCTTCCTTTCTATTGAGTGACCCGTATCACACACACTGCTGAGACCCTGTTCTCAAGGTGGGTCGTCCTCACGGGTTGCCAGACACACGGCAACACGATTCCATTAATGGTGGATTCGTGTCTGACGCGGGTCAAGGACTCCGTTGAGAAGGAACTGTCACCCTAGAGTATAGCCTGTGGGATATGCAATCCCAGGAAGATATATTGGCTCATATTGATGTCTGCAAAAGAACCATTAAAACGAGTCCGCTTTTTATTATGAGGAAATTGCAGTTGAGTCTTGTGCAATTGACCCTTCGCTAAGTCCCGCCCCCTCGATCATATATTGGCCAATCATAGCATAGCCACCCCGACCGGGGTTCTTCCTGTTCAGGCTGGTTTTGTAGATGTCGAGCTCTTGCTGATTAAAAGTTGTGTAATGGTGATAGGCCTACCCAGAAAGATTTTAATCTGTTTCTAAAACCTGTGGAGCTAAATCTAGAAGAGTACGTTGCCACGTTAGCATAACTGGTGTTAGCAGATGCTAGCTACTGAAAGACTGAATGCCCACACATGCTTGTAACGGTAGACCAGGTGACGGTATGTTTTTACGCAACGATCTGCAGGATTCAGCTTCTATTTTTAACTTTTCAATCTGTTATTACAACTGAATCAGTTTGACATGCTGATGATATCGCTCCATGACCTTTTTCTTTTTCGTTTTTTCCAAAGATTAGATCATATTTATTCAGGGAGTGCAGTAAGTGACAGTGTGGGCTCCACGGTAGTTCTGAAAGCTCGAGGGAGAGGCAGTGAAGTGAAGGGTCAGTTGACATTCAGAGAAACCCAGGTTTGAACCTGCCACCTTTTCATAGAAAATAATAAAGCTCAAGTATTTCCTTTGTTATGTATGATTTCCTGCAGTATCTTCGAACTGACATTTACCAACAGAACATATGGTAATGGAATTTTGATGAGTGTGTTGGAATTTGTCCTCCATCAGGAGGAATTTTGACACTATATTGTGGATGTTTGATGTGCCAGTTAGGAGCCTGAATATTATGGGAGGCAGAGGGGAAATGTAAAGGACTCATTAGGTTTAAATCCAGGGCAGGGAGCAGGGGAGAGCGGAGGAGGAAAGGGAGGGGTAGACTTCATAGTTTGCCTGTGACAGGGAAAAAAATGATCCAAGAGGGAGTCGGGATCGAGAAGGAGACATGAAAACGGGGAGGGGAAGAGAGAGAGAGATGATTATGGTAAATGATAGACAGCTGCAGGCGTTGGATGAGCCGAGATGATAAACGATACATAATCCGAGGCACACGGAAATCACAGGGGCCGGCTGACTGACAGATACGGCAATTGGTAGCCGACCAGTGGGGAAAGGCGGGCTACAACTCATGACTAAATCAGAGTCCATCATTCCAGTTCCCAGATTTATTTATCAGAGATAAATCTGTGTGCTCGGTGTGACAGACACTCAGATGGATGGAGACGGAGGGCGCCCGCTCTGTCCACAGGAGCGTTGCTCAAAGGTCTCATGGCGGTAAATTCCAACTCCAGCCATTAGAGACCTGTGTTTGTTTAGCCAGTGAAGTACGAGTATGAATAATTATCTCCCAACTTAAAGACGCAGACAACATTTCAAATAGGTCTGACTAAAGCTGCGGTGAATTATATTATAAACACGGCTCTTTTTAGTGATGGAACACCTTTTTTTTTTGTCATTCCAATCCAATAAGCGAATGTCCTCCCGGCCACTGAATGACATTAAACATTTCACAGTTATGGGATCCATGGAAGCACTTCAGGGGCTGATGTGCTGGATAAAGCCTTTATTAACAGTGTGGCTCTAAATGTGTTTCATATTAAAAACTGGCAGACACACAACGTGTGCGAGTGGAGTGCACTTCACATTCCAGTTTCGCGGGTGTCCGTTTTTTTCAAGCACGTCCTTTTGAATTTGTTCACCAAATGTTTGTACTTAGAGAAAAAAGAAAAATCCATCTAATTGTTTCTGTACTTACAAGTCATTGTGCAGTGCGGGAATTTGAGCAATGCACTTGGAATATAAAGGGACACAATAGCAACGCAATGTAATACCGTACGAGTTAATAACAGCAGCCGCCACTTACACTTTGGAGAATGTTGTATCCATAGTAACAGCGCTTGAAATTCTCTTTGACATTGGTGGACGCGGCCAGTGTGGAACCTATGAATACATGTACCAGGTGCAACTGTGGCAACGGAAGTCCATTTTTATTCTTTTTTTTAAAGCCTGAAAAAGAATATAATATATTATATATAATATAATTTTCCAATAATATTCAACCTCAAACTCAAATCTTCTCACTTCAAACTAAAATTGCAATTTATATCCCAAAGCAAATATTATAATATTTTTTTTACTTTCATGATATTGTAATTTACAGTGAAATAGTGCAGCATTTTTTCGTACGAGAAAGGCCAACATGTCTAAAAACTTCACAACCACTTCTTTTATACTAAATCAATTTTAAACTAAATAAAATATGTTTAAAAAAAGAATCGCTCAATATTCAAGACAATATGAAAAAATATACAAACCTTGGGCTCCTACCTGCCAGGTGCTACACAAACACAAACTATGACATTTCTACAGAGCATGCTGAGCTTCTCTTGCTATGTTTTGATTGGCAAAGTGACCACAAGGTTTTTTTTTAATGGTGCGATTTCTAGCTATTTTTTAAACCCTGGCAAATGCAATTATTGCATGAAAGGTTTGCAACTAGTGATGGAAACAAAAATAATAAATCAAAACCCATTACAGTGTAGACACTTGACACATGTTCTTCAGAAACGCTGAAGGTAAGGAACTAAACTATGGACTTGGTAAATGGACCTGCATTTCTAGAGCACTTTTCTAGTCTTTTCGACCTTGAGGCACTTTACACTAAATGTCTACACTCACACAGATTCATACACTGATGGTACAGCAAATTTGGGGTTCAGCATCTTGTTCAAGGACACTTTGGGATGCAGACTGGAGGATGCCAAGGTAAAGAAATGGTATGGTCTACTTTGGGGGTGTCTGAAACCGTCAAATCAAGATCATTTCAGGCATAAATATTGGATATAAATTGCAATATGTATGATAACAGGTAAGAGGGATATTCTGAGCTACCCCCTCAGAAAATCCTCATAACATGAATGACAAACAAATACTGGACCATTAAAACCACCTGGTCAAAAAGGGTCAATCGAACTGTTTTTGAATGGGGCAGTATTTGCTACTTCAGTAAGGTGCCGAGTAAAGCTTTAACCCTGTGAAAACAGCTGTGGTCACTGCTGTACAAACATAACACGCCGTCCGAGTCATTAATCAAGCGCAGCCTGTGGCAGCGGCATCGTATACTATTTGTGACAAACCCACTTCCTGAGGAACTCTCGGAGGCCAGGGCTACCAGCTTGCACGTACATCATTTTGAAATTAAAATGCTTGATTCAATTTGTGGTGTCGGGACATAAAAGGGCCGTGGAACGAAACAGGCAGGATGCAAGTTCCCCGAGTAGCGACGGCAAAAGATTTCACCGTATACGGCAGATAAAAGACTATTGACTCGGTGAGTAATTGCCTCACCTTCTCCCAACGCCCCTGCGCAAAAGGTGAGGCCCGATCCTTATCGGAGAGGAGAGAAAGTCTGAAGCTTTTCTTTCATGGGCCGACTCATTCCGTTATTTGATCCCTGTGGAACGAGTAAATGAGCTGTGGAGGTGAGGCAAGGAAAAGAGAGGGATCGACACCTTTTCTGACCACGGAAGTGTGTTTACACTAAACTCCCTTACATAAGTCAGCAGCTGTAGTGCAAACAACACACACACACACACACACACACACCTTTCCAGCAGATGGAGACGTCATTATTGGAGAAAGAAACAAGCCTTTGTTTGGAGCACAAGCGCAGCCTATTCAGACCACAGACTGGCAGTTTATTTTCTGTCGTCAATGAAGTGAGCCGTGAGATCTGCCCTTTGTGACCGTCTATTGTAGCTTATGGAATCAGAAGAATACTGAATTATTATTTCATAGTGGGGGTTTTTTTCTTTCTTTCTTTTGGATGAATAACAAATACGTGTGCCCTTGTTTTCTGGAGACATTTCACAACATTCTCTGGCAGTCGTGTTGTTTATTTTTTTTTTTAATCAATATTCTGTTTGAATATGAGTTGATGTGTGTGTGTTTTCCTATCTGTCTATCTCCAGTGTATATGGCTGACAGTCCTTGAGCACGTGGAGCAGCATGCCGCGGTGGGATTCTGCTCAGATGTTGCAAAACCACAAATCTGTCCCTACAAGCAAGAAACATGCAGTGAATAGATTTTCCCCTTCATCCGTGCACACACTGGGATGTACTGGTGTTCCCGAGCCTGCAACCATAGAGACCATATTTTATCACAACCTCAGTCGGGCCAAACATACAGAATATATGATGCAGTCCATGTGCACAGAGGACACACAGCTTAGGAGTGGAAAAACAGATCTCGCCAACTATATAAAGGAATAAATGACAAAACACCTGAGAGGCTTGTAATCACACTTCGGTACAAGGAAACACTGGTGTGATAAAAAAAGAAAACACATAATATGTGTAAGATGTGATTCTCGGAATAACAGATGATATCAAGAATCCAGCTGAGCTCAAAAAGAAAAAAAAGATCCAAAGTCTTCAAGTTGTACACATCAATATTGTTTGCACCGAAATACACTTAGGTATGGTAAGGCAAGGTGAGGCAAGTCCTCATGCACACCATATTTTATACAGGCAATATGATATGAACTTAACACTTGATATGAAATGCAGCATAAAAAAATGTTAAAAGAAAAAAACAGGAAGAAATCAAAAGGTACAGTAGCGTAAGGTTTTTTAATGGTGAATACTTCAGATTCCGTCAGTGAAGAGTATAATATGTTTAATCTCCAAGTAGAAGAAGTTGGGTGTTATCTTTATGTCTTTATAAAGGTTTACTCCAGCTCTGTGGAAAATGCTTCTCCATGTTTGGTTTGGACCCTGGAAACTGTTGCCCCAGACACATATTAGACCATTAGAGGTGGGTTGTGAGCTAAAATAGAGATTTGAGAATAGTTTGTTTATGAATCATCTGAATCTTATTGTATTTCTTATCAGCAACAACAATGGTGGCAGATGTTTATGCTTTGTATACCCATGAATTTCGCAATATTTTGTCTGAATTTGCTTTTCGTGTTTTTTTGCATGACGGAATACTCTCAAACAGAGCTGGAGATGATCGCCGCCCACGGCTGATCACCCAGCCAGACCCGCCGGACCGAACGCCACTGGAAGCGGAGCCGACCGCCCCGGGAGGAGGAGGAGGTTGGCAGCTAAACTAAACCAGCTAAGACCTGAGGCTACTCCTCTACCCAGCAGACTCTTCGGTAGCAGGAAAATAAGATGGACAGATGAAGTCTTTGGGCTAAACCAGCAGCGGGAGGTCGACGCCCCACATCTTTACAGAGACCCGGCTCCATCGTGGGATCCCGGATCAAACTGTACTTGACGTGTAGACCACAGGACTCAAGAGGAGGTGGACTCTTGTGTTTACATCAATGATGCTGGGTGCTCAAACATAGAGTTGATGGACAATGTTTCCCTGATGTACATTCTTTTAACCTTATGATTCCAGCCATGCTGCACAGAAAATTCAACAACGTGTTGTTGTTTTTAGTCGTGGTTTTTATGTGTAGCAAATGGGCTATAACTGCATGTTTTTGTGTAAACGCATGATGACAATACACCCTAAATCCTTGAATGCACCCATTTAGTTCTGAGTTTATAGCTACAGCACAATTTCTGACTTTGTTTGTAAAAGACAAAGAGTCATGAAAACTTCTCAGCTTTTGTCCTTTTGTACCTTTTGTCCTTATTCAGCTCGAGGAAGTGTCAGCACATCCAGTCATTAATTTGTTCAGTTCACTTTTGGAAAGAATCTATGGGGATGTAATTGTATGGTGACAGATGTGCATAATGTAGGACAATGGCGGCATGTCAGTGTTAAATGATAGAGCGCCGAGTATAGCGGAAGACGTCTTGACATGCGGTGGGAAGAAAGCTAGTTAGCTGTTGGCAGCCGGAGGCTCCTACGGTGTGTTTGGCTGAAGGGGCTAAAAGCTAACTGGCTAATAGAGCTAACAGAGCTAGCAGCTGAACTGCAGTTTAGCTAGCAGGGGAGAGTGTATCTGTTATCTGTGTTGTTTAATGAGTTTGTGATACCTAAAATAAGGTCAGATGACAAAGGCTGAGGAGATTTTAATATTTGATTCTACGTAGCTACATCAATAAATACCCTACTCGTGAATTTTGAAGAGGTTAACTCTTTACTTTACTCATACTTTACTGCCGATTGATCATTGGTTAATTTGGTAAGATTATTTTGCGGGGCGATACTTGTAAGAAACATAAACTGTCAGAGTTTTCTTTCTGCAATAAGCCAAAATACCAAGGGAAGTATCCCGTTGGCTGTTTGTTGAAGGAAGCAGCGTGATTCTTCTTCTGTGGTTGGCAAAAAAAACAAATATTCTCCCTCCAGCAGTCTATTGTGGGTTCATTCAATCAAACATTACAGCGGCGGTCATTTCAGACACACCTGGCGGAGAGCTCCGCACTCTTGGAGTTGAAAGTGAATCATGTTGGAAGACAAACAGAAAGTGTCACTGGCGTGTACGTCTGCTGCCCCATGAGTCCCATTGTGTCCGAACAAACCTCCCTTCCTCTCCTTCAGAGCAAAGCAAGTGATTATACCGCTAACTAAACTCACACAGGATGAAGAAGAGTCTCTGAGGATATCTGTCTCACCACACTGCGAGGCTTTGTGGTGTCAACACAACACACACACAGGAAGGCGGGAGGGCTTCTGTATAATACAACAACCTGCCGGCTCCAAGGAGACGGCCGCACGCATTTCTCTGATCTCATTATTTTTGAAAAGGTATGCAGTCATATTTGTGTGTAATACCGAGAGAGGTCCCATATCTGTAGTTGAGTATCCACTCGAGCAAACATTATTTATGTTTTGGTTGAGCATCGGTTGCTGGGCTTCCAAAACTGACACAGAAATCTCATGCAAATGTTTCCAGAATGGATTTTATGCAGTGTTTTGGAGTTAGATGCTTTGAATTATATATATATATTTCTTTATTTCTTTTTTTTTTTCAAAATCAAGTCTCATACTCACTTATTAGTGCAGTGTGGATGCTGAGTGTTACATCGTCCACAGGAAGTGCAGATGCAGAGAGGTCACCGGCCTCGTCGTGTTTTTTTTTTCACACTCTTTTCTTGCACAAGCATGCCGACAAGCTCCGACAGCTGCTGTCTGCCACCACTGCTCCCGTGTGTGTGTGTGTGTGTGTGTGTGTGTGTGATGCATGTTTTATGAGATTATAAATTAAAAGGTAAACAACTGTGCTGCAGATTTCGGCTCAATATTGTGGAATTTACATACATTAAAGCAGGATATCTGTGTGTGTGTGTGTGTGTGTGTGTGTGTGTGTGTGTGAGGTTGAATCAGCCATCAAGCTTAACTTGAGCAGCTCCAGACTGTCAACATCAGCTTCCATGTTAGGACGGTCCTTTGATGTTGTGCCTTACAGCTGTGATCACCGTGGCTCAAATAGCACTTTCACCACTGACTCATGTTTATTAATGAAAGTTTTTTTTTTGTTGATACCTTGATACTCACTAAAAATAAGCCGCACCTGAGGGCGGACTATTTGCAGTAGTATCTACCTTCTTCTGGATGAGATGAAATCTTTCTGGGTCCCCTTGTAAATAAAATATCCCTGGTAATATTTCAGCACTGCAAGCAATCGCCAAGCTTTTCAAGCCAACAATCATCACCTCGTCTTTAAATCAAAGTCGAACCTCCGCCGAGCAGGTGGATTTATTCGTGTTCTTGGCGGCAAATGTCACAAAACACCCGGAGCCAACAATAAATTGATCCAGCTAACAAGTATTGTCTGAAGCCAAAGCTCGATATAGTAGCGTATTCCTCTGTGCCACGGACCTCGGCTAGAAACTAAAAAACACATCAGCAAACCGCAGCACCGACTGGGTGACATGTTCCCAAATTACAATGAGAATAGGTGGTTAGTGGCTCCATTCTGACTCAATGCCATATAGTCTCCTGATGCCCTCCGTAATTACTGGTTTGTGTTCATCCACGGCTGAAAATAGTCCCCAACAAACTTACCACTTCCTCCTGCTTGAGTAGCGTTTGCTAAATATGGTTCCCAGCTTTCCAGCTGTTCGAGTGAAACTACATATTTGTTCCTTGTTGTTTTTAAGACGTTTCGCATCTTCACAGCGGCAACCAATGGATTCGGGGCTGATTTTCCACAGGATGTATAGAAGTTGACAAATTGTTGACACCATCATTGGTTTTTGGTCTTTGCACAAGCAATCCATATTTGTATGGAATTATATTGACTGCAAATATGTGAACCAGATTTATTTTTGATTTATTCTCTTATCATGAATTCAGAGGATGGTAGACTCTGGCAGAGGTGTGCTGTGTTTCCTACTTTTGGTTTCTGTTCATGGTCACAATGGCTCAAGTGTTCATTTCCACCCCAAAAGAACAAACAATGAAAAAAAAAAGCTGGATGTAGGCCGTGACTACAAATTCTCAAAACATCCATTCCACACTGTAAAATTGTGATTCGGGCTGCAGATCTGGAATCGGTATTTCTCCCCGTATTGCCTGCCACCCACCTTTTACTGCATTCACCTCTGCAGACATAAAGGAGAGTTCCCTCCCGTAAGTTGAACATTGTTAAAAGCAAAGTCCAAGTGTGGCAGGAGCACGGAGTTAGAATGTGTTTGTGCTATAGTGTAACTGTGGGGGACATACTGTACAAGACTGCAGTGATTATTTACACATGTAGGCGGCCATCAAGTGCAATGGAGTGTAACATCACTGCCCTCACCGAAACATAGTGGAATACACTTTTGTGTGGGAGTTACAGCCAGCCATTCATTTTCTCCTATATAGCTTCCAGCATTAGTGTCGTATCGCTGACCAGCCTGTGACTGGTCCACACACACACACACACACACACACACACACACACACACACACACCAGCACATACTAATACAGACGTCACACATACATACAGAACAGCTGTCATACGCTTTCACACTCCCTCCAGGCTCGTGGATGATGGATGTGAGCAGAAAGTAACCTTATTTAGAAAGCTAAATAACATTCACCGGATGGGGAGAAGCTGACATTTTCCACTATCTTATCTCAAATCTTTGCTTTATCTAATGTTTTTGAATACGATGTCAGTTTCACTTTGAAGGCGCGTTATAAATGCCGTCTAAACAAAAATCCGGTGTGGTTTGGAAAAACAATATTTTCTGAGAACGCTATCAACGCTATCTTTGAGTTTATCTATCTGTCTGTTTGAGGAGTAATCTACAACCGACTCCCCTCTATCCTTTTATCTCACTTTAAGCTCTCATTTCCATAAATGAGGAAGAGAAAAAATTGAAACCTCATGCCACATGGGCATCGTGACGTCACTCGATGGTTTGTGGAATACGGTTTTGAAGCCTCAAGTTCGGGTATTTTGGAGTATAGACATGAAAAGACTAGAATATCTCTTGAAGAAGACTTGAAAATAGAGATTAAGACCATAATCTCATGCTAACAATGTTTACTGAGATAATAAATCAAGAGAGTGGGCTAATTTTCTCATAGACTTCCATGCAATCTGACTTCGCCCTCCGATGGCCAGCAGAGAGAATGCAAGTTTAAGGCAGTTCGGCATTGACTTCACTTTTCTAAAAATGTGTATTTTTTCTGACTCGAGGACTATGAGGCTGACAGAAGACTGATGTTTCTCCAAATATGACTGATGCTGCATATCTTTAATCTGTTTGTACTTGGCTACTTTCAAACATTTTCTTTCACACACATAATTGACTTTCATGAACCCTCCACCCACTTACCGTCGTTAGGCTACATCTGTGAAACCTTTAACCACCACGAAATGATGCCAAATGAAACTAAATTAGGATCCGTTGGTGGACTTACATATCGCAGGAGGGCTTTGACTTATTTAAAATTCCACTCGGTAAGTTATATAACAAATATAGCCGACCTGTTTCAACCCAAAACCAGGATCTTTTCTTTCTTAAAACCTAACCAAGTAGTTTTGTTGCCAAAATGTTTCTGCGGTGGCGGGTCACATAATGTTAAGAGGCCGTGGTCATTTCACATTTTTTTTGCAGTTTCATGTGGGAACTAGTTCACAACGGTCTGTGGATTATCTGGGGTATCTGGCTCGTGGTTTCTGGAAAGAGACATTGCCATTTTATAAATGTACCTTTTTTGTGCTTTGAGCACCATAAGCTGAGAGAAAGCAAACATTTCCACATCTATGCAACTCACACCAAAACAGACTGAGCACTTAAGGTAAGAGGATGTATTTGGGGTGAACTGTCCCTTTAAAGCAGAACAGAAAGAAGAAGGAGGAGATCGGAGACAGAAGTAAAGTCGACGTCTGACTTTAATCTTGTACAAGAGGAGCAGTTACAATGCAAACGTGTGAGGATGCTCCAGAGACCGTGCTCAAATCACTGTTGTGACTTGAGTCTTTTAAAGGCACAGGAGATAACGCGTCACTGACAGTTAACCTTCATGTAGAACCAGACATCATGACCACCAGGCCTCTGATAACATTTAGGTCAGCAATGGGGAGACTAAAGTAATAAACAGTTCAACACATAAAGCTGTAACCTGAACAAAGAAAACTTTAAGACATGAGGTTAAACAAAATTCTTATAACAAACAGTGTTTAATTTATGTGTGTTTGACTAAGAAGATGACGACACCCTTTTAAACTGGTAGCTTTCTTACTACAGCCTCATTCACACAGTCCAAGGCATGACGAGCCTGCCGTGCATAGTTACGGTTGCTAAGCCACGATTGGACAGTTTCTGTTCTGCTGAGGGAGCTACTAAGCCATCAATTAATAAAAGAACATTAAACCTAATTAAACACCACATGTCACATTTTATGTTTCTTCTCTTTGTTTTTTAATTTCTAAGGGCACATTATCATTTATTTCACAATTCATATCCTATGATTGCATGTCACCTCTGGCACACTGTTGTTCAAGCAGCTCCTCTCCAGATCCGTTAGTATGTTTGCTAATGCATCGGTCGTGGATGTTAACGAACAAGGCCAGTAAGATGAGATCCCTGTATTCTCCATGGGACACATTAAAGCAGCTGATCAAGGATCCAGAGAGCAGGGGTCACATTAGAATGAATCGTTAATTCATCAGGGCCGATCTGTCATTGCCGAAGCGATGTGCCGTGGGGACTGCACCCAATCTGTGTACTTGTTGATTGTGGGAGCTGCAGCTGTGGGTCGGGGATCGGATTTCCCTCCCGTCCGCGAGGCTCGGGGCGGGCTGAGAAAAGAGCGAGCGTCTGGTGGCGGAGGCGCAGACAGACGCAGCCTGCTGACCTTTGAGCCACTTGCTGATTCTGCCGGTGGTGGAATGAGGGTAAATAATGGTGACGTGCCTGTCACCTCAGGGTGCAACTGCTCGGAAGTTGGGGGTTGGGGGGGGGCTGTCATAAATTCACCAGGGGGACCAGATTGGGTGGTCTGCTGCCACGACTGAAAGGCATTTAGCTGCAGTGGAAGCTTAATGAACTGCAATGACAGGGGGGGATTTAAACACAACTTTTACCATTAGACTTAAACTGAGTGCAACAGGACCCCAAATAAACCCATTCTGTTCTTATTCTGCTCATTATGTAAAGCTCAATAAATCACTCTATTGTATACAAATAAATCAAAATAAATAATAAAGCGAGTGTGTATTGTGAAAGGGGAAACTCTCAGTGATGAACCTGTAGATAAATATCAGCCGTGTAGCTTTCTGGAGCCTTTCTTTGCGTTTACAGTATGTTTGGGTCTCATTGTTCTCATCAAACCCATTTCCAGCAGCATGTTGAAAACAGCTGCTATCACCCAGAAAGTGCTGATAAAGCCACTTTGCTGCATCTGACCAGCCAAACCAGATAAAAAGAGACTTCCTCCAGTTAAAAAAAAAAAAAAATGCTGTACTTTCTTTAAAGCGCCACAGCTGATAAAAGGTGACAGCACGCTGAAAATTGCATGTAGTGCACCACGGCCTGGAAAAGATGAATGCCTAAATCTAATTCACAAAATCAATTCCGTTCATTCGCCTCCTTGGCGGCGCTGGAGCGGTTCCCGGCACCAACATGCTACTTAGCAACTTCAGTAATCAATAAGAAAAATAAAAGCCTGACAAAGATTTATGGCGGAAGCGACCGTCTTAAGAATAAATGAGTCGGAGGAAAGAAGGGAAGTGTGGTCCCTTTTTCTGTTCGCGGGACGCGATCAATACACGGGGAATATATGAGTTGTTGGTTGACGATATAATTGTGTTGTGGCAATTTCCCTCCGCAAGCAACCGGCTCCATTAGTTCCCGTCCCGCTGGAAATGGAAAGTTGTAATTTCAGATTCTTATCGTTGATATGGTTGAATCGGAGACTCTAATTGTTTGATTTTTGTTTCTTTTCTCACTCTGTTAGATAAAGCCGAGACACCGTTTGGCCCATTTATCTCGATGGACGTTGATAAGGAAATCCAGTTTAACAGATAAATAGTTGGGTTACTGCTGCAAAGCCATTAGGATTTAGCGGCGCTGCTCGTTGAGGAGCCGGTGGGCAACGACAGTATATTACTGACAGAGCAGCAGATGCACCTACCTGTTTATAGGGTACTATAGTTTCACATAATAAGAGTCAGCTGACAGATAAATAGATAGAGGCCGATAGAAATGTGCTTTCAGGACATTTTCACATTTGTTGCACATAAACAGTGAGGACAGAATGCTTTCCCGGGGGTTGAATGCAGAGGTTGCCTTTTCAAATCTGTTGTGTGATTATCCGGAAGATCTTCATTACATCAAACCTTGCTTTGGATGCTATTCATGGCCTGTATTTATTTTCTAATAGAAATGTACAATCACCTCTCTCATATAGGAGTTTTTACTGCTGGTGCTGGAGGCTGACGTCCCTGTGCTGGGTTGAAATTATTCAAATAATCATTCATAAAAGTGAAGCAGTCACAAGAACTGACAGTTATTTCTGCTTTTAAAAGAAAAAAGAACATAAATTTAAAATATTGCCATTGATTCTTAATTAAACAAGTGTAATGAGTTGAGCTACACAGTACACCTCTGTTGTATTTATGATCATGAAGTTGCAGAAATCACCAAATCCTCCTGAAACTTTAAAGGGATTCTACACATCAAGGTGTGTTTGCATGTGTCGTACGTAGAGGAGAGTAGACTGCTGTGTATGTGGGGGAGAAACAGCCCGTTTCTCTCTCAGGCCAGTACGGAGGTGCTGATGCATGCTTTTATCTCATGTCGTTTAGATTATTGTAATGCCCTGCTCTCTGGTCTTCCCAAAAAGAACATGTACAATTTACAACTACTACAGAACTCAGCCGCACGCGTGCTGACGAGGACCAGAGGGCGGGAGCACATTACACCAGTTTTAGAATCGCTGCATTGGCTCCCTGTGCGTTTCAGGATCGATTTTAAGGTTCTTTTACTAGTTTTTAAATGTCTTAATGGCCTTGGGCCTTCTTATTTATCTGCAACACTTTTACCCTATCAACCCTCACGGACCCTGAGGTCCTCCGGTGCTGGCCTTTTAACCATACCACAAGTCAGAACTAAAACACACGGGGAGGCGGCGTTCAGTTTCTATGGCCCCCGATTGTGGAACAGCCTGCCGGAGAACCTCAGGGCCGCAGAGAATGTTGATGTTTTCAAAAAGAGGCTCAAGACCCACCTTTTTAATCAGGCTTTTATCTGACCTGTTTCATTCTTTCTACTTCCTTTTATGCTTCTTACATTTTTTTATTATGATTCTATTTTATATTATTTATTTTAGTTTATCCTGTTTTACTGTTTTATATATTATATTTATTTATTTATTTTTATTGTTTTATTTATTGAGTCTATTCTATACATTTTTGATGCATTTTACTGTTTTTATTCCCTCAGTTTTTAACTTCTACCTTTTTATCTTATTTTACTGTTTTAGCCCCTCGGTTTTCCAGTGTTTCCTCCTGGGGGCCTACCGCACCGGGAGCTGTCTCTGGTCCACCGTTGGGGCCCTGGACCGGGTGGCTGGACAGCTCTACACCTTGGTGTGGAGCCTCCTGTCTGCCTGGGCTGGGGTGGTCCCTGTGGTGGCGCCCCCTGCAGTCATGGACCATGATTCCTCTCGGTGTGCGTCGGCCCCCAAAGGTAGCTTTTTCCTCACCTCAGATCTTGGTGCCCAGCCATGTCTCCTCAGTGACAGATAGTGTATATGTGTGGGTGTGTGTGTGTTTGTGTGTGTGGGTGTGTATGTCTCTGTGTATCTCTGTGTATATTTGTGGGGGTGGGAGGTTTGGGTTTCATAGTGTTTCTTTGTTGTTCATATTTTGTTTTGGTTTTGGTTTTGTTTTGCTCTTATTTTCTGTAGGGCACTTTGTGTTACTGCAAAGTATGAAAGGTGCCATATAAATAAAGTTTGATTTGATTTGATTTGATTTGAGTAGAAAGCATTTTATATAGAAATCAAGTTTTGGGGTTCGGTTCGAGGAAAGTGAGCTCACCTCTGTCTGCTCCTTCATTTAATGAACACATCGTATTCAGATCATCATGCACCATATTTTTTTTTTAAGAAAGCGACCTAAATAAAGTCACAGTAACATATGGCCAAGCATAATGCCCAGATGCCCCCCCGCCCTGGCGGGTCACAACACGGGCATCTGTGCATCTGATGCATTTATAAATATATAAGCAATGTGTGGCGTCTTAGCGTGAAGCGGCGAGCCTCGGTCACGTGATGGCGTCCCCTGAATGCTACCGTTCCACCATCCCAGAGAGACTGGGGGCATAAACATGCCATGACTTTGAAAGGCTTGGAGATTGGACTGCATGTGTCACTAGCCAAGGGCGATTCCAGGGTGGAACTAAATGAGTGATGATGATAATAAGAGTCCGGGTGACCCCTGCAGTTCTGGGAGGTATTTCTGCCTTTATCTAATGTATTTTTGATTCCCCCGTATCAGCTCTCCGCGCTGTATTCGGCTAGTGATGTCATAAAATAATGAACACGTTCACGTCAGTTTCGCCAACTTTTGCAAGGGTGTTGCAATTTTCATGATTTCTTTACAGCTTGTGATAAAATAGTCATATTATTCTTTATAAATATTTTAGCTTCCCACAAAACGCTACAGATTCACACTGTGCTGCTGCACGGTATTATTAGGAATATGATTCCTTTAAGCTGAGACGCATGGTGGACTAATGACCATGTGGATGAAATAAAGGCCATTAGTTCATTCTGACACTTTCATAATGTAGGACTGCAGTGATTCGCCGCATTACACATCACGCCACATGACCCCATTATAAAGACGGCGGTCCGGATCTCCTCCGTTTGTCTCCGATCCCGGAGGAGTTGGGAGATAACTCGGCCCGATCAAACAATTTGAATGAATCACTCTGTGGTCTTTCAGCTCCGGGGAGAGTCACGGGCCTGATTGGATTTTTCCCACTTTTTTTTTTTTAATGTCACGGACACCTCACTAAAGCAACACTGTCATAGTCACTTATCTGGCCAATATCCTCCGATGGCGTGTTCCTGTCGGTGTGGAGTAGGAGGGGAAGGAATATCCCTCTTGTTATTTCCAGCCAGCCAGAAAGGGAGGGGGGAATTACATCGACAGAAATAGGAACCGGCCTTTTCTCTGCAGGGAGACGAGTGGAACAGCGTTTTTGATACAGGTGTAATAACAGCACACCGCATCAAACCGCTCGCTCCACAAGTACAACTGCACTTCATCAATTATGCTCAGAGACTAAACATGCAGGCTTACTGACTTTCATGGGAACACGCTGTCTGCTCACTGAGCTTGTGTGTTCAAATCGGTGCATCATAGAAAACCACACATTTGTTTATGTGGGAACATAAATCAGGAAATCTTGTCCACTCTATGAGGGAAAGACTTTCCGTGGACTGACTGCATTTTGTGAAACCCTTCTTCACCTGAAATATGCTTCATATAGTCGATGAAAAGCTTTCCTGGAGATTATTCACTGTTATGTTACCGTATCCATTTCCCTCTCAGTTGGTATTCTCCTCCATCATAAAATATCATCATCGGGATCCCTTATGAAAATATTAAAATCTGCTATATCTTTAATTTTCATTTATTTAACTGAGAACTTCACCAAAGTTTTATCAGTAATTCTAAAACATTTTTGTACACACCAAAAACCACTGACACTGTGTTGCTTGTGTCAAAATAATGTAAAAAAAAAACCTGTAACATTAACTACACCGGTGCACAGTTTGTATGTGTAAGATAGCATATATCCAGTATATTTGATATAATCTGCAGGAAAAGGAAAGTGATCTGGATGTTCGTACACTGAGGGTTTTTTTTTCTTTCTTTTTTGTTCCATAATGTATTCCACATTACAACGTTCTCCCTGCAAGATCACAGTTGGGTACTCGGTGTAATAATGTACAACACGTTGCAGGGCTTTTAAATTAAAAATGAGCTTTCAGGCAGTCCACACAATTTATCTGTGATATGATGGATGTGATGCAGTTATTCAGATCAGGACGGACCTTTAAACTCTAATCTGCACCATCTGTGGAGCCCTGCATCAACGCTGGCGTCGGCAGGAACATTATTTTTGGAAAGTGTGAAAGCAATGCCATTATAGGAGGCAATATGTTTTCCAATAATGAGTAGTTTGAGGGTTTGTAACTTTATAATTTGTTTGACGTTTTGATCATGGGATGATCGATCTCTTCTTCCTCTTCACTAAGGCCACGGCCTTTCTGTCTATTAGCTAAACTAAAGTCCACCGAAGGGAATTGGCCTTCACACCCGGATCACATCAAAAGGCGCGTTGCAACAGGAAAAACGCTGACTTGGCAAAACGGCTGATCAGCCTGTGGCGATGCCGCTCGTGATCAATCAGGGTATCAAACGTGAATTCAAGTAAATGCGGAGCTGTGGATGGTTTCAGGATTAATTCATGAGAATGACTTGGTCCCACCTTTTGTGAATGCCTCCAAACCGCAAGCTGACTTCTTCATTTCTACGTGTCGCTGTAAAATGAGGATGTGATGTGATGGGTGGAGGCCTGATGGAGTCTTTATTGACGAGTAATGACAGTTGATTAGCAAGCAATGTTGTTGAGTAATTAGTAGAGTCTTGGAATTCCCTTTTCAAATAAATAGGAATCTATGGAGAACACTTTATAATAATAATAATAATATATGTTTTATATAGCCCTTTTCTAGGTGCTCAAAGACGCTAAATCTAAACAAAAAAAGAACAGAACACAAAAAAAGGTTTAATAATGAGTAAGAAACCAGAAAATGAGAGAAATACATGATGAATCCCAGCGGGGTTCCATGGCAGCTAAGCAACTCAGTTGCCTGAGATAAAGGCCTATTAAATCTTGCTACTTTATTTTGTGGTGAAGGTGTGTCATCATGTTTTAAATTCGGGGGCTTGTGCTCACCCCCTCCCCCTGGTTTGCCCTCGGACTCTGGGAATCCGCCACGGCTCAGAACAGCCTGTTCCCAGGTGCACTCGTATCAAGGCTTGCACAGGACAGCGATGTTTGAACACCGTAATCCTCAGCCTTCATTCTTCCCAAACTTCAATAGCCGCCGCTGTTGCCACTTCCCCCCCAACACACACACACAAACAACCGCCTCTGTAATGTTTTGCACACAAACCCAAAGTGGGCCCACGTGAAACATTGGTTAGACCTTCAAAGGGGGGCGCGCCCCGGCCAGCGTGATGATAAAACACCGTTTGACCCGTCTCTTTGAAGAGCGTTACAATACCTGAACTGTACCCAAAAGCCTGAGCACACACACGCTGTACGAAACGCTGTCCTCCACACACACGGCTGTGAAGGATGCAGGGCAACGATGGGCTGCACTACAGCGAATACAGTCCGTTTCACAGCAACCTTCAGATCAATCCAAAAAACCTGAAAGGGCAGAGTTCTCGTCCTATCAGGAGAATGGAGTCTGTTGACCTTTTTAAATGAGTGAAAGATACGCTAAGGTAAAGTAAACAGTGGTTTTGTTTGCGGCATCATGGCAAGCCGTATTGATCCCTCTCCTCAGAAAAGGTCGCGCACTTGAGAGGTGATTGTTATTAGATAAGCAAAAAAACAGGCCGTGAACTTTTCAGTTTTTCCCGAGCACTGAGGCAGACAATGACATTTAATTGTGTGAGCTCGGTGGGATTTTCGGCACTGTGCATTGTGGTCGGTGGAGTTGGAGGGAGCTAGCGCTGTGACGCTAGCAAGAAGGAGCTCCGGGAGAGCCGCTTGGCTCAGAGAGTCGGTGGACAACGGGATAGAGTTTTCCACACTGTCACTTCATTCTACACTACTTATGTCTCTTGGTCTCTATGGCTCTTTGTTCACGAGACATGAGCAGTAGAACTAAAGCAGCAAAACCTGCACCAGCTCGGTTCTGAAAAGTGAAGCCAAGGCTGAAGTGCCTTAAACTTGCATTCTCTCTGCTGGCCATCAGGGGGCAAAAAATAAGTCAGATTTCATGGAAGTCTATGAGAAAATGGTCCGACTTCTCTCTTGATGTAGATTGTAAACATGAGTTTATGGTCTCAATCTCTAGTTTCTAGTCTTCTTCAATCCAGCATGATGTTCATTTAGTACATTATGGTCCATTTAGAGGCAGATAGATGATAAAGCAGCAGTTTAGAGCAACTTGGCATGACAGGAGTACCACAACTCTGTGTTCTCGTTTCATGCACACTGATGTGCTGTGTAGACTAATTTAGCTGGGCTTTGACCGGACATCTGTGCTGACTCAGCATCGGAGTGGTGTGTGTGACAGGTCATTAGCGAACCAGTCTAATGTCTGTTAAATAGCAACTAGCTGCAGTCTCGTGGACGCCAGCCAGAAAGGGATAGATTCTACTCTCACCAATCGCCATGTGGTGCATTTAATGTCTAAAATGGTGTCGTTGTTTTGGCAATCAGCTCATCAATGTAGGGAGTTGATATTTCAACGAGAACCATCTATCATCCGTCCGCCTCCCTGTCTGCCTCTTAATTTATTCGTATGCCCCGGCGCCAGCGCCAGCTGCAGCCGGAGGCATTAGGGTTTCGGGTCGTCCGTCCGTCCTTATGTTCGACCATATGTCCGTCCAGGCCAGTCTCGGGAAATATCTCCAACGCCTGCAGGGAATTTCTTCAATTTGGGCACTTGTACACAAGGAATACCTGATTTTGGTGGTCAAAGGTCAAAGGTCAAACCCAGAGTGACCACACGTCCGTCCCGTTTCTTCTGAACACGAATATCTCACAAACGAGAAATTCTTCAAATTTGGCACAAATATCCACTCGGACTCGTGGTTGAACTGATAAGAACTCGGTGGTCAAAGGCCACAATGAACGTTTCGTTTTCTCCGTGACTCAAGAATTCAAATGCTAATTGTGACATTTTCACACAAATGTCTTATGGAATGAAATGATTAAGCGATGACATTTTGGAAGGTAATGGAGGTAAACTGCAACATGACTGGAGTAATACAACTGCAAGGCGGTCGTTCTCAAACACATAAATGGGCCGTAACTAAGGTACCTGGTACTTGCATGATTTCTAAACAAGAGTTGTTCCATATTAAGGGGTATTATGGTGCGTCGCTGCTTCCCCGTCCCTGTTTCCAGATTTACATTTACAGATGAAGGCGAGCAAATCAAACTCCAGACTTCAAAACATCTGTTCAGAAAGTCACATGCGACACCAATGCAAATATCCCTATTGTTCTATTCAGTATGACATGATTTCTGATGCCAGATGTGGCAGTGTCCCTCTAAACTGGATGTAAACCTGTCCTGATACACAACATGAGACACTGCTGCTTAAAGGCGCCGTCCTATATGATTATGCATTACACTGATGTTGTATAATTAAGTTTAAAAAGCCATATACAGTATGTTACACGTGAGCACCTTACAACTCTTTATGCTGAGGAGATGCAGCATCGATAATTAACATCCGAGCAGCTAACATTACAGCAGCGTTGCCAGTTCCAGGGTTTTTTTACACCAACAAATCAAAAAACTTTACAATTGGATTACTGAGTCAACCTGCTCCGAGGGCGACAAGGCTTCTCGGCAACAAGTGTCAAAATGTCAGCAGGTATGGCACATTTTACCCCATTATATCTATTCTATCTGAGTGACAGACGCTGAGGAAAAAAGGGCTCCCACTCCTGAGCAACTCACAAACGACGGCATCGATGAGAGGGGAATGAGTTATTCTTTAAAGGGCTTTTCAATCTTTTCAAATCTTTACTTACGGAATATTGATATAGACAAAATGTGACACGATAATGAGCGTCTGCAACTTTGCAGCTTGCTCGCCTCTTGCTCATCTCTTCAAGCTGTTGTGAGATCGCCAGACTGCCACTAAGAAAGAAAGAGAGCCCATCAAAAATTGATGAATGCCACTCTCCACCTGCTGCTCCGCTGATCTGCATCTCGGGTCCCGGCGCCGTTCCTCCGGCTCTGGAGTCCTGCAGACGGGGACTTAAACATGCAAATGCACATCAATTAAAGTCGGTATCTTAGAGCTCCGTTCATTTATATAAAGTGTCAAAAACACGCCAGCATGCCACACACACACACACACACGGAGCAACACATCGCCTTATTACACTGACAACGCTGTTAGGGCCGCCAGCACAGCGCTCTCAACATGTCCTGAGGGGAGATTAGTTGCCACCGAAGCACTTTGCCATTTTCTTGCAGCGAGTCTTTGAGGAGGAGAGACAAGGCTGGCGTCCATCTCACAATGTCAGACTCATGCACAGAACTCACAGTGAGAACGACTTCCTCCGTGTCCATAAATGTCTTACAACATGAAGTGATGATCCTTTGCATTTCCATACATACATTGAATGCTGCCGTTTCTGCGCCTAAAACCCATTTCATGCTGTATATGTCAAATTATAGCATCCGCTCACGCTTGCAGCAATGCACAGTGGCATAAAGCGCCAGAGAAGTCAGCAAGGTCAGAGGTCGTGTCTGACTATTAATAACTCAACCGTGGTGCAGGGAAGATATTGTACAACACTAACATACATACTTTTGCTAACATCACATATTTGTACAGCCATATTTAGCATTACGTGAATTAGATGGGGCTTTTGCAAACTTATCATAGTTCTAGATAATATAGAATTACTGTATAGATATCTTGTACTGTTTGAAACAAATTTCTCTGTATCTCAAATCCACTACTAACTGAAACACCAAAAGAATGAATGGAGGTGTATACACTTGAATTACATTATTTTGGATGGAAAGTGAGGAGCCACAGAGAACAGGGACTGAGTTTTGGTTTCACATGGGACAGAGGTCACATGGGTCAAAGTCCTGCGTTCGTCTCGCCCACACGCCCTTAGCGGACCTTCACGCATGTTATATTTCTATTATAACATGTCATTTTCAATAACAACCAATAGCAAAAAGGCTATAAAAAAAAGGCCGCCACGTTCCAGAATGGCTAGTTATGGTTACTATGGTGTGAATGGTTAATTCAGCGTAAAAGTGAGGTTCGAGTTACCCTGCCATTCACACTTCAGCAACAAGACACCCACAATAACACACGCATGGCTGCACAGTGTCATTGCTATACCTGCTGTGGGAAAAGAAACCGTCTGAACGCGGCGGCCTTTCTGTTTGCCGCAAGATGTGATTACACAAAATATTGTCAGCGGGTGAGGAGGGAGCACCAAGGACATACGGATCATTCCCGATACTTAGTCACACAAATGTTTTGTACACAAGACGGAACGAGAAGGAGGCGAACGTTGTGTCCTTTTAGGTCCTTTTTTTATCCACTCCCCCCTCCCAAGACCAGAGGATTAGGAAGCGGGCGTGAGGGCCTCCAGGCATTCCTTAAGCTGTCTAAATATGAGACGCGATATGGCTCTTATTAGATAAGCAAATGTGTCTGTAAACACATGGCACATGACTGCCAGAGGCCTGTGATTGGCTTGTTTTGGTACAAAGAACCAATTGAAAGAGCGAGGCGGTGTCTTATGCAGCGCTGAGAAGGACATAATGGTTTCGTTTTATGTGCAATTTTCTGTTTCCTGAGCTCCACGTTTTTTTGTTCAAGGGGGAAAATGTAGGCTGAGTAAGGCGACATCATCCTCGGGGGTTTCAAAGAGCTCCCAATCCTCCGCATCGCTGTCTTAAAAGCCCTAAGCTGCAAACGAACACACACCATTGGGCGTTTTCTGAGTGGCTTGTTGACGTGTCCTTGTAAAGCAGGACGTTTTTCTGACTCGGACATCTGTTTCTTTGCTGATATATACATATACGCCAAATTCACAACTTTTTCACAGCAATGAGAAATTATCTGGTGCTCCCAGGGTGGGAGATGAGTAATGTGTGTTAACATGAAGCCGAGCAGCGGCGCCTTTTTTTTTTTTTTTTTTAAATGTGCAACAACAAGAGGATGGAGGTTTCTCTACTAACGCGAGCCTCCATTACAAGGCTTTACTAATCCATCCATGCAAATCCATGTCCAAAATGCGCCTTTTGTGTATAATCCCGACACAATTTCTGTGGGATTAGGATTTAGTAAGGACAAAAATGACTGGCGGAATACAATGCATCAAAAATATCAGTCAGTGTTGTGTTCAATTGGTTGTTTCTCTCCCCACCGCCTTTTATTACATCACATCAAAGAGAGGATGCTGAAGAGCATCAGAAGAAATTCTTACCGGATTCTCTTAACTGTATGTGTGACAATAACATATAGTTCACTGATGAACCAGAGGGTTAGGATCAAAAGCAGATTAAATTATTTGATCCTAAATCATAACAATTTATTCCGATCCAAACCTTTTTTTGCACAGCCTCCCCGAGCCACTTGCTCTGCCAGCCAGCCAATCAGCTGTCTGGAATCCAGAGAGGAGAGGAATCGACACAAGAAAACCACAGCAGCTTGTTAGCTTAGCATAAAGACTGGAAACCAGCCTACCAGCATCGCTAAAACTCCAAAATTAGCATTTAACGCTAACGTTTCTATAAGACTTATACAATATGACAATTACTAAGCTTCTCTGCTGGTAGGCCTTTTTTAACTTGAACCTGTGGACAGTGTCAGGCTAGCCGCCCCAGTTTCCAATCCAGATGTTCAGCTAAACTAACCAGCTGCAAAATCCCAATCAATCTTCTCCACTAACCTACACTTTCATTTTAAAGTAACATCATGTTAGCATGAGTGAGCTTTACAGGTGCTGGTAGGCTGATTCTGCTACTTTTAGATAGAACTAGGCTAGCTGTTTCCCTGTCTCCTGTCTTGATGCTAAGCTAACTGGCTAGGCACTCTTATAACAAACATCCTAATATCAATTTTCTCATCCAACCCACACTTTTTTAAAGTAATAGCATGTTCGTTGATGAGTTTTAGAGGTGCTGATAGGCCGATTTTTTGCTAGTTTTAGATAGAGCTAGGCTAGCTGTTTCCCTGTCTCCTGTCTTGATGCTAAGCTAACTGGCTATGCACTTTCATATAAGAAACACATATAATATCAATCTTCTGATGCTCAGCGTATTCTTTTTAGTATTGACATTCAAATATATCTTGCAAGGAGGGACATAGTTAATAGTAGCATTAGCAGTTTTATGACAGAATTGTCTCATACTTAAAATAACATACAGTCATTATTAGGGCTTATAAGGCGAACGGTCTGTTTACGGTGCATTTTGAATGCTGTGATCCATCTGGGGACGTCTCCGGGGACGACCATCATATTCGGCCTGTGAACCAGTGGATAACAAAAAGCTTCTAAATGCAACCAAGTCGGTGTCAAACGTAGTTTACAAGCAGCAGGGGGGAAAGGGGGGTTATTGATTTCCCCGAGGACACGGTGCAGGTTTTCACGATAACCCTCGTGTTAATCTATTCCACATATTTCTCGCCGGCAAATAAATAATGCAGTCGTGTTAACTCTCTCCAAACAGGTTGGCTCAGATATTGCAGCGTATTCTTGAGTCTCTGTTATATTTAGGTAATTACGGAAGCTTCGGCGACCGAGGGGCTTTGCTAAGATAATCTCCTGCTTTGCTTGAGGCAGCTTGAAGACTTTATTTTGAGAGCACAGCAGTTTGTCTCCAGCTGCGGGGGCCAATGTCAATTGTTTATTATTATTTCCCATCTATTTCTCATGTTATTTTCCCCATGTTTAAGCGATGTCGGGTACATTGTGTGATTTTTGCGATAATACAGGACCTCCCCTTTTTGCCCAGAGTGCTTTGCACCGGCTTCGGGAGGGCCGCTGCCTTTTTACTCGAGGACACTACAGCGGGTGGATATTGAATTATTCCAATCTCTCTCTTACAGTTAAGCTCTGCCTCAGGTTTCAGATTCTACACAGATTGGTCGGTGGAGAAACAGATACCTGCGCTCTGCTTGCTGCAGGCGCGCTACAAATCATCTCTATATCTTTGTTTCCCTCTAATCTCTCTCCCCAGTTTCAAGTTGCCACGGGAACCACGTCCGTCACCGGGAGGAGAAGTTAAGTCACTCAGCACGCCACCCGGTCCGTGCACCGTGCTCAACATCTCCCCACGACACGAGGAGAGTCTGTGGCGGATTAGCTTGATTTCAAGAGGAAAGGGAGGCTGCAGTGTGCTGCATGAGAGGGGATGTGCAGCTTACTGTAGACTCTGTCAGAATGAGGCTTTTAGACCGAAGACTGGAGCGGCAGGAGAGACAGCTGATGAGTCAGTCTTCATGCTACCACGCACACACAGTCACACCGACATACGGATGTATATCACGCCTCCTTATTCCAGAGTTCTCTATAAAGTGGATTTCACTTTTCTTTTTTTATTATTAAGGTATTGCATGTGTTCGCCCAATGCAAACCGTACTGTGCATTGATCCTCCCCACACATACATATAGGGGGCTACTGTATACGGACGGCGCTGGGAGGACCTGACCCCCAGCAGCCAGGGCTGCAAACACTTGGCGAGATCAAAGCAGTGGAATCAGCCCTGGGCGTCACCTGACCTGAATTCAATTAAGGCTTTACATGCAGATCAGAGAGGAGGCTAAGAGAGAGAAGAGGGAGGGGGGGGGGGGCTGTTTCAGATACCAAACATTGTCTCGGACAAAAGTGGGAGTGAGACGGGGGAGAGGAGAGAGAGATGAAACACACTTGCTCTCTAACACACAAGCTCAATCTTTCTCCCACCTCCTCCCTCCCTTCTCTCCCACACATGCACACACACACACACACACACACACACACACACACACACACACCAAACCCTCGTTGGTTTACTCAGCCTGTGGGCAAATGTGACTTTAATGAGCCAGTGCTGAATGGACATTAGGCAGAGATTCTCACGCCGGACCTCCGGCTCCAGCGGGCCCCCTTTCTCTCTCTCTCTCTCTCCTCTCTCTCTCTCTCTCTCTCTTTGGCAGCCACTTCACAGCACGGTGTCAGGTTTAGTTGGTGACCACATGTTGGAGGAGCTGAATGAAGACATTTGCTCCTCTGACGCTCACCGGTCAACCATTCATGCTGTTTGGTGATGGTTTCTCCGATCCTTCAACAGGAGGCAATGAGGAAGCCATAATAAACAATAAAAAAAAAAATAGAATGTACAATAAACACAGCTAAACTCACTGAGCTGTGTGTGAGGAATGAGAGAGGCATGTGAGCAGAGCTGAAGGTGTAAGAGCATGGATGATCTCATGTGCTGCTACTTTTTTGTGTGTGTGGTTTTCTCGCATTACTATCAAGTGGTTGAAATTATAAGATCATTTAAAAAAAAAAAAATCACAAAATTGATGCTGTTTATTTCAGGAAAGCTATGCTGAATGATAAAAAGCAAAAGGCACACAATCTACGTTATAATGAAGCCATTAGACTAAGTGGGATGTAGCTGCCTGACAAATAATCAGATAGACATAATGACTAATAATCAAAGGCATCGCTTTCTCCATCAGCTGTTAATGTTGACTTCCCCCCCCTCCCCCTCCTCTCCTCCCCCCCCCCCCCCAGTTGCTCCGAACGGGAGTAAGCTGGCGGCAAGAAAAATCCCCCTTTGCCATTTCTTCACTACTTTAGTTTTAGTCTTCTTGCTCGCTCCTGTCGCGCTTACAATATTTTCCCGATATCGCCTGAAGGCAGCAACAGTGTGCAACTCCACCTGGACCGTCGCGGAGGAGGAAGAAGAGGAGGAAGGAGCGCACTGTTTCCTCTCGAGCCACCAAGTGTGATGAGTCCGAGCGGACCGGATCACAAGGCTCTGAGGTCCCAGTGAGGAGGACCACGGTGGCGGATTCTCACGAACACAGTCCTCCTTTCTCCTCAGAGAGATGCCCGCGAGGAGCTTCAGGATTTCGGATTGCATGTGAAGTGGATCACCCAGCTGGTCTGGTGAGTAGCTTTGGTGGATTTTGGTTCTAAATGTGGGCTAAAAAAAAAAACGACTCTGTAAAAATAACTTTGCGCTCAACTCGGCGCGTAATTTTGGAGGGCGCGTTTCTGGTCCGATTTGTGCCAAAGCGAATACGCGCGCTCCTCAAACACACACATGCGCGCACGCGCACGAACACACACGCACGACGGAGCGGCACAAGTTGTCAAGTTGTATTAAGTTCATGCAGCACGGGCTTTCTGCGGGCGCACCACCTGGATGGTCCGGGGTAGAGCAGTGAGACAGCGCCATCAATCGCACAGCAGACACACTCCGGAGCGGCCGGAGGGGGAGCGTAGTGCAGGACGCACCCCCACCATCACTCACCCCGATCTCATGCCAAACTACAGACCCGGGGGATGCGCTGCTGGACGCACACGCTCAGCCCAACCCAGGCCATTAAAAGGCAATAACATTAGTAAGAATAATGAGAAGAAGATCATCTCCGGAATTTATGTGAAAGCAGCCAAATTGCAAAACCACGCGCGAGGAAACTTTAGCATTTGCAACGTATTATTAGCCTATTTGTCACAATGATAATCATCACGATCAGAGATGCTTTAAAGCGTGATTTCATTCAGACTTTGTCCACATTGTGACGCTGACAGCATGATGTGAATTCATTGGGTTCTATCTTCAGCGTTTCACCTGCCTCGGGTCCTCCTGCTCCCTTTATTTGATTCAAAGAGCCTCGTCCCGGCACATACAGCAGAGGCGGATTAACGTGATCCCAGCCGGATGAGGGTTTGCCCTTTGTAAGGTGGCTAATCGTGGCGTGCCATAAAGTTAAGAGGACTTTGTTGTGGGTTATTTTTAATGCGGCTTATTGTGGTGATAAAGGGACGAAGGAAAATGCAAGAAACTAGAAAAAAAAATCACATATCCATAAATATCATCTATTAAATGTCTATAATACATGTACTTTATTATGTACATGACCTCACAAGTGATGTTTGGAAGTTATGATTTCAGTAAAAGGAACATAAAATAATTTAGTTGTTAACTCCAGGCTACAATGCAGGCTCAATAAATCAAAGTAGGCTAGCCCGGGTCCCGGGTTCAGAGCGGTAAAGGTTCTCATCCCGCTGCCAGCCGGCAAGTAGATCCGGACGTGCGCAGCGCGGATGGATATGCCGGCAGCTCCAGAGTGGGAGAGCGAGAGGGAGAGAGAAAGGGGGGGAGGCAGGAGAGAGCGGCTGGCTGCCTGCTGGTGCTGCTAGATGGAGTAACGGGGACAGAGGAGGCAAGTCCACGTATTACCATGCCGAGATTTGGACTACATAAACTACATGCAAAACCCCCGAATATTCGAGATTAATACTAGAAGGTAGGTGGAAGGCTCCTGTTCTTCGGCTCCTTTGAAGCGTTCCGCTTCGGCGACTGTGTAGCGAGTGAAAAAGTTCAGATCGGTGAGGTCTGCTATTGTGAGGCAGAAACCAACCGCCGCTGCTTTTTGCCTCTATGGGGGGAAGTTGAAGTTTTTTTTAATAGTGAAGTAGGGTATTTGTTGCTGTATTCCCCCCCCCCCCCCCCCTGCGAGAGGAGTTTATAGGTTGTTTCACGTTCGGGTTGGAAAGTGTGGTGTGTTTTTTCCTTCTTCTTCTTCTTCCCGAGCAGATCTCTGCTGAACGCACGGCGACCATCGGTTCAGTGAATGGCTCTAGTTGGGGGATGGGGGGTTGGAGTGAAAGAGTCTGCAGGCTAACTTCCTTCAACAATATATATATATTATATATATATATAAACATATGTTAATTAATAGAAGGCGACTGGCCGTATGCAGAGAAACCCAATGTTGCTAAATGTTGAATCTGTGCAAAGAATAAATGTTTTTTTTTTTCTTCTTTTTTTTTTACAACCGTCGGCTAAAAGCAGATGGTTCTTTTGTACCTGCAGGCGATAGTTTCAGATTAAAGGTGTGTGTGTTTAAAAAAAAAAAGTTCCGTCACTTATTAACCCCACATAAAGCATTAATAAGTAATCCCTTGCTCGGGTCATTATGACACGCCAAAAGTAAATAATGCAGGTTTTATACGCAGACATGGCAGCGTCTCGCTTCTTTTTGTCTTCGTAGGAATCCCACGCAGCCCCCGACTAATGAATGTGCAGTTTTAAAGCCGTCTCAGAGTTTTGTCAGCCGCTGTAGCTCGGTGAGATAGAAAAGGCAGGATTTTCTAATTGCCTCTTACTGGCAGAGGAGTCTGGTTTCATTCGAAGTTTTTGAATCACTGCCCAGTTGTTGCTGTTTGTGTTGATTACACGTTTGAATCACAAGTGGATGTATTTTTAATTGCATATCTATAAATAAAAAAAAGAAAGGAATATTAAATATATATATTTTTTTCCGTGCATGAAGGAAATGAAAGATTTCTGAGCCAGTTCCTTCTTGGAGCTCAATAGAATGATGTTTGGATGAATGGTGTTTCCTCTGGTATGAAGTGCACATATCTGGCGTGGTGCAGATGTGGGAGCAGCCCGGGCTTAGATCTCGTCACCTGACCGACTGGTCTGCTTGATCTTCCGTCCACATGGAACCTATTTCGCTATTTATCAGGCCAGACATCACTCGTCATGACATTTAAAGGAGTCTGGGGGAAGTGCGCCGTGGTTTCCCAGTGGTTTTCCTGCACTTAGCCTGCATTTCCACCGCTGATTCATGTGGTTATTTGACTTTTTTTTTTAATTGCATGAATTGTAATTACAGTTATTTTTGTGCCCTAAATGCACTTGCATGATACTGTTATAACACTATTTTTCTTTGCTTCCAGGTGGTTCTGTGAAGATCACGGTACGATAATGGGGAAGCACTTGGTTTCGCTGCTCGCGCTGCTGCTGCAGCTCCTCTGTGGCTGCGCGGGGAACCAGAGGGTGGCGAGGGCCGCCTCCATGCAATTCACCCACTCTGTTTACAATGCCACCATATACGAGAACTCTGCTGCTAAGACTTTCTTAGAGAGTCACACCAAGATGGGGATCTATATCGCGGACCCAACCTGGGAGATACGGTACAAAATCATCTCTGGGGACAATGAGAACTTATTCAAGGCAGAGGACAACCTGCTGGGAGATTTCAGTTTTATGCGAATAAGGACCAAAGGAGGCAGCACTGCCATTCTGAACCGGGAGGTCAAAGACCACTATGTGCTGACTGTTAAAGCTTCAGAGAGGAGCGGTAATCTTGAGTGTCGCACCAGGGTTAAGGTGCAGGTACTGGACACCAATGATCTGAGGCCTCTCTTCTCCCCAACGTCCTACAGCATCTCTCTGCCAGAGAACACGGCCATACGCACGAGTGTGGCCAAGGTCACGGCGACAGACGCAGACATCGGTACGAACGGAGAATACTACTATAGCTTCAGAGAGTGGACGGACATGTTCGCGGTTCACCCGACGAGCGGCGTGGTGACGCTGACGGGCAAGCTAGACTACTCCGAGACGAAGCTGTATGAGTTGGAGATCCTGGCGGTGGACAGAGGAATGAAGCTGTATGGCAGCAGCGGCTTCAGCAGCATGGCTAAACTCACAGTGAGGGTGGAGCAGGCCAATGAGCATGCACCCGTAATCACTGCCGTGACCTTGGCCCCCTCAGATGCAGACCATGACCCCACCTATGCCATCGTGACAGTGGAGGACAGTGACCAGGGACCAAACGGAGAGATTGCATCATTGAGTATCGTGGCCGGTGACCCTCTTCAGCAGTTCAAGGCTGTGAGAAGCAGCCCAGGGAGCAAGGAGTATAAAATAAAAGCAGTCAAAGACGTGGACTGGGACAGCCAGCCTTTCGGATACAACCTCACTTTACAGGCGAAGGACAAAGGCAGCCCCCCTCAATTTTCGTCTGCTAAATTGGTACATGTCACTTCAGCACAGTTCAAAGTGGGCCCTCCTGTATTTGAAAAGGCCATTTACAGAGTCAATCTGAGTGAATTTGCCCCTCTCCTCACGCCTGTCACTATGGTAACAGCCGTGCCAAAGTATCCACAGCTCAAGTATGCCTTTAGACACAAATCTGACAAGGCCAGATTCACTATCAACCCAGATACTGGCTTAATCAGGACTGCCGGAGCGATCAATGCCGATTCCGTGGCCCGGTTTGAGCTGGACGTCATCACCAGCGACAAAAAAGCAGCAGCAAAAGTCATCGTTGATGTGATGGACGTGAATAACAATGCGCCTGAGTTCCAGCAGACGTCTTACAAGGCCATGGTTGATGAGAATGCGCCCATAGGGACCAGTGTGGTGACGGTAAAAGCCACCGACTTAGACAGAGGAGAGAATGGCTACGTGACATACAGCATTACTAATATGAGCCCTCAGCCGTTTGTCATCGACTACTTCACCGGTGTCATCAGTACCTCAGAGGTCCTGGATTATGAGCTCATGCCAAGAATTTATAATCTTAAAGTCAGGGCGTCAGATTGGGGGTCCCCGTACCGGAGAGAAGTGGAGGCATCGGTCACCATAACGTTAAATAACCTGAATGACAATAAGCCCTTGTTTGAGAACGTGGACTGTGAAGTGACTGTGCCGAGAGATCATGGCGAGGGAGAGCAGATAACCACCGTGTCTGCCATAGACGCCGACGAGCTGCAGCTGGTGCGGTACCACATCAAAGACGGGAACGATCTTGATCTGTTCGAGTTGAACCCGAACTCTGGCGTGCTTTCGCTCAAGCAGACGCTAAGCGAGGGCGAGGCGGCCAAAGTGTCGTTTCACAGTTTGCAAGTTGTCGCGACAGACGGCGAGCACGAGACCCGGCCGATGTTCATGAACATAACCGTCATCAACAGCGCGCAAGCCGGTCCAGCTGAGATGCGTAGAAACGGGTGTGGCCACCATGTTGGCTGAAAAGCTGCTTCAGGGCAGCAAGATCCACACGCAGGTGGAGCCGGACGACAACTTCATGGACTTCCACTCGGTCAATCGGTACCCGCCCCAGTTTGCAGAGGCTTTCCCCAGCGTTATCGAAGTGAAAGAGGACCTGCCCGTCGGGGCCCGGATTGTCCATTTGAGCGCCACGGACGCAGATAGCGGCTTCAATGGGAAATTGGTTTACGTCATTTCGGGAGGAGACACCGAAAGCCGCTTCATAGTAGATATGGAAACCGGTTGGCTTTTGGTTTATTCTCCTCTCGACAGGGAAACCACAGACCAGTACACCCTCAACATTACCGTTTACGATCTTGGCATACCACAGAAATCCGTGTCGCGCCTCCTGGGCGTTAAGATCCTCGATGCAAACGATAATAGCCCCCAATTTTTACAAGATTCATACTCAGTTGAAATAAGTGAGAGTATACCTGTAGGGACAGAAATCATCCAGGTGGATTCGACAGACAAGGATCAAGGGATCAATGGAGTCGTGAGGTATTCGATTTTGGGAGGCACGGATCATTTCGCTATCCATGAGGAGACCGGCGTGGTGACCGTGACAAAGCCGCTGGATCGTGAGCTCCACCCGGTTTACCTTTTGAAGATCGAAGCACGTGACCAGGCAGTGCACGAGCCCCAGCTAGTGTCCACCGTGCCGCTTAAAATTGCCCTGGAAGATGTGAACGACAACCCGCCTAGATTCGTCCCCCCTAACTATCGCGTGAAGGTGAGGGAGGACCTTCCAGTCGGTACTGTCATCATGTGGCTGGAGGCTCACGACCCCGACACCGGACCTTCCAGTCAGGTACGATACAGCCTCATCGATAACGGAGACGGGCGTTTTGAGGTGGACAAACTCAGCGGAGCTGTGCGGATCGTGCAAAGTCTAGATTACGAGACCAGGCAGGTGTACAACCTGACGGCGAAAGCCAAAGACAAAGGGAAGCCCATGTCCCTGTCGTCGACCTGTTTCATTGAGGTGGACGTCGTGGATGTGAACGAGAACCTCTACAGGCCTTACTTCCCATCGTACGTGGAAAGGGGATTTATAAAGGAGGACGCCCTCGTCGGGACGTCGGTGATGACCGTATCAGCTGAAGATGAAGACAAAGAACGGGATGGAGAGATTCGATACTCCATACGAGATGGATCCGGCCTGGGGATATTCACCATCGATGAGGAAACTGGTGAGTCTCTTTTTCTCTGTGAAGCTCTGTGAAGCTTGTGTGTGTTTCTGAAATAGGGATGCATCAGCTTGAAATGATTTGCATAAGGAAAGGTTTATGCAGCTCAGGTTTCTTCAGTTTGTGTGGAATAACGAGGTAAAAGAGTCTCTCAGGAGACGGTGAGCTTCCTGATTCCAGTCGTTTTTTTCCCTCTGCGGGATAATTGACGACAGGAACAGACGGACCAGCTGTCTCTCAGACCGGTGTGGACATTCCTGAGTAGTTGCTGCGGTATTAATGAGATTCTAAGTGGTTTCACCTCATCTTTCTGCATTAATGCTCTCACTGTATTTACATATTCCATTTCAAGATAGTATACATTTGGAAAAAGTTCCTATCTGTTGGGCATTTGATAAAAAAAAAACAAATTCTAGTGACATGCACATTTTCAACATTGTACTTGCTTGTAGGTTCTTAGCAAACATAGCAATCACCTGATTTGGATGTTTTGGGACCTGGCTTTGCTGCCCTCCTTTTTAAAACTTAGTAACCACATTCTCGGGCGACTTAATGGGACTTTTCCCCCCCTATTTGAAATTAAATTTCTCTCTGCATTATACATATTTAATGCCTAAATGAGGCAGTGGAACTTAATGCATAATGCATTGACTTTCCTTGGTACGTGTAACCTCAAAGGTTCATATCTTAACACAAAAAATCTGGAATTTATAAGTGGGCTTAACTGTTGTAAATGTGCTTTATATTTTTAGCGACAGTCAAGATACATGTGCATTTTTCAATAAGTTGACATGAAGTCTCGTGGGCGAACCTGGTGGGAAATACTTTCTCCTGCCTTGTAAATTTTGCATGAGGAGACGAGCCTTTATGAAGGATCTGTCCTCCAGGGCTGTTTGTCAACTGTGGTGTGTTTGTGTCTGTGGCAGCGGTTGGATTCTGATTTGTAATGAGATTTTGTTTTTCGTGAACAGTGACTGACTGTAGCTTTCATGTAAGAATTAACGGTGCTGTCCAATTTATGCACTAAATCAATGAGTATTCCAGTTGTAAGATGGACTGCAGCACTACAGTGTTAGTCTTGATAGGGCTACATACAGGCCCCGTCTATGTCCACTTCATAATCCTGTGTAGTTTACGGATTCAGGGAGCCTGGTGTGATCGTCTACTTAATCCCAGAGGCCTGTATTAAGTGATTATCAGGAGGTGCAATGATAGGATTGTGCTGGGTTGGGTCCTGTTATTATGGATTACATCTGAGGTTGGTGGACAACTAAATACAGCCAAGGTGGCAATGCCCATCCTATGATTTCACTAGAAGAAGGGTGTGGTTTTTGCAAGACTACCGTATGCATTTAGAATATTTTTCTTCTAAAAAGGAAAATATAAGTTTGGGTGCTCACCCGGCTATATATTCAGTGCAGCAGCTGCACATTGTGAATCTTAACCAGAATGTTTTAAAATGGTTTCAAGATAAGAAACAAATGAAAGAGTGGTGTCAGGAAAAATGCCAGGAGCCACACACCTTCATTCATGTAATTTGTTGTTTATAGTGGAAAGACAGTTCAAGTCTTTTCCTGTTTTACGTGATGCTTGGTATTCTAAACCTGTGCAGTTGTGTTTATGGTTACATCAGTTTGTTGCATGGTTTTAATCTATGTTGTAGGGAGAACGGGGCACAACTCAACTTTGGTTTTAGCTGAGTTAGATTGGGTTTTTATTCAGGTTTTAATGGTACACAAAATTTACAGTCACAATTCAGTAATAGAGAAATGAAAGAAAGTGCTGAAAATAATATTTTTTTGCTCATTATGGAAAATGGAAAATGATGACATTCATCCAGAGTGACGTGAATAAATACAACTGATCCTGCGTGAGTGTGAACGCACATTTAAAGTGGCATCCGCCATAACACAGTAGGGGTGGGCGATATGGCCTCTAAATGATATCGCGATATTTTTTTGCTATATCGCGATACACGATATATATCTCGATATTTTGACATTTCCTCTAAAGCACTTAAAAATGCTTAATTTAACCCTTTGATGCATAGTCACACCAGTATGATGATTCTAGTAGTCCCTGCAACATATGTCTGCATTAAACCATTCTTATGTATACTGTATTCATTAATGGTTTCTATTAGAACAATTTTAAACTTGTGTGCAAAAGGGGTAAATCACAACGAAGTTAAATTTAACAAAACAGTTTTTATTCAAGGCAATTGCAAAATGCACATAAGCTTTTAGCAGCTGGTAAATGAAAATAAATAATGCCACATGATGTAGGCCTACATACTGTAGCCTATTTCTATAATAATACAATAATACAAATAATACAATAACAATAAAATACACAAAATACTAAAATCACAACATTTTTTAAAGTGTAGAACAGTGTGTGATCAATAGATCGGAGTGTTTGATGTTTAGTCATCTGCAGGTTGGACCGTTCAATATCGCCGATGTCCGACAGCTCTACAAACACAAACCAGAGAACAGCGGTTTAATCACAAACGTGTCCACGACGCTGGGAACACAGATGTTATGTTATGTTGGTAACGTTTAGTGAGCCAACGGCAGTCAGAAAGTGGCATGCTAACGTTGTTGTTAGCAATATCCCGCTAGCCGGCTAGCTAGCCGGTCAGCTTCCATTACCCGAGGAAGCAAAGCCACTAGTTGCTGCTGTTACGAACGTAATCACTAGCTTGGTAAACTAAACAGAAATGTGTCGTTGGTTTGCAACGAGGTGAAACATTTTAAAATTGAAACTTACCGGGAACAGTAACGTTAGTAAAACTCCGCACTCCGCAGCGGCGTATTTTCCCCCGTTGCCTTGAGCGTTAACCCCGCCCCCAGCCCCTAACGTAAGCCGGGGCCGGTGTGTGTGGGCGCGTGTATGTGACGTAAGTTGAGCTAGTGGGTGTGACTTTTTTTCTGTTGTCTGTGAGCGGGACAGAGGAAAGCGCTGCGCTAAAACAAGTCACACTCGGCCGCGGCGGCTTAGAAACTGACGTAACAACATACACTCGATGTTCGCGATATAGTCATTTACAACATCTCATGTAGAACAAGCCGCGATACATCGAGTATACTCGATATATCGCCCACCCCTATAACACAGTAGCAACAATACCACTTTTGTGGTGTGCTGTGGAAAACATTGCACTTCTGTGGTGGTTGATGCATGAAACGGCAAGTGATTCTCCAAGAATAGGTTTATTTAACAAATCTGAACCGAGCTTGTAGTTTAGAATAGACGTGGAACCCACTTGACTGACGTTCCCAAACCACACAAGGAACAAACAAGTTATTTGTTTGGGAGATACAGCAATTAAATTTAAAAGCGGTGCCCATTATTGCTTTTTATTGAACGCCATTGTGTTCTCATTTCTTTCTCAAGTAAAGAAATCCTTTTTTTCTGCAAGCTTCTTCCTCAGATATGGTTGCTATTCTGCCAGACTGCTCAGGGAGTCCACGGCAACTGTTTGCCCAGACATTCTCTGTGTTATTAAAAGCTCTGTGGTCACTGGCTCAGTGCCATCTTAATTTAAACTTACTCTTATCAAGACTCTTTTTCTGGGCCCCTTCCCCTGCTGTAGACCAAATTTACAATTCCTCGCTTTCTTTAATCTGAAAAAAAAAAAAAAAAAATGCTCATAGTCAATTTCTGACTGACAGGGCTTTTATATACTGAAAGCTTTCTGAATGTGTGTGTTTCACATATTAACCAACTTGAAGAAGATACAGCAGGCAGATGCTTTCTTTCTGCAGTATCTTCTGGTGGACATTGAAGTGACTTGACATTGAATATAAGTCCAGTATTACCTTCTAGCCTGATATTTATTCAACCAATTTTTGAGAAACATGTGCATCACATAGTTTGCGAGACTCCTGGGCTCCTTCACCTCCCACCAATGTACTTTTTTTTCCTCCACCATTTTGTGCTGGGGGGAAAGCATATAGGCTGTACTTGTGAGGGCTTGTAAGCCAAGTGGCTGGCAACAGTTTTACACTTTTGAAGAGGCAAGTGTGGCAAATGGCCGTTGTAATTTCCTCTTCAGAGAGCTAGCGCTATAAAACCATGGAAAACCATTTGAAAAGATGCTAACACTCAGCTGACACCATGGCTTACATCTAGAAGAGCACTGCATACTGTATGTGGGTCACTAGTGAAGACAGTTATAAGGGTGGTAACTCCTTGTGCATGATGTCACCCTTGCACTTATAAGGTTAGATCAGTAGAAGACATTCCAAGAAACAAAGATCTACAAACCCTCCCAACAGTTGCAGTAGTTTTAAAGTGAAGAAGTACTTCCAGCCTTGAATGCTAGTCCGAACAATAAAACAATTCTTATTGTGTTGAACCTGGGCAGGTCTGCACTCCTTTAATAATGCCTGACTCACTTCCACTCTGACGCACCTTCAGATAACCAGGCAACAGCCAGCAGATACAGGAGTATTTTTTTTTTATTGCCATTGAGTAACCGTCTGGTCTCCTTCCTGGTATGACGAAGGGAGATGGTGCAAATCAAGACTCTGGGCCCCAATTGGTCGAAAGCTGCAAAAGTTCGCAGGAACATGGAAAACGTCACACAACTTTCCCCCCTTGTTTAGATATACCATTGCACGACTTCATCTGAGGCTGCAGGATGAAGTGAAATGTCTTTTGGACAGCAGGGCCTGGCATTCAAGTTAAATGCTACATTGCTTGTCAGCAACCAGCTTTAAAAGCTTAATATTGTGTTTTTAAGAAAGTTCTGTTGGATCTAATTCATACCGATATGAGTCAGTTTTGCGGATTCGAAAAGTGAGTGATACATTTGGAAAAGGTGTTATGTGTTGGAACTTGGTTTTTCTTCAAGTATCGTTGTGGTATCCCTAGACAGTGATGTCCTTGGCTTTGCTTGTGGGCAAGGGAGCCACACTATTCAAGACTCTGCAGATAAGAATGTCTGTAGACAAACATTAACCATAACCATTATCAAATTAGGCCTAACCAGTAATAGGAAATTGCTATCATAATGATAGGCAGTGCTTGATTGTAATTAAGGAAGTGTAAAGGTCCACATTACAAACCAGAGCCTTGTAAACTACGCCTTAAAGTAATATAAGGTCATGGGGAAATGGCAGTAAAAATGGTCCGGGACATTTATTTACACACAAATGAGCTCTTCTCACGATTTATAGATAAGGTTTATTGTGGATTGGGTGGTAATGGTTTATCATTTTAAAAAAGTGGGTTCTCAGACAAAAAGTTTGGGAAACACTGACCTTTATGTTACCTATTTGTTTACCTACAGGAATATTAAGGTTGTAGATGTATAGATGTATTTTAGATCGATTTAGATGTAATGTAGATAAACATTTTGGTTGCCACATCATCCAATCCTTGAGTGAATATGAGATAAAGTAGACCACTGGACAGTCACTGTGTGTCTCCACTAGAAAGAGTATCTCAAAGCAGTATTGCCGTGGAGGTGATGGGATGAACCTCGACACAACTTACTTTGAAAATGCGTTTCAAAGCGAGTTGTGTCTGAGTTTGCAGTGAAATTACTCAGTGTTACAAGGTGACCAGAGCAGAGAGGAGTTCGGAGTAGATGCGATGCAGAATGCTGATTGTATAATGTATGCATTGCCCTTTCTTCCTGGATAATATATGCATTGCCCTTTCACTCGGTGCTGTTTGCAGCCTGTGCTGTAAATGTGTTCTTTGTGAAAGGAAAATGAAATCGTTCGATGCATAATGACAAAGTCCTGTCACAGTGTTTCCATTTCCACAACAACAACAAAAAAGATTATTTTTCTCCACTGTTCTCCAGTTAAACAGGTTCTTGAAAAGACGTATGCTCGCATTCTGTCTTTTGGCCCCACGTGAAGTGTATGAAAGGAGAGGACTGTTGCTCCCTGTGCCCACTTTTCCATTCGGTGCCGATACGTTTGAGATAAAAGTGCGACTGCAAAGTGGCACGTGACTCCAAATAGTCTTTGCTTGAGTGCTGTTGCTGTGGCGACGGGACCAGGAATGTGCAGCGGGACACAGTTGATTGTAGGTTGCTAAATGAAAACACACTTTCCCTGCTTAAAAAGTATGTTGTTCTCTCAGTCCATTAAGTCTTTTTAAAGAAACGTAAGGTCGCCTTGTGCAGAGGATGGCCTTTATTGTGAGTTAATTGTTGTCGTGCTAACACTCATGAATTAGATCTTTTGGCCTACTGCAGACTTTTTAAAGAAGTGCCTTTTACCCGTGCAGAATGCTGTTACATGCATTACATGCTTATTCAGTAGAATACAATCCTCCAAAGAACCCAGTTTCATTTAACTGTTTGAGTTTGTTGTTATTTAATGCTTTAAGCCAATGGTGCTGAAGCACTGCCATAAACAGCGTGATGGCATTTTTTCCCCAATGGACACATCTGAGTATCTTCACCAGGGACTTTCACTGTTAAATGGCAGAGATATAAGAGACACCGGCTTGTTTTTATCCTTTTATTCAAATTTCAGCGACTATTTCAAGTATTTAGGGGCATTTTCAATCCTGTCTGGTACTTGACCTGAGCCCTGACCACGACGCTCAGGTGCAGCGAAGTGGGTGTATTTAAATACAATTCTCTGTCTGGCAACCAAAGCAAAATAACCACTGAATGCAACTGCAGAGATTTCATCATGATATATGACATTTTTGACTGAACAAAAGCTCTCCTCCTGGGTCTAGTTCGTAGTGGAGGTTAACATCAGAGCTTGGCTAATGCTAGCATTTAGCAACACCTGGACGGGTATGTCCAAAGTTTATTCCCACTTCTAGCCATCATAATGTGTGAGGTCATCTGTAGAAGCAGGAGGGTTTTGTTACCTAGGGGGGTTAGCTGTTTCCCCCCATTGCCGTTTTTAAGTCCATAGTGTTGTGAAAATAAGAGGTATTGATCTGCAGTCTCAGGTTCCCATAAAAATAGAGAGAGCTGTGGTGTAGGAGGATGGAAAACGGTGTGGGGGTGGGGGGCAGGAATGAATGAAGAGGGGCTGTGTCTCATTGTTACCACAGGCAGAGACAGAGAACTCTTCTGGGCCAGGAGGTGAAGTAACTGCTCCTAAATAATACTGTGATATTGAATCAAGAAGTATTGCTCCGAGACGTGTTCAAAGGCCTTTGAAAGAACGCTGTTCCCAGTAACAATGGAGGCTTTGTGCCGTCAGCTAAGGCCCAAAAAGCTATCTCAACTGGAATTAATAAGCATTTTTTTTATACCAGGGAAAGGAAAACCCATTCAGACATGCATCACCGACATGTAAAAATATATTTTCCACTTTTCTTTTCATGTTTTCTTTCAACACCTTTTACATAATGGCTGAAGAACTCATCACTACTGGCTGTAAAACAAACAAACTAAATACTGTAATGCACAATATAAAGGGATATGAGTGTTCTCCACTGTTAGGCTGGTGAGATGATGGAGCGCTTATTAACTACCGTGTTTCTTTTGGCCAGTTGTTGACAACCAATTGTCTGCTAGCACGGACACACGAAGTGGGAATGGCTCATTGGCTCAATAGGCCGGGATATGGAAGGAGATGAGATAGTGTTTATGTGCTACTGTAGCACCCTTGTGACCTATCCTAATGTATATATAAGTATGTATAATGACCCCTCTGTGCCTTTCCAACAAACATCATTAACTTGAGTCAGAGAGCCACAACATTTCCTGTTAGCCCGTTCATAGCAACACATGGGCAGTATAAGTCTCAACATGAAATGACCACGATCACTCCACATTATTTGAATTCCAATATAAATGTTTTGGCAAAGCATTGCTAAAATAATAATAATAATCAACCCAGTTTGAATGTAGCTTAGGCTATAACGTGTTTACTACACAAAGTAGCTCTTACATAAAGATTAGCTCCTGCTAAATCTGCATAGCTACCTGAATAAATAATTAAAATAATGAATAAAGCTAACTTTAGCTTGCTGTTATATAAAGATGTAAACTGGGAAGATTTTCAATAAACTAACATTTTACAGAAACAACACATTAATGCGACAAACAATTTAGCTAAATTAGTGACTAACAATCAGCTAGGTTAGCGCAATCAAATCCAATCATGCTAAACTGCACGAATACTACAAACTCTATAACTACAATTTTTTCATCTTTAGATTGAAAGTAGCGCATACTTACAAAGAACTTTGTAAGAACACAAAGTCTCCAAAACACACAGACTTAATAATAAATGTTTATTTATTTACAATCAGAGGTTTGAAGTCTATTTTGCCTGTGACTAATAATCCCCTCATCATATTGCACCCAAAAATGTGAAGTCAATCCTTCAGGGCGATGTTTTGAATATAGAAAAACAAAACACATTTTTTTACAGCTTTGAATATTTCAAAGGTCTCGGGCATTAATTCAAACAGAGCTCGACGTCTTTGAAACACAGATCTTGGCCACAGATGTCTGGCAACTTTTGGGATGATGTGATATATTAAGTTGCCGGGTAACAGAAAGCTCAGTTCGGGACTTTTTCTATTACACTAGGATCTACAACGTGGTGGTGGAATGTGAAGCATTTTGCCTGGCCTGTGGAAAGAGAAGGAGGTGGGGGGGGAGAAAGCACCGAGAAAGTTTATGTAAGCATGCGAGCTAGAGGCCTGAGAAGGCTGAGGAATGCTGGGTAGGGGTGAGCCGAATTACCGGAGGTAGTTCAAAGCAAGCCCCAACTTTTCAACTGAACAGGGAAGTCCTGGTGTGTGTATAACCGGCAGCACATATTCTCAGCGTTTTGGGGGGTGAACGGTCAAATTGCAAGTTTCCAGAGTCAGAAATGACAGAAACACCACCAGAGACAATGTGGATTTTGTGAGTCTTAAATATTTTATTGACATCCCATTATATATTCAGTGTGCTACTTTGTTTCACTCTACATCTTGTGACTTGAAAAAAAAAATGTCACACTCTTCAAGCTGTGGCTGAAAGTTGTTATCGTATGAACTCAATACGCATCCGTACAGAACGTTGATGACAAGTACAGTCGTACGTAAAAAAACCTGCTGGCCTTGATAATTTGAAAGCTTTTGGGTGTCTGAGGGCTCCAACGCACAGCCACTGTGCTCAAGTGACTTTGAAGAACAAAGCCAGAGGGAAAAAAGAGCAAAGGGGGAGGAAGAAAAAAAGTGGAAAGCAAATCTGGCAGAGGCTGTTGCCTGTCTGTTTTTTTTTTTTCTCAAACCCTAAGGCCAGGTTTTGCTTCTGTCTTAACGGGTAGGTTAGGTATATGGGACGGGTGTGGCAAATTAAATTCTTTAGATTCGTCTTTCATGTGCTGTTGCTTGTAACCAGTCAGCCAAAGGCCGTGGCAGATAGCTTTTCATTCTCACAGTTATGGTTGAGTTGTTCTGTTTTTGAGGTAAATAAGAAAAACAACATTCTATTTGAAAAGGCGAAAGGCATGGATGTAACATTCCTCTTGCAGCTGCATGTTTGCTTGAACTGCAACACATGAAGTTATCTCCCGTATGTGGACAGAAACGGGCGAGGACCTGCGATTGTTCTGCTACGCTGGCGGCTGCCGGTCAAACACGAGCGTTCAAGCATGGGCATCTGCTTGGCACGGGCACAAAAGATGTCTCACACTCTCCACGTTCTGCCTCATCTTTCCTCTCCTACTTTGCCTTATCAGCACCACTGCTGCGCCGCCTCCTCTTCTCACACCGACCCTCCACCGTTTCGCTATCGTTGTCATCGCAGACTTTCTCCTTTTAATCACTCCCTTTTCCTGCTAATTCCCTCTCTACGGGTTTCTGTCTTCCCATCCTGTCGTGTTTGTGCTCAGGATGCCTCGCATATGCATCTGCATTTCTTATTTATGTGTAACATTTGCAATTTCCGGGACGTTTTATTCCAGTAGGTATCCACTCCCGAGTTGTCGGCTTATATAAGGTCATAGAGTAGTTGATAATGTGGTACTTTATTTTGAAATGGTCACAATTGTGAATCTTATTTTATTACTTCCCCGAAATGTTTGCTGGCATTTCTCAATCATCTAATTTGGATTCTTTTGTTTTTGCCATGGGTCTCGTCGCTGTAGGAGACATTGTGGAGCCTACCTTTGTTTCCTGCCTGACTAACCCTCTTATTGCACGCCTCAAGCTAAGTTGAGACAGCCATAATGATGACTAATGACCAGAGAGGATCCCAGGTCGAATGTGCAGGAATTGTTCGTAAATCTGAGTGTGATCTACTTTTCTTTAGTCAGAATCTTTACCCAAGGCAAGAGGTTTGTCTGCTCTCAGTTACTCTCCTTCATGGCAAGTTCATCGGGTTACAGTGAACAAAGACAGCAGTGACGGTCTCTGTAAACTAGTTGGACCTTTGGAAATGTGTCACTGTGTTTACAGCGTTGTGGAGGCTCCCTTATCTGGGCCACCAGTAAGCGTGTTATAGATTCAGGCGAGGAAACACCCATAGCTGGTTATGATACAGACGTGCCTCTATACCATGATTTCACTTTTATTCCTTTCAGATGATAATAAAATCAAATACGGCGTCAAGGTTATAGAGGCATTGCACACAAATATGGAAATGGTAGTTATTATAAAGGTTGTCAGGGGTTCCATTGTCTGCAAGATATGTTTGTGTTTATTCTTGCCCTGTATATTTTCTGTTTGAGGAAATAATGGGACCTAACAGATGCAAGTTATCCAAACAATATTGTGTTGTTTCGTTATCAGCAGCTCACATTTTTGCTTTTAGTCGAACAAACAGGAAGCATATTAAATGGATCTGTTTAGCATACGTCAGGTTGGTTATTCACTGCAATCAGTGGTAACTGCGATGTGAATGCATCTGCATGCCTCACACTTTTTTACTTGATCGTCACGCTGCATCAGGTTCACGTAGTGACATTTTCCTCTCGCGCTGCAAAAAAGCAGGAACTATTAGCGTTCATAAACACATTAAGAACACGTTTCTTTTTAGCAAACCAACACACACTCCCTCAAACTGAATCACATCTACGTCTTTTTTTAAAACACACACGTAGTCGCTCAAACATACACACTTTCACCGTTCGAATGTAGCTACTGAGCACGAGGTGAGTGCTTGTAAGTGGGCTTCGGGTGGGGATGAAAAGCACTAAAGCTAATTCACTCCCGTGAACTTTGCTGTTAGCCATTCCTCCCAAGGATCAGAAGGAACATTCTCGCCGCTCGCTTTTTTCAGCCATTCAAACATGAGTTGAAAATGAGTTTTGACGGATGTTACATCACATTTGTACATATCCAACAGAACAAAATCGTTTTTTATACCCTCATTCAACCTCCTAATTTCATATGTCCCCATTAGTTCTTTCAGATTGCCAAAGTGACCCATCCCCCCCCCCCCCCCCCCCCACGTAACCAATGTCAACTCATACAACTCGCAAGCCTCTGAGAGCTCCTTTGTTTGCTCAGCTGAAGGCTACGGCCCCCACATGGCAGTAAAAAAAACTTCCCCGCTAGTGAATGTAAACAGAAGAGCACTGACTGGTTGCTGTTGTTAACATATACCACCAAGACATGTTTCAGTCGGACTGTTCAATGGTATCAGGGATCTCTGATCAGCCATGTGCTGTGCATAAAAACTGAGTTTGTTTGTGTTTTTCTCGTCCCTTAGGTGTCATCCGAACACAAGAGCTGCTGGATCACGAGACGACGCCTCACTACTGGCTCACGGTCTACGCCATGGATCGCGGCGTGGTGCCGCTCTCGGCCCTCGTCGAGGTCTACATCGAGGTGCAGGACGTCAACGACAACGCGCCGCAGACCTCAGAGCCCGTCTACTACCCGTCCGTCATGGAGAACTCCCCTAAAGACGTGTCAATCATCCAGATAAACGCGGTCGATCCGGATGCCAAGGCCAGCGATAGACTCACCTACAGGATCACCAGCGGCAATCCCCAGGGCTTCTTCGCCGTCAACGCCAAGACAGGTGAGACTGCGTTACCGTGATGGAAACTGATGTCGCTATAAATTGCTTCTGTAGAGCAGGAAGTGTCTGCTCTGACTCATGAGGTTACATTGGATTCCAGAAAATGGTAGCTTTGAATTCGGCTGCTAGCGTAAGAAAGAAACTTTCATAGCTGCAAATAAATCAGCACATGGGATTAAGCTTTGAAAGGTAGCCCTGTTTGTAGAGAACAGTTTATCTAACCTATGACTAAACGATTAGATATGAAAAAAGAAAAGAGTGGTGCAGGAATGAGTCTTATAAACCAGGATGAGGTAGCATTTTGGCACTGGTTTTTGGATAGATGCTAGAAATAAGGTTTGTGACTAAAAGTTGAAGAGATTTTTTAAAAATGTGTTCTCTTCTCTCTGTTCCCTTGGTGAACTTTGGAGCTATGACTTTACTCCCAATAAAGGTGGTTGTTATCTAATGGCTAAATGAGAATGCAAAACCACCATCCTGCCGACTAGTCCACCTTAACAGCCTAGCGATTGTACAAGCGTTCATGCAGCTTTGGTGTAGTTCAAAGCTTAACTCATTACAATCATCACAAACCCACCCTTAGCATGAAGGAGCAGAGGTGCAAAGCACCCTGGGAGAAACTTAGAGTTCAGTGTATGGTTGAAGGAGTGGGGGATGGAACCGTTAACCTTCAGGAATGTCCCGCTCTACCCAATGAGCCACAGTCAGCCCATGTTGTAGCTTGTTACCTTTGTTTGCCACAGAGCTCATATATTGCAATTCTCCAAAATGGAAAAAGTCCCGTTGCCGTTTCGTCGAGGGAACCAGTCTGACATCACCATGGTCATCTTATTCTTTTAATAGAAGCGAGGATCCATTGGGATGTCCTGACATATCCATGAGGTGCCACATGTGCCTCATCTCCAGCCGTGAACTACTTTAAAAAGGTCATGAATGTGGCAAACTCCCCGTAATAAGAATCGCGCTGCATATTAAACTATGCGTTGATGCTCGGGGGCCATGTTTTGAGATTTACCGGCGTGCCTTCTGAGAAGCTGGTGGGCTGCTGCTGCTGCTGCTGCTGCTGTGAGGTTCCTCTTCCTGTTCCTGTGAAAGAAGGAAGAGCAGCGTGAACACGAGTTTTAACCCAGGACAGGAGTGGGTTGAGCCTACAGGGGCTTTTCCACTCTAACACTCTAAAGTGTGTTCTCATACGGCACTCTGCAAATGGTGTGATGATTAATATTTCATCGACTTCTTTAAAAGTTGCAGGAGCTGGCTATGTTTAGTCGAGTAGCAGAGAAAACACTTGTAATAGGTACAAAGTGGAGCTCCATGTACATTCAGGGTCCTCCGTAAATCTACAGATGGATTCCCGTTCTACGAGAACTCAATATTGAAGTGAGATTCATTGATGAATGCGTTTTGTGCCTTTTATCTTTGCCATTATAAAGAAATATAGAACAAATCAAGGACATCAGTGTGGATTTTAATGACTTCCATGGTTCAACTCTCTGAAAGTGCCAATTACTGAGTTATCCTTTCTTAGCTCGCTTACACACAGGTGTTTTTTTTTGTTTTGACTTTAAATGCAAATGTGCACTAAACCTAAATGAGGAACGGTCAGTGAAGCAGTTGCTCCGGTTTGTCCTCACGGATGCCTGTGTGTGTGTGTGGTCCTGTTTCCCAAGGTTGTCACATCAACAAACTGGAGTTATTTTTGTTTGAAGTGCCAATGTGAATTTTCTGACCAAATAAGGATTCCTGGCGTAGCATAGCTCCCAAACAAGCCTGCAGTAATGCCGGGGCACTCCCCGACAGACAGGAAAAGAAAGAAAAACAATAAATGATGAATAAAAAGCGGGCGGACACACAAGGTCGGCGTTTTTCGTCTGCATGTGGGACGCGGTCGGCTTACGTACGCTGATAAGAACTCTGAGAATGGAAAGTAACTGGGATATTTATCTCCTGACAAACTACACAAACCTTGGGCTGCGAAGAAACTATCTTTACAATCATGTGTCTTCCAGATGCATTGTGTTTCATTTTTTTCCTAACCTGTGACAATATGTGGCTGGAAAGGAATGTTAACACTGAAGCAGCTGATCTTGAACTGAATGCTTTTTGGTATTTCTTTTTTAGCCAAACAAGAACGCATTGTTATCTCTTCTTTATTTCGTAAAATCTTTTTTGATTCTATTGTGCACATGTTGTTTCTCCGGCTCTGCATTTTTTTCTCTCAACTTAAAGTGAGAAAGTCTTCTTAACCTACATATCTGTAGTTCTTTCCCACTTGTAGGATTACTATCTTTCTATGCAGCTTATGGTCAGTTCACTGTAGGAAGGGCCTCTTACAGTAGAATTGGCTGTATCTTTGTCATGGTTATTTAAAAAAATGTGTCAGGGGAGCTCGCTGGAAAAAAATGGTTTTACGGCGGACACTGAAGCGTAAGGATAAGAGCCATTCATGCATACCGAAGCATCTTAAAACTTTAATCAGCGGACACCAGAGCCCCTTGCGTCAAGTTCAACAAAGAGCATTCTGGACAAAGACGGCTTCATATAATCACTTCTGTAGCTGTGATTTTCTCTCCCTTCTTTGTTTTTGGAGATTGCAGCAGAGTGGAGGTAGACAGGCGGGTGGGGAGGGAAAACAAGAGAAAAGGAGACCTGCCTACTACACAAGGCGCCGGTTTACGCAGTTTAAAACGACAACAACAACACGTTTAATGAGCCGCTTTAGATTGTACGTCTTCAGGAACGATCGCAAATTATGTCTTATTTTCTATATCTGCGGCATCGGGCGGGATGAAAATAGGCCCGATATCTCTCCGCATTATCAACTCAATATGGCACTTCTCACCGCATATTACAGGTTTTTGCAAAATGTTTAAATTTACAACATGTAAGTCTCTGTAATTATACGTTCTAAAATTGCATTCGAAAGCATAGGCCCTTGGCGTATCTACAAAGCTGTGCAAAGGGGTGGGAAAAAGGGAAAAGACGTTCGAGGCCTGTGTTTTGTGTGTGTGTGGGTTTTTTGGGAAAACGTGCATGTGTTCCAAGCTAACTAGCTAGCCTTCTATCATGGTGCAGCTTTCCAACCTTCAAAACACATATGACGGCTGCGCTTGACGCTTTGGGTGGCGTTGCTTCGCCCTTCTACCCGCGTTGGCTCGGCGAAACCCAGGATGAAAGGCTTAGGCCTACTTTTCTCCCCGCCAAGGAAACAAGTCCTGCTGTTCTGGCTGTTCTCTGACTTTAGTTTGTCATTAAAGTGCAAGGCCAGCTCTCTCTCTCTCTCTCTCTCTTCTGAGGGGGGATCAGAACAGAGAGAAGTACGAAGCAGAGCCGTGTTGGATGAAAATTGTGCCAGTCGGCATGGGTATGAATTATGTGTTCTTAATCAGTGTGAGATCAGTGAATTTGCATAATGAAGTTTGGGTCTGAACTTTGAAAAAGATGAACTTGTCGCCTGACGGCACAGATCTCATGCCACCCACAGACACGGCCACAGTTGTTGCAGGCTGCTTATTGGCAAATTGTATTCCCTGGGTAAAGACTTGCAGGCACAACGGCTCACAACAGGCTATGAGGTGCTGCAGGCGATCTATGTAAAATGTGCAAATCTAATCAAATAATGTTTATTACTTGAGTAATAAAAGCACTTGAGACAGCCGGCCCACTAGCTGTCTAGTTGGATTTCCTATACAAAAGGAGTCCTCATAGCTCCCAGCTAGTTCACCTGAGGTTGTTGACACGAGTTGCCCACCTTTTTCTGTGGGAGAGTGAGCAGCGGTCATTATCTGCTGAATCACTCGCTCTCTTCTCTGGAACGCTACTGCTGTGCTGCAACTTAGTGGACTTTGAGCAGAGCTCTTATGCTGGAGCACGCCAGTGTTAGGAAAAGGCAACCAAGCAGAACACACACACACACCGAGGCTAACGAGAGAGCCGGAGCAAAGATCATTACGATAGCCATCTTATCTCGGCCGAATGCTCATTACTCCACGTCTGTCGTACCTGTTTCTTTCTTTAGACATGTAGTATAAGTACTTTCTAAACGCTCCTTTAATTATCCCCGTGTTGTAGAACATTTGATCATTTGTCTGCGGTGACCTGACATATGAGATTTGTGCCAAACTGCACCCTGTAAGGAAGGTGTCGATCCGTATTCGTCACCAGACAATGGCGCAGTTCTAGCGGACAGGAACACGCCTTTAATGGTAGATGGTTGTCTGTACCTGATTGTGTTTGCCCCTTTTTTAATTGCAGCTTTCATTCCAGTGGTTGAACCCAAAATGAAGCCCAGGTGAATTCTTCACAGTCGTATCAAACAATTGTGGCCCATCCTTTTTTCTTGGCCTGCAGCTACTAACGTTCGTCATGAGTTGGAAAGGAGTGGCGAGGGGAACGCGTTGGCAATCTTAAGGCGAGTCCACACCGGAAGAACTGCCTGACTCGCGTCGGTAAATGAAGTCGGGCTACTTAATATGGCCGACTCGAACAACGACTTGGGCGGTTCACACCAACGGAACCACAGCCGACGCCATACGTTCCGCGCTTGCGCGAGATGTAATGTTTCCAAAACAACAGGCGGCGCTAATCTGTATTGTGGGCCAAAAAACACGAAAACCGGAAGTAGGCGGTCCTCTCTAGACCACCTTCTTCGATTCCACTGGTTATCTGGTATGTTTACCATCGTCACTTCCGGGCTTCACTGATTCGCTAGTCAAGCTGCTAGCCTCCACCAATCAGAATGGTAAAAGAGTGACCGACTCGAATGGCAGATTATACATTTGAATCGGCTGAAATGAACGCCGACGTAGGCCGATTCGAGCGACCACACCAAGGAGACTCATGTCACGGACGCTGATTCTCTCAAAGACGCCGATTTTCGGTCCGGTGTGGACTCGCCTTTAGACGCTTTAGAGTTTTATGTGCATTGGTGGTCGTCGGCCTCAATGAAAAAGGTTGCAGCTGCGATTCATCCACTTTTTGTGGCGTACATATGAACTTTCCGTAACGCATTCTCTGTCTGAGGGAGAAAACACACACACACACACGCACGGGTGTAATCGGTGGTTTACCAAAGCCCCGACCACTATCAGGGGAAGTGAGATAGGAAATGGATACTTACAACAACTTCCTGGTGTTTCCGGCCTTTTGGGGGGCCAAACAATTGTTACGGCTCCCAGGAGATTTTGTAGAAGAGAATGTGGAAATGAAAAATTGCTGATTGCGCTCTGAAAAACTTCAAAGAGTGCTCACGTTAGCTTAGCTGGCTGAGATTCAGTTTAACTGCAGTATATTCCAGCAGTATGGCATTTGGCTGTCTTTCCGTTCATTCTCCTTTTCAAAGACCTACGTCCACAGTTTCCATTGAAGGTTGGTGATTTCTATGAATATAGAGTTCCTGCAAAAAGGATAAGTAAACATGTCCTCCCTTCAGACAAAATCCTATTATATAGGTATTTGAAGGAGAGTTGGCCTTGCATATGCGTTCCCTCATTTTGTGTCAAATATGTGCCCTAGAACTCAACCTAGTTCAACTTTTCTATACAATTTCTAAACTCGTTTGATTGACATTTGGTCAGCGGTCTAATTGGCCGTGCAGATTTATTCTGTAGACATGACCACAACTTGATTAAGTACAGAATGCGGTTTTACATGTCAATGTCACGGATGGAAGTTGACGGACCAACGTGAAATCCACAAGATCTGCAAGGGATCATTAATAAGATATGTACAAACCTAAGAACCTAAAGAACATCTCCCACACATAACTGCTATCTGTCTTAATTTAAATACCACCCAGATTTCATGTTCTACATGTCAGGACTTACTGGTCAGAACCACCAGTAAGCTCTATGCGGTATGCTTCCACGCATCCTTTCCATCAACACAACTCCCCATAACGTTTCCCCTGGCCCGGAGCCTGAATCCCCGGTAGGACCAAGTCTCCATGACGTGCTTGTCTATTCAGATTACAAATAAGCCTGGCAGCTGTGAGGTGCTGACATATCTCAATCCTAATGCAAACAATGCTTCCCCCCCTCTAAACTCTAAATGCACTTCCCCCCCCATTTTCACAAAGTGCATCTGTATTTGCATTACCTCGTATAGCCGCTCTGTGTTGCATTGGTTCAATTCTGTGTGACACTAGCTTGCCTGTTTTAAATGGCATGCCAAGCATTGCTTTCCCTCTCAATCAAATAGAAGTCAGTAGCTCTTGTTCAGCAGTGTTTTTTTGGAGACCTATAAAGAAACAGCTCCCACTTTCATGTGCCAGTCCCCTTCTTTAAACTCCCACAGTCCTTTTGGGCGATTTTTGATGGCAGAACAGATACTTCTTCACAGTGTTGTTTCAGGCCCGAGTGGCACACACTTAACTCCTAACGAAGCTGCGTGTATTGATATAGCTGTCTGGCGGGTGAACCATCGGGTCTCGGGATAAGAAATGTTGCAGCCTGTTCATTATTTTCCCTCGCACGAAGAGAAACGGCATGCATTTAAATAATGCATTTTCCCGGCTATTGTTTTCATTTCATCAACAGCCACACGAAAGACCTCTCAGATGGAAATTAAAAGGCACATTCTCCATTGTCTGTATGAACCGGCCCCAGCTATGTCCTGGACTGCTCGGCTTCCCTCCAGGCCTCCATTTTGGAGCAGTGGTTGTCGGGCTCATGGACATGCTTGAGAGTGCCACCGCCGCTTTCCTGTAGTTTCTCTCCCCCTCCCAAAACAGCACGGCTGTGATTAAAGTCGGCCCGCTCAGCCCACGCCCGCGGTCAGCGTGTGTGTGTGTGTGTGTGTGTGTTTGTTGTGACAAAGGCTGTGGGTTGGAAGTGCAGACTTCTGAGCTCTGGCTAACCGAGTGATCATTTTAGGGTTCCTTAACGTCGAGGTAGGGATGTAGAGGGATGCACCTTTATTGGCTGGATCGCCAGGATACTCCCACATGAAAGCGAGTGGTCAAAGGTTGCCGGGCGAGTTTAAATAGATTTTGAACATTAGTTATCTCCAAAAGGGAGATCAGCGCTGGGACATTTAGGAAAGAATGTGGAACAGAAGCAAAGCAGCATCATATGACAACATGCGCTTGTGGTTCAAACAAGTGCGTCAAACAGGCCACGCCCCCCAAACCGCTATTGTAGAGCTGAATCAGTTAGTGAATGAATCAATTCGTTTATCGCCAGAAAAATCATCTGCAACTATATTGAGAGTCATATTTAAATCATATTTTTCAGAGAAGAATGTAAGATAATACCTCGTTCCTGTTTCTAGAATCCTTTGTATCATGTGATAGTTACCTGAATCAACATCTCATTGGGTCACATTTTTGACAATTTCTGTGATTTTATAGACCAAGCAATGAATCTGTTCATGAAGGAAATGAGGAACCTGCGACCCTGCGAGCCTCCGACGTGACAGATCGTCTGTCGTATGCGAGATGTGAAGAATTCTCGGTTTGGCAGGGAAATGTCGCCGCCCTGCTGTGAGATGTTCCGCTCCCCGCTGTTATCAAAGTCACAACTGTATCTGGAAGAACTCCCTCCGTTATCAAACGGGCATGATATTTATCACACGTTGCCAATTGCACTGAGCTCCTTGACGATGGAGGTTCAGCGGGGCGGAGTGCATGAAAACCTGAGCACGCCGTCCCACTTTAGTTTCTCACATGTATGAAGTGCTGCCTGCATCATGAACTAATCTCGCGGAGCGCCCACTGTCGCAGCATCCAGGTGTAAATTAGGTTTGTGAACTGGGACTTACCGCCGTCGAAGGCAGAACTAAAAGCACATTTCTATTCTCCAGAGAGACCTTGGGATTAAGGTTTCCATGGTGTGATTTGCGTCCGTTGCAGGGCTCCGCTCCCGCACTGTTTACCTTGGTGAGCGCCGCATCCGTCGCCCTCGCCGAGCTCCGAGCGGGGCCGCTGATTTGCCGGGGAATTATAAATGGGCGAGCCAGACTCGGCGCGGTTAATGCTGTCATCTGTATTCTGCTGTATAATGCATGTACAAAGCAGAGGAGTTACCTAACACAGCACACAGGGGAGCTTAATAACATTATCATCCATCAGCTGCAGCTCCGCTAAAGCACATGAATAATTAGTCGGCGCAGCGTTTTTTTTTTTGATGTGGTGCAGCAGATCTATTAGCTTTGATGGTAATGATCTACAGCTCGCTAACTCATGTAAACCCCAAACTGATCCTCTTGCAAACTTTCCTCGCAGACATTACGAAACATCGCAAAACATTAATTCCCCCCGCAGGTCGTATAAATCCACTGAGCTTAATTGTGGCGTTTGTTATATTTGACTGCTATCCAGGGTTAATGATGATATTTGATGGCAGTGTTTTCTCTGAAATCATATTCTTTAAATCAAAAAGAGCAGATAGAGAAACCGGGCCCATTAGTTCAGTTAGTCTGCTGGAGTCCTGGTCCAACAGTTAACCACACACAGCACTCTTCACAGTGGAGAAAATTAACGATTCCATGAACATTGTTTTATCAGCGCTTATCATCTCAAATTAGTACACAACCGCCTCAGACCGGGGTCATATGACATGTCTGGTAAAATGATTTGCCATAATCTGCGATATCGTGTATTATGCACACGACGGCTTAAGGCGAGTCCACACCGGACCGAAAATCGGCGTCTTTGAGAGAGTCAGCGTCCGTGACATGAGTCTGCTTGGTGTGGTCGCTCGAATCGGCCCACGTCGGCGTTCATTTCAGCCGATTCAAATGTGTAATCCGCCAAGCGAGTCGGTCACTCTTTTACCATTCTGATTGGTGGAGGCTAGCAGCTTGACTAGCGAATCAGTGAAGCCCGGAAGTGACGATGGTAAACATACCAGATAACCAGTGGAATCGAAGAAGGTGGTCTAGAGAGGACCGCCTACTTCCGGTTTTCGTGTTTTTTGGCCCACAATACAGATTAGCGCCGCCTGTTGTTTTGGAGACATTACATCTCGCGCAAGCGCGGAACGTATGGCGTCGGCTGTGGTTCCGTAGGTGTGAACTGCCCATGTCGTTGTTCGAGTCGGCCATGTTAAGTAGCCCGACGTCATTTACCGACGCGAATCGGGCAGTCGGTCCGGTGTGGATCCGCCTTTAGGCGTGGCATAAAATGCGTCGGCGTTTGCACCTAAGCCATAAAATGGTACGGAAGCTAACTACATTAATGTCAAATTTAAATTAAAGGCAAAGAAAAAAAGGCCAACAACTTCTGCTCCCAGAGCATTATGGGAAACGTAGTCCTTTTTTATAAACCATAAGGCATTTGGCCTGGAACGTATGAATTACCTATAATAAATCAAATATTCGAATAAATAAATCTTCTTTTTACTCAGTATTCCCCACACGAAGTGTCTTATATGAACTACCGACGTATTAATGATATAAACATCAGTTTAGACACAACAGGGCCAGCAGGATTGTACAGGAAGTGTTTAGTGTTCTCAATCCTCCCCCCCAGTGGAATACCAAAGGCCTCTATCTTTGCTGCTCTGTGCAAAGCCGAAGAAGGAGAGGATAAAAAGGGGGGAGTAAAAGTGCCTCACTCATGTGCCTCAATTGCAGTGCTGAGGGAGGCTATTTCAGGACATGTAAGTTGTGGCCTGCTATTCTCGTTGCAGGCATATGTGCCATTGATGGCTTTGGGTTTCGGAAATCCTTTACTTTATGCTAATCAGACGCAGTGTGGCAAGCAGACAGCTCTGGTGCGGTGGAAGTTGGCACGTCTACTCTACACTCAGCGTCTCTGCAAAGTTGCAATTACATCGCTGGTGAGAACAGAGCGCTGCTTAGAACGTAGCCATGTAGCAATAGCGTTGCTTTTTCTTCTCCTTTCTTCCCCTTTCTCCCCTTGTTTGCGAATGTGAGTTCCAAATTGGATTAACCTCGGGAACTCAAGCTTGTTTTATTTTTACTTTTGTCATAGCCTGGCTTAACAAAGTCCCCTCAGTGCGACTCGCGTCACACGGCATCAATCTGCCCATTTAAAAGTGACGACGGGGCTCGAAAAAAGAGCCTCGCAGCACATCAGCTAGCAGCAGCAGCAGCGTTTCTTTTTTCCTTTTTCTCTGTTTCAAAGAAAAGTGCTGAAGTCTGGGGGCGATGTCTGACTGGCTCTCTATTTATTCAGCTTGTGGAAGAATTAAAAGCAGGGCGTCGAGGCTATGCTGCTGTTTGGACACTTATTTGCAGACCTTTGTGATATTTCACACGTGTGAGGCGGCGGTGGGGCTGTCTGGCAACGGGGGTTGACCATAAAGGAGGGCCGACCTACAGGGGGAGCACTCCTCTGTATGCACACTCCTAACTCACGGGTGGCTGATGAGGTAACCAGCAGGGATCACTATATGGCACCCTTCAGCGAGTGGGAGGTTATTAATCACACATTGTTTCTCCTGATAGCTTTACATTTAGTAGGTTCACCATATAGCCTGTTGATAAGAGATATTTAAAGCCAATATACTGAGAATGTTATTATTAAAGCGTTATGACCAAGATGTGTGATAAGTGGGACATTTTGGGGCTTTTTGGAGTTTGTCTTCTGCAATGTTTTGTCTTATTAACCAACATACACCGATACAGATATGTGTGCAATATATCGGCATTTATCTGTCATGTTATGGTCAAGCATTTTCTGTGATATTTAGATTCCTTAAAGGTCCTATAACGTTCTAAATGTCTTGTCTTTTCTAGCACCAAACAAATGTTCTGCATCAATCAAAATGGGTGATTCCTGATGCATTTAAATAGGACTAAACAGAGGATTGTGTCTGAAAACAAACTATTCCCACTTTATGGGCGACAGTGTGTTATCTCAATGATGAATTGATTGACATGGTTATTCCATATAACTCACATTGTCATCTATTGTCTCCAACAGGTCTGGTTACAACTACTTCAAGGAAGCTGGACAGGGAGCAACAAGACGAGCACATACTTGAGGTATGTCATGTAGTCAAACTTCTCAGCCGGAAAGAAAAAGCTTGTGGACGGTCAACCTCTCTCATGCATGTGGGGATTAATTAGTAACGTGATAATTAGAATCCTGAGAAAAAACAACGTAGATTTTCCGTCTCCGGGGTTTTGCGGTCCGACTTTGGCCGAGTGCCACAGGTCGCCAACAGAAGCACACCTCCTTGTGTATGCAGGAAGTGTCCTATTGGAATGATTCCACCTTGAAGCGATTTCCGGACGAGGGTGGGAAGAAGAGGTGGGGGGAGGTGGGAGATCCCAGTGACTGTGCCTTTGTTCTTCCCCACTGTTGCGTCTCGCGGACGGAGCAAGCCGGGACAGGAAGCCGCTGTCAGGCCGACGGGCCGATGTCTAAACTTGTGGGTTTTAATTGATCTGGGCTCCGTTTCCTCTCTCCCGACGCCTCCCTCCCTCTTCTCAGCCACGGCACCGAGGTTGATAACAGCCCTTTCTAATTGTGTTTCCGGCGCCGGCAGGCAGCAGATTGGACGCCTTTAAACTATCGTTGGAAGTTACACAATTCGGTGATCACTAGGTGAAGGTTCGTTCTGGCGCCAAGTGTTGTATTTCATACTCGTAATTGCTGCTCGGCACTAATTGCATGACGGGACTGGGAGGAAATGATAAGGTTTGAAACGGAGGAATTAGGGAAGAGCGTGTCACACTAAGGACACGTTGTGCTGATGAATGAAATTGAATATCAAGGGGCTTAGTATAAACGACAACAGCCAAGTTGTAATATATTCTAGTACACCTGTTGAATGTGTAAAGACTGTTGGGTGTCAAGGTCAGGAAAAGGTTCCCATGTCAACCCCCCGTTTAGCAGTTTCTCCGGATGTATTGCGGTTGAAAAGCGGTTGAATTACGAGGTTGGGATTCTTTGTGTTTGTAATAAAAAAACAAAAAAACAGCCCATTTCCACCTAAGCTAGTTCAAAGCTGAGTCCATGAATTGAGTTAATTTGTCTCATTTGACAAACCGCCTCCAGACAGACATTTCTTAACCACTAAATTAAACACTCGGCTCCAACTCCGGCTGACTTTAGTGTCACGTCGAATTCAACACGCCTATTCTCTCCGCGCTAATATTCTTTGCTTTTCTTTGTAATGTTTATTATTATTATGGAGCTTGCGATGATATCCGACACTGTAATTCTAGTGCACAAAGAACCGGCATTTTTCTGACTACAGTTAATACGAGGTCTCTCGCTCTCGCACATTCCCTATTTATTTTAAATATACGAGTCGGAGAGATAATTTAAAGCAAGTAACTCTTGACCTAAATAGGCAGGTAAGTGGCTGAGTGAACACAGGCTGGAAAGAGCCGTCACCATGGCAACTTAAGAAGTTTTGTGGGTGTTGGTCAGCGGTTAATGGGGATCCAGCAGGAAGTTCTTTATTGGGCTAAACATTCATGGAACAGCACGGACTCCTAAACCTGACACACACACTCACACACACACACACACACACACCTAAATATATCCCCAAGGCAGCTAATCGAGGGATAATAATGCAAATGCAATTTGAAGTCCTAACCACCGTTGAAGTTTTTTTGGGGGAGAAGGAACATGTGGGGCCATGTGGAGCCGTCGGGTGGGGGGCTGCGTCAGCATTGTTTGCACCAAATGCCAAGAGGAGGTGGAGGGAGCGCTGGGAGCGTCAGCGTTTACGACCAGAAGGGTGGGGGTTGCTGTTTGCCTGTTTGTGAAGCAGAGAGCTCCAGGCGGAAAGCAGGGAGGGAATTTGAGAAAAGGTGAAGCTGGTTTGAGTGTGGGCCCTGGCGGCTGGATGAGAGGCCTGTCCCAGGAAGGATCGGGGGAGGGGTTGGTAAATAGCAAGAGTGGGACATGCCAGGACATGCTTCGGATCCAGGCTTGGGATTTAGGGACTGAGAACATTATAATGGAAAAAGCAGAGGTGAATGGGCTGCTCACATCTGTTGTCTGGAGCGTATCCCAGCATGCAGTTGGCAAAGAGGCAGGGCACCTGGACAGGTTACTTGTTTGGCTTACTGGACTTGACTAAGATTAGAGCCAACTTTTTAGCTGATGTGATAAGTCAGTGTGATTTCTGGTCTTTCAACAAAGAGATATCAGGAACCACAATTGTCATCTAAATTGTTAATAAAAGCACAGACTTACTCATAACTGAAGAAATCGGGATAAAAAAAATTAGAATACCACAGTGTAGTTAAGTCTTACTCTTGTCTGATTACTTTGTATTTAAGTGCATGCATGAATCTATAGGCTTTTTATTATAGGCATTTTTCTCTCTGAAATTTTACTTGAAACAGCAACATTAATTTGAATAACATTAATAAAAGAAAATATTTTAAATATATAATGATATACAGTGTTATATGAAATGACCTAAATCGAGATAGAAGATTTCAGCAATATCACCTGGCCGTAATAAAATCCCATAATGCATCGTGATACATCTTTATACGGATGAAAAACGGAAGACTAACGTATCTCTAGCTCCAGACACTGTGAATCAACTATAAGAGGAACCAAAACCCCCTTTGAGCATTCCTGTTTGGGTTTCATCCAAAGAACTTCAAATTAAAACACGATTCAAACTCACCAACATGAGTTCCTTGAAAGGTTGTCGGTCTCAGGGGAAACTTCCTGCAGTGGAAACATCCTCGGCGTGGGAGCAGCGAACAATGCGATTATTTAGCAGCTATTCCAGCAGGCATTAAAAGGGCGAGTTGCTGTGTGAATCCGGACGACATGCAAACAATCAAGTCTCTTCCATGATATAGTGGAATCACATTCCCAGGTTATGTTAATTCACAATGAATGCACTCGAATAAACATTTCAACATATGGTCGGTCAGGAGGAGCGGAATGTTTTGATAATAGATAATCAGAAGATAATGGAATGTTGATGTAATGAGACACGCTCCCTCTGGTGGAAGTTCTCCGTCTATTGTGTGCTTTGCCTAATTATCAAACAAAAGGCTTTTTGATGAAAATCTTCCAAAGACAGATGTGTGGTGATGAGTAGTGTGCATCCATGCACTCTGCCGGGACGTTTCATTTCAATTTTTCCATAAATGGACTATTTCATATAATCAGGGATATCAAAGCTCACGTGATCTTAATGAAAAAAGGTCCATGAAGCAGCACAGGATCGTCACGGTAACCGACTTCCTCACACTCGGGTTGCTCGTTGCCCGTTTAATGAATTGGTCTCGTGTGAACGGTGGACAGCTGCAGACACTGCGAGGAAAACAAAAACACATTACTTCAGTAAATGAACCTATTGCACCAAATGGTGTGCGCCTGGCCCGGACTCCTCACGTTTTTTTTTTTTTTTTGGAAGCACTTAGCAGATGGTTTTAAATGACTGTGACATTTGTTCTGCCCTTCTACAGTATTTTGTAGCCAGAAGCGCTCGCATCGCGTTTCCCATCGCGCAGACACACATTTTTTGTATTTTTGGGGAATAGATGAAAATTGTGTTTGTCATTGCACAAATTACGGAGTGGAAGCATTGCCACCGGTAGCGCTTGATGTCATGACACAAAGCCTCATTAATGATTCAGTCTCACTGGTGGGCTTTAAGAAGAAGCCCCCCGGCCTGCCGCGGAGTGCAGTCCGTTTGAATGTTTATTAGCAGCAGAATCTTTGTTTGACACAGAGTCGCTGCAGCGGTGCTATCGGAGTGAAGAGGTGCTGCTAATTAAAAATAATTAGCTCGGGTTGGTTTTGTCCGTGTAGCAGCAGTACAAGCTACTGATATAGTGATCACAGGCACGAGCACACGCACTGTTATTTGGGATTAGGGGAAAGTTGTAGTTCATCAACAGCCTCCAGATTAAACAAAGCGTGTTTACCTGAATACACAAACCCTCCATAATGATTCCCCCCGGGGAGAAAATGGATCCGGGATTGTTGAAGAAGACATACTTCTCCTGTTAATTGTCTCTTTTACATTATTTCATTTCCAAAGCGATGTTTATTACATCACCACACATTTTAGAGGTGATACTAAAAGGTATATATTGTCCCATGAAATGCACCCAAATTGATTTTGGTGCATTATACATGAATTAGATGATTAAATGAGGCTAAAATATGGGCTCAAAAAGAACTTTAATGTTTTTTTTCCCACTTGCCTGCTCAAAGTCACTTTTAATCGTCACTGTACAAATTGTTTTATTTGTTAGCAGTAATCAAATAAAAACAAAGACTAAAGTTAATTATCACATTTTTATTTCAGTAAAAGTGAAGCAACACGCATTCTTTCAAAGTGTCCTGCGGGTCCGTACATTCATCCAGACAAATCGGTTTAAACCAAACAATCACACAACCAAAATACTAAAATTGCTGCTATTAAGGTCGCATAGCAGGGATGAAAATACATAAAAATTCTTTCTTGCTGGAGAATTTGGCCTCACAAGACTCTGAGTTTAGTGTTTGTAGTTCTGAAAAAGCCACTTTTTTACAACATTAGTACATCTTAAGCCCGGGAGGAAGCTAGCTCTACGGAGTACTTTTTGACTAAATATTTCATTCATCACATGATTAGACTGGTTCGGTAATAGCCTGTTACTGATTAACCATTTCTGAATGGATATTTGGTTCTTTTTTGGCAGTTTAAACATCTTATTTTGGCCTGGTGGGGGGCTCCATTGGAACGGTGCACTAATATGCCTGTAACATGGGAACACTGCAGATGTATACTTGTGTTTTTATGTGAAGAAAGTCCCCTTGCCAGCAAACCTCAGAAGGAGCTGCCTTTTAGTTCGGCTGCTAGTTAAGTTGCGGAGAAAGAAGTGAAATGAAAGCACGATGAAAAGAAGAAAAAAAACGCTCTTCCCCCTTTTCATCTCTTCTTTGATTCATTCGAGGCTTTGGAATGGTGAGTCTCTAACGCAGCTGTCTTGCTCTTGATAGCTTTTACATAATGTTCAATGATTTCACTGGAATAATTCACCTTTCATGAATTATGTACAGCTTCTTCATCCAAAACGTCATAACCACTGAAGGGATCCGGGTCTTTAACGTTATCTTTATACTGTGTTTGCAGTGTGGTTATTGTTATGCACCAATCAGCAGGTCAGAAGACAGAAAAACGTTTCTTATTCTGGTTTTATTTAAAGTTAATTCTACCAGATAACATTCGGCTCTTCGTTTTCCGCCCGAGGCTTTAAGTGAGCGTACTTGCTGTTCTGAAGTGTTTGTTCCTTCCCCTCAGGTCACCGTCACCGACCACGGCGTTCCCGCCAAGTCCACCACGGTGCGGGTCATCGTCCGAGTCCTGGACGAGAACGACAACCGGCCGCTGTTCCTGGAGAAGATCTACAAGATCAAGCTGCCGGAGCGGGAGAGGCCAGAGAGAGAGCGAGCCACCAAGAGAGACCCGGTGTATCGGGTCATAGCCTCGGATCGCGACCAAGGACCCAACGCCGAGATCTCCTACAGCATCGAGGAGGGAGACGAGAACGGCAAGTTCTTCATCGAGCCCAAGACCGGCCTGGTGTCCTCCAAGAAGTTCTCCTCTGCCGGGGAATACGACATCCTCACAGTGAGTATCTTCTCCTCATCCTCAGCCTGATCGTCTCTCGGTGAGCCGTAAATGTTTACAACCGATGCTCGTTTGTTGGTTTACGGTTGTATGCTCCTCTTTCTCCAAGTTTCCTTCCCTCTTTGATGTCTCTACCCTCCTTTAAGTTTTTTGTTTAAAGATGCGGTAAAAGGAAAGACAGCAAATTATAATTGGTCCACACACATCATGTCGGTGTAGAAGGCAATTACTTCCATAAAGCACCTACTTTCAATGTTCTAAACACCAGCACACAATTAGATCTCATTGTTACAAGGGTGTATTGTGTTTTTTTTACCCTGCTGCCTTCGTCAACCATCGATCATTGATGGGACTTCTTTTTTGGCTTTTTACAGACTTTGTTACAGTGTTCAGCACAATTTTCCACTTTCTACATTATGGCAGCTGTTCCCTCTCAAGTATCTTAGAGCCGCTGATGAATGTGTTATATCTGTGAGAAACAAAGCTATAAACTTCCTCCTGGGAGACTAAAAAAAGCTAAAAAAGTTTGTCATCATAGTTGGCTGTGAAAAATGGCGACACTCACCTTTTTTTGGATTAAACAGTTTCACCCAGATTTTTATGTCCCACGCAAGTTGTGTTTCCTGCTGCAAGAAGACTCTGCTCAACACAGTTTACAGTAATTGAAGTCCACACAAAGGGTTGAAACACAAAAGATTGCCACACAAAAGGGGTTTTGTTATTCAAAATGCACCTTTCTCTTGCCACGTCGTCAGCTCGGTCTCAGAAAAGGCTTTTACGATTGAAACACAACCTGCCTGTGGATCTGGTCATAAATCTGGCGGCTAAAATAAAATACATCAAATTGAAACTGGACTATTGGCGTATTTTATCTGTAAGCGTTGGCAAGCTACACAACCAAGCTATGCTGTTTATTTACTTGTGAAGAGATTCAGGTAGCGCCCTGTAACGCCCTGTAACGTCCTGTAACGCCCTGTAACGCCCTGTAACGCCCTGTTACGCCATGTAATGCCCTGTAACGCCCTGTAACGCCCTGTAACGCCCTGTAACGCCACATAATGCCCTGTAACGCCCTGTTACGCCACATAATGCCCTGTAACGCCATGTAACGCCCTGTAACGCCGCGTAATGCCCTGTAACGCCGCGTAATGCCCTGTAACGCCATGTAACGCCCTGTAACGCCGCATAATGCCCTGTAACGGCATGTAACGCCCTGTAACGCCCTGTAACGCCACATAATGCCCTGTAACGCCATGTAACGCCCTGTAACGCCGTGTAACGCCCTCTAACACTGTGTAACGCCCTGTAATGCCCTCTTACACTGTGTAACGCCCTGTAATGCTGTGTAACGCCGTGTAATGCCCTCTAACACTGTGTAACGCCCTGTAACGCCCTGTAATGCCCTCTAACACTGTGTAACACCCTGTAATGCCATGTAACGCCCTGTAACGCCCTCTAACGCCCTGTAACGCCCTGTAACGCCCTCTTAACACTCTGTAACGCCCTGTAACGCTGTGTAATGCCCTCTAACACTGTGTAACGCCCTGTAATGCCATGTAACGCCGTGTAACGCCATGTAACGCACTGTAACGCCATGTAACGCCATGTAACGCCCTGTAACGCCATGTAACGCACTGTAACGCCATGTAACGCCATGTAACGCCATGTAACGCCATGTAACGCCATGTAACGCACTGTAACGCCATGTAACGCCATGTAACGCCCTCTTAACACTGTGTAACGCCCTCTTAACACTGTGTAACGCCCTGTAACGCCCTCTTAACACTGTGTAACGCCCTCTTAACACTGTGTAACGCCATGTAACGCCCTCTTAACACTGTGTAACGCCCTCTTAACACCGTGTAACGCCCTGTAACGCCCTGTAACACCGTGTAACGCCCTGTAATGCCGTGTAACGCCCTGTAATGCCCTGTAATGCACTGTAACGGTGTGTAATGCCGTGTAACACCGTGTAACCCTGTAATGCCCTGTAACGCCGTGTAACGCCGTTCATCCTCTGCCTTTCTCAGATTAAAGCCGTCGACAATGGACGTCCACAGAAATCGTCCACTTGCCGTCTGCACATAGAGTGGATTCCCAAACCAGCATTGCCGGCGGATGCGGCCCCCCTGCTCTTCGAGGAGTCCCCCTTCACCTTCTCCGTGATGGAAAGTGACCCCGTAGCCCACATGGTGGGCGTCGTGGCCACAGAGTCCTCTGACGTTCCGGTGTGGTTCGAAATCACAGGTACGGACACATTCTCCGTCGTCGTGTGTGTGTGAGTGTGTGTATGTATGTGTGTGTGTGTGTGTGTGTGTGTGTGTGTGCTTACTGTAGCAATGCTCTGTAGGTAGAAACACTCTTATTAGGACTAACATGACATTCAATAACATAATTGCATCCTGAAATTGGCTCACAAACAATACATATGCTTCCTGTGTGAGATGTCCTTATATCAGCTGGTTCTGTGAACTTCTGAAGTGTGAACACTTAGCTATCCTCTGTTTAAACGTGTGTTTATTTAAACGTCTGATAGCTGGATGCATGAGGAGACTTAAATGGACTGCTTTCAAGAAAATGCTTGCCTCTTCTTCCTTCCTCCCAGCCGTCCTCCCTCTAATCAATGTCTGACATGTCTTCTTTTTCTTCTCGTCTCTCCTTCTCCGCTCGGCTTACCGCTTTCCTCTCTTTCCTCTGGAATGTTCTGTGTGGTTGGATTTTTGTGCAAGACGGCGTAGAGGATACTGAGATGTTTTACATCCTTCAGATGGCTTGTGACCACAACTGTACAGCAGAAGGTAGCTGCTGCTGGGATTTCCTGCATTAAGAGATCATCCTTCCACTGTGTTGTTGGCCGTGGTTGAATTGTGTTTGTGCCTCCGGATTGATGTTGTGCCACATCCCCCCCCCCCCCGTAAATTGCGACCTGATTAAGAGTCTCAGGAGGAGAAAAAAAAGGAAGAAAAAAACCTCCTCCTCTCTTTAGCATGTGAATTAGAGCTCCATTTTCTCTCCACTGTTGTGGTTAATCCCTGAGAGTTTAGCGTCATTGTATCAGCGTATAAAAGGAGGTGTTGTGTTGCTGTAATGCGCCCTGTGGGCCGTAGGGTGAATTGCATGAAATAGCCATCATATGAAAAGGCCTTTCAACAACACATAACGTACTGCTAGTTAACGACATCATTTCACGATTATCTTCCACATCAGCACGGCAGAACATTGATGTTTGTACGCGCCCCCCCCCCCCCCACACACACATTTTCATGTTTGTGTACCGTGCTGCATGCGCACCACTAAGCAACAATCTGTCACTAATGTTTTTGTCCGTTTGTGTGCAAAAAAAAACCCCCTCTGAATCCACAGGTGGTAATTATGACAGCCGCTTTGACGTGGGCAAGGCCAGCGGAACCTTGATTGTTGCTCGGCCCCTGGACGCCGAGCAGAAATCAAATTACAACCTGACAGTGGAAGCCACGGACGGGACACGAACTGTCAGCACCCAGGTAATTGAAGCACTAATGAAACTGTTGGAAAGCTGATGAGGCGGGCGGCGTGGTTTGGGTTTTTTTTTCTCATGTGAAGATGGAGAGGGAAGAAAAGCGGGGTAATGAGTCAGCCAAACTGTCCTATTTGTCCTGCTTGTGTTAATGTTGTGACGCTGTCGTTGCAAAAACAAATAACTAAAGAAATATGGGATATGATGCATTATATTGTCTGGTGCCTCCTGTGGGGCAGGATGCATTTTCATTACCAGCTCAGTGAACAGGGAGAATCAAAAGAAATGAAAAGAAATGCAGACTGAAGGAAGACTGATATGTGCTTTAAAACAATGATATGGTAGACACAGTGTTCCTCCTCTGTTCTCCACCATCCCAGTTGAGCATTGAACTCCAGGAATCTTCCATTATCTCATTCCTGACGTAGAGCTGCTGTGAGGATGGTGCCGTCTGGCCGGAGGGGCTTTTCTTTTTTTTTTTTCTTTTCTTTTAAGTATACATTCTTGAGCCTCCTCCACTCCTCCCTCTCCTTCGTCTCCGAACCTTGAGAACCTTTTCTTTCTCCTCCGAGAGGAACGGACTCTAAATAACTAAACATAATAACGAATGCTACACTCGAATGCAAACTCAACCCGGAAAAGATGCTTTTAATGCAGAGAGGATGAACCAGTATTGGAACACCAGACCCTGTGTGAACCATTTTGATGAAAGATTCAACTAAAAGTTGCTCCCCCAAAAACTTTCAAAGCAGTTGCATACTTATTTTCATATATTAAATATGCTAATTTAATCCCTCTTGCATATATCTCGCTCCCCAGCTGATACCAAGGCTGAACCGCCACGATGAAAGCTTCTAAGCATGCCAGTTGCCAGTTGTTTTTTTGTTCAGATGGTCATGCCTTGTCCATGAGATTCTGAAGGTTTTTACATGCTAGTTGGGATCATATGGGATGCTGGCATTCAAAATGTTTGGTCCTTTGTCCTCAAAGGGGCGGCTTCAGAGAACTGTAGCTGGAGAAGAATCTATTTGTTGTCACTCCGTATGAATCGAGCCTTTCATCATCGGGCTGCTGTGCTCCGCTGAGCCTCGGATGAAGCGCTGCCTTTACTGCCATTTTGCAGAGGAAGCGGCTCGTCCTTTAGTTTAGTGCAGAGCCTTAAAAAGCAGCACCGACAACCTATTTTCTCAGCCGTCATTTCCTCTCCACATGAAGCACTTTGCTTAAAAACCTTGGCAACAGACAATTATTTCGAAAGCCTCTCAGCAATACCGCATCCAGTGACATTTTCAGTCTAATTAATCACAATCAAAGGTTAACTTATCCGGAAGGTGTAATTCTCCGAGGCGTTTGATTCTCAGTGAGTCCGGCTGGAAAATACAAGGAATGATTTAATTCAGTGTTCACATAGAAAAATACAGGGTCGCGACTCATTGGACTTCATTTAATGTGTTTAGTTCACACGTATAGAGATGCACCAGTTATTTGAGTATATATTGAATATCGGGCCGATGTCTGAAAAAGCTGAATTGCACATCAGTGACATTGGGGCTGATCTATTCTGTTCAATTCTATGTTCATATGCACTACGTCCCGGCATTTCAATTCCTGTGTAAGTTCTGACCAATCCACACCAAAACACTGAGACTGCATGATGTACGTATTTGTTTTCATGCTCGAGCATTCAGGTGAAGACGAACCTCATCCTTGTTTCAAAGTTCATGAACAGGAATGTTTTAGTGCAGCTTTAACAGTCGAGCCATTACTTTGACATGATACGTGCTCTCAAAGAGTAATACTTGTGCAGTATATCAGATGGAGCTCATCGCCGGCATGCTTCGCTTGCTTGGATGTGCAGAGTAGGTGAGCTACGTTCACAAATCAGATTGTGTTTAAATTAAATTTTTGGATGAAATCTGTTTCAAAGGAGAAATTCACGGCTCAATCCCACCACTTCTGGCTCAGACTCCGTGTCCACACACACACACACACACACACACACCTCCGCACAGAAGAAAAAGCCATTGCTCCGCATAAAGCCACAATAAAAAGATTGGCCGTCTTTCTCCTCATCCTCCTCATCCTCCCCTCGCAAATCCGCCGGCTTCCTCTGCACACCAACCATAAAAGAACGGCATCGCTGCCTGCAGTCCGTGTTTACTGTTCTTATCGTTCTCAGTTCATGATGGTGACCAGTTCACACTGATTTCATCAAATCTGATCCCAGCAAGTAAATCCACACACTGAGGCAGTGTGAATGTAGCCTCAGTGCTGCCGACCCGCTGACCGCTGCAGGTCAGCTGTTGTCCATAGAGGGAACGGATTTGCTGAATTTGTATGCTCCATTAAGCACACTCGTGAGTGTTTTAGGTCAGATGCCTGCGAAGTGCTGAGAGCCCAAGAGGTGACTGAGAAAAGGTCGGAGACCGAAATACGGGTTTTATCGGCCGTTCCTCGTGTTGAAAATTGAGGTGTCTCATTGTGGTAGCTTTCCTTCATATTTTCATACATAATCACATTTAGTGCCAGTCAGTTGACCGGCACATATTTGTGGGAAAAGCCTCAAATCGTTCCTGAGGCTTCGGCCTACGTGAGTGCCTCATGTTTCAGCCATCTGAGTGTTTTGGCGACTGACTTGTTTACCCGATAACATTGGATAACATTGTCAGGCATTGAGGGTATTTGCTCTGTCAGCAGGGGGTTTAACAGAAACTGTTGGGAAGTACAGGGTTTTTTTTTTTTTTTTGGGTTCAAGCAACCTCTGAAAAGGTTGTTTCAAACCATACTGGGATTTATGAATTCACCTTTTTTGGAATAGGTTTCATTACAGGAAGTAATATTAACACCGTAGTTGATCCAAATGATTGAGTCAGCAATATGTTGCGACGCAAAAGGGATCCAGGATGAGATCATTCCAGTTGCAAATCAGTTGTTGAGCGTGATTTCTTCGTCAGCATGTTGTTGAGCTTTGAAACCAGACTGCCCATTAGATCTACCCGATCACACACATGCACCTCGTGAAGGTCTGAATTATCTCTTCCTCAAATCAAAGTCATGTGGATGCTGTGCCGCCAGACGGGCTGGCCTATTTTCTCTCTCCTGGAATGTTTTTTTTCCCCCTTCTGCTTTTTTTTTTTTTGTTCTCGTTCTCCTTCCTTATAGCGCTCTTTGTATTTTCCAGCTCTGCATTCATTGGCCAGGCGTGCAGGGATGATGATTACTGTGTTTGGGGAGAATAAAACATGAAACCGGAGCACTGGACCTGTGTGGATAGTGGGCTGTGTTAATCCTGTTTGGGAACATGTTGGAGTGGTCCGTGCCAGTGCCCGGCCTTAGCCCAGAACCTGCCACCTGGTATGGGGGAGGGGGAGGGGGGAGGGCTCCTACACATGGACCAGGAGGACAATGAACCTGATACTGCATGCAAACAAACACAGAAGGTGTTTCGATATTGAGAAGGCTGTGTTTTGTTTGTGATCCCTTTAAGCACACTTTTGTTTCTGAATTATTTTATTGTCAGAAAACAAAAAGAAAGAAAGAGCTGGAAATGGATAATAATGTTAAATCCAGCAGAGGCCGGGACTTCCAGTGGTGGTATCAGTGTGAAGCTCCCGGTCTGTGGGAGGTCTATGGGAAACAGTTGGCCTCTCTGTTATGTGCTTTTTTCCATCTCACCATTGTCGTTGTATGAAGGCGTCTCTGAAGGATCAGCTGGTGTAGACAAGGGGGTGCCGCATTCTAGCTTGGGCACCTCATAGCAGGAGCAGCGCCAAGGAGGCCGGCTCGGCACGCAGCCCAGCCCCCCCCCCCCACCCCCCCATCTCCAGCTATACGACATCCTCCCTTGGCCATGCACAAGTACCTCAAGCTGTTCTGCTCACAAGCTGTTCCCGGTCTCCTGTTCCTGCATTACAAACTCTCTTTTAGTCTCCACTTGCAAGCTCACCTGATTCACTCATACTTACATGTCTTCTTGCTTACAGCATCCAAAGCTGACGATCAGATCAAGACCTTTTTTTTGTATTTTACTCTCAGCCACATCTTCAATCCCGCCCACAGAATGTGTTTTCTAAATTTGACCATTCCGTTAGCTTTCTTTGGGGTTTTTTTTTTCACTTCTCTTTCACACGTTTTACTTTTTTTTTTTTTACACCAGTGTCTCCGTCTCTGTCACGTCTGTGTCTCAGACTCAATCCTGTTCCTCTCCAGCATTCCCAGAGGAAGCCGTCTACAAAAGACTGCAGTTTTCTTTCCCCCAGCAGCGCTTCTGCTGCAGTCAGGCTGGATCACGCTGCTTTGTGAGGTTTGGGGCAAAGTTCCTTTGAAGTGTTGTCGAGCCTCATCCGCCAAAGGAACGGCGAGTTTGTGTGCACACGGAGGCGTGACTACCCCCTTCTTTGTGCATGGTGGAAAAGCCACTGACCAGGTTCCATTCCTTCTTCTCAGCACTATCGGCTCTCGCCACCTTCCCTCACTATTCACACGCCGGGTTATCTGACGCCCACCAGATTGAGACACATTGAACGGGCCTCTTGTGTGGATGCCTGTGTGTGTGTGTGTGTTAAAGATGGATTGTGAGGCAGATCTGCTGCTATATGATGTCTGGCATGGCATGAGAAGGAGACACGCTTGGAATGAGATAGTCCGTCAGCCTGCCGGGAGGCTGCAACGTACACTAGAGGCACAATATCACGTGCATTTTCAGGGTTAATTCCTAATTTTTATTTATTTTTACATTTTCACGTCCCCATTAGCAGCGTGACACGGGGGTCGCTCACGACACACGGCTCGTGGCAAACAGCCAGCTTTGCGGCACTGACTGACAGCGTGCGACGCTCCGCTCCCCCTGCAAGATGGCATCTGTGAGTTTCAGCGGCGTTGCCAACATCCCAGCACTGAGCAGATTGTAAATGCGATCAGTGCTGTCAGGTTGAATCTATATTTGTCTCTGATATAGGCTCAACAAACAGTATTATGACAAAATACAACAGTGGGGCTGTTGATGTTGTGCAGAGATCTGAGACATCCTGGTCCACTAGCGAGGTGTCGACCGGTCGGGGCTTCTCGCCGCCCCCACTTCACTGCTCCTGCACTTCACTGCTCGGCTTCGCCCCGCTTCCTTACGGGACATCACCCCCTGGTGTTTGGTATGCAGGTGTCTAATCTGGGCTGATCCCTTTGTTCCCCATGTTTGGCAACGGTAGAAGCCCCCTCGCTGGTCTGGGAAGCAGAGATGGCATTCCAGCAGCTCCCAATAATCCTCTGTCGGAAGTCCAGTAGACGAGTGGCTGGTGTTGATAAAACATGCGCCCAGTGGAATTTTACAGTTCAGGGATGTTAGATTCTTTGTTGTGTGAGTGAGTGTGAGAGAGTGTGTGTGGCTGCACTTTTTTGCTGTCCAAAGCAAGAAACACACTTGTAAAGATTTGCTTCATGGATTTGAGCAGCCGACTATTAAATCTGCAACGCAGTAAGACTATAACATGTTTAACCACCCTGAGCCTTGTATTACTTTTAGACATGTTATATATGGTTAATATCTATGGAAAGGCCTTCTAACTTTGCATAGTTAGACAGCCCACTGTCACTGTTTATCAGCCATGTAGTCTCACGTTAATCACCTGCTCCTGTGTGGAGCTCACAGTTCATTTAGATGCGATGTGGTTTTGCCTGCATTGATTTCTTGTTTTCACTCTGCAGCATCAAGTGGCCATTCAGTTAAAAATATTGCTTTTTCCATCATATGTATTGATCTGGTCTATATCCACACGACGCTCTTATTGCTGAAGAGTGCGGGAGATGGATTTGGAAAGTGTGTGTTAGTGTGTGTGTGTGTGTGTGGACACAGAGTGGAGAGGCTGAAATGAATACTTAAAGATGATAATTAGCGCATCTTTTCACCATTTGTGTCTACTGAACTTGCATTGTTTGTTGATCACTATTCTGTTTAAAACCATTAAGTCACTTAACACTCACACTTATATACACTATTCTGGTTATTATGGGATATTATTGCAATTTATGTGTTTGCCCATGTAACCCTAACCCTGACAGAAAGTATTGGATTTCAGTTATCAGTAATAAACTTGTTTTTTTGACATGCATGATGATGTGGGAGATGATGTACATATCATGTTTTTCTCCTTCAGGTGCTCATCCGTGTCATTGACACCAACAACCACCGGCCGCAGTTCTCCCAGCAGGTGTACGAGGTGAACGTCCCTGAAGACAAACCGGCCGGGACGGAGGTCCTGCAGATCAGCGCCGTGGACCGGGACGAGAAGAACAAGCTGACCTTCACGCTGCTGAGCAGCACCGACCCCTTCAGCCTGAGGAAGTTCCGACTGGACCCCGGAACAGGAACTCTGTACACCGCCGAGAGACTGAATCACGAGACTATGCATCGCCACATCCTCACCGTCATGGTATGACTCCTGGGATAAATTAGGAAATGTTCCTACATGTGGTTTCATGGAGTTTATTTTGGAACTATTTGCTTCGTAAGAAAATTAGATTTCCACGGAATTCAGATAAGCTTGTTCAAAAATAGAAATTGTTTTTTGTTCAGTAATGAATTATCCTTGAGGGCCCTAACAGTCTTGCCTGTCACTGTTTTTGTCCCTTCCTTCCCTCCTATGTCGGTCCTTCTTTTCCAGGTTCGTGACCAGGACATCCCAGTGAAGAGGAACCTCGTGCGCGTTATTGTCCACGTGGATGACACCAACGACAATGCACCCTGGTTCATAGGCACGCCTTACTCCGGCCGCGCGTTTGAATCTGCAGCCGTGGGCTCGGCAGTGCTCCAGGTCACGGCCCTCGACAAAGACAAGGGCCACAACGCAGAGATCGTCTACAGCATCGAATCAGGTGAACGCACACACAGTTGCTGTGCCGCTGTTCAGACACAATCCCCCCCCCCCCCCCAAGTTTATTTTTTTCTCATAACTGAAGGCTTTCATTAGAAATGAATGCAAATGAAATCAGCTCGTAAAAAATGTGTGAGTCATCTTGAGTCCCACTGCCCACTGGATCTCCATCATGAATGGAATACTTTACAATGGGGAGGGGAATATTGAAGACTTTGTCTGGTGGATTACCAAACACATGAGAAATGGGTGGATCCGCCTCAGAATTTCCCACAGTGGTTTTCTCCTACAAAACGCTGTTTGTTTGAGAACTAGAAACATGTGGCTATCAGCATATACTTGACATAGCAAAGATGACGTCATGTAATTGGATTGTAGCTTGCATGTTTTGAGTGAAACTCATGGCTTAGAATGACTGGCATGGAAAGGATGAAAGGTAATAAATCTATTCTTCTTTTGTCCTTTCTTATAGGAAATGTTGCAAACTCCTTCGCCATCGAGCCTGTTCTCGGGACTATCACAGTAGCCAAAGAGCTCGATCGCAGCAGCAAGAACCTGTTTGAACTCACCGTGAAGGCATCTGATAGTGGAGTACCCCCACTGTCCACTACAGCCACAGTTCACATCGTGGTGACAGTTTCTGACAACTCAGCCCCCAGATTCACAGAGAAAGAGTACTCTGCAGAAGTCAGTGAATCGGTCCATCCGGGAAGTTTCGTGAGCTTGGTCTCGGCCGACAGCCAGTCATCTGTTTTCTATCAGATTAAAGGCGGCAATATCAACAGCGCATTCGATATAAACCCCAACTCAGGTGTGGTGGTGAGCCAGAAAGTGTTAGATTATGAGGCTGCCGCTCAATATAAGCTCATCATACAGGCCACCAACATGGCGGGACTCTCCACCAACACCACTCTTCTGATTCACCTAAAGGATGAAAATGACAACGCTCCGGTCTTCCTCCAGAGGGAATTCAAAGGAGTGATCAGTGAGTCGGCCGCCGTCAACAGTGTAGTTCTCACCCGTGAAAACACTCCTTTTGTCATTCGCGCCTCTGATGCCGATTGTGACCAGAACGCCATGCTCATCTACCAAATTGTCGAGCCTTTCGCGCATGACTATTTTGCCATCGACTCCAGCACCGGAGCCATCCGAATCACAAGGCCTTTGGATTACGAACAGAGGGGTGTTTTCCGCTTCACGGTCCAGGTCCACGATCTGGGAATGCCGCGCCTGTTTGCAGAGACGGCGGCCAACGTGACCGTTGAAGTAATCAACGTTAATGACTGCCCACCAGCTTTTAGCCAAGAACTGTATGAGACGACTGTCAAAGTGCCAACATACAAAGGGGTGGAAGTCGTTCAAGTCAACGCTACGGATTCGGATTCTGGGCCCAACTTCAAACTTCTCTTCTCCATCTCTGAGGGAAATATCGGTGATAAATTTAGAATCGATCCAAACACAGGCATCATTTCTATTCAGAATGTCACACAGCTCAGGAGCAGATATGAATTAAAGGTGAGGGTTTCTGACGGTAGATTTGCCGCGGTCACTACAGTAAAGATAAATGTGAAGGAAAACAAGGAGAGTAGGCTGAAGTTCACGAGTGAGTCCTACAAAGCCTTCGTCCAAGAAAACCTTTCTGAGAAGAAAACACTAGCAGTCATCGCCGCCGTTGGGAACCAAGTGAATGAACCCTTGTTTTATACAATTTTGAACCCCGACAGAAGATTTGAGATCAGCCGCACGTCGGGAGTAATCTCGACCACTGGGATTCCGTTTGATCGCGAGGCGCAGGACACGTTTGATATAGTTGTTGAGGTCACCAGAGATGACAAATCAGAAGACGGCGCTCACGTTCTAGTAACTGTGACAGTGGAAGATGTGAACGACAACAAACCCATGTTTGTGAACCTTCCCTACCATGCCCTGGTCCAGATGGACGCAGAGGAAGGCCAGGTCATCCGACAAGTCACGGCAGTGGACAAAGACGTCGGCCCGAATGCCGATATCCATTATCACCTGAAGGAACACCAGGAGCACTTCCAAATAACGCCCGCTGGCGAAATCTCACTCAAAAAGAAATTTGAGAAGGACTCGCTCGACAGAGACTTTGTCGTCGTTGTTATGGCAAGGGATCATGGGGAGACGGCACTCTCAGCCGAAGTAGAAGTTCCAATAACAGTCGTGAACAAAGCGATGCCTGTGTTTGAGAAGCCTTTTTACAGCATTGAAATCCCTGAAAACATCCAGTTACACACACCTGTTCTCCACGTACAAGCCAACGATTCTGAAGGCCCCCGTATTGTGTACACCATCTCCGAGGGAGATCCTTTCAAACAGTTCTCAATTGATTTCAACACAGGCGTAATTCATGTGATTCAGCCTCTGGACTTTGAGACGCATCCCGCCTATAAGTTGAACGTAAGAGCCACAGATTCCCTGACTGGAGCCCACTCTGAAGTGTTTGTTGATATCATTCTGGAGGATGTAAATGACCATGCACCCGTGTTCCTCTCAAAGGCCTACTACGCCAATATTTCAGAGGCCTCTGTAATCGGTACCTCCATTTTGCAACTGGATGCCAAAGATTCTGACACTGGTAATAACCAAGAAGTATTCTTTCAAGTGGTCGAAGAAGAGGGGAAGAGTTCAGATTATTTCACCGTTGACCGTGACACAGGAATAATCTCTACAAGTCAAGTTCTCGATCACGAGGAGACCCAGCAGCACAAGTTGAGAGTCCGCGTTGTGGACGGAGGAGTTCCGGCCCTCTCCAGTGACGTCGTCGTGACGATAGAAGTCACCGACCTGAACGACAACGCTCCGATATTCACAGAGCACACTTATAAAACTACTATTAGTGAATTGGCACCGCGTGGACACTTCATCACCCAAGTTCAGGCGTCCGATGCTGATAGCTCAGACTCCAATAAGTTGGAGTTCTCCATTACATCCGGCAACGAAGATCAGAACTTCTCCATCGACAAATACACGGGGGCCATCTCCGTTTCCAACCACCGTAGGCCACATATGCAGCCTCTTTACCACCTCAATGTGTCGGTGTCTGACGGCGTATTCAGAAGTGCAGCCCTTGTCGCGGTAACCGTTACCGGTGCCAACTTCCACAACCCCACCTTCTCTCAGGTGGACTATGTGGTGGAGCTCGTTGAAAACTCGCCTGTCGGCACCTTGGTAGCCGAAGCAAAGGCGACAGATGACGACGAAGGCATTTACGGGCAAATAACATACCAGATCGTCAACGACTTTGCAAAAGACAAGTTCTCTGTCAACGGAAACGGAGAGATTTTCACTCTCGAGAGCCTCGATCGTGAGAATACCATCGAAAAGGTTATTCCTATTTCTCTCGTAGCTAAAGACGGCGGTGGAAAAGTAGGCTTTTCTATAGTCAATGTCATTCTCACGGATGTCAATGACAACGCCCCGCAATTCAGGGCAGCTGACTACAAAGCCACTATTTCATCGGATGTCCCAAGGGGAACCTCTGTGGTTAAAATCGCTGCTTCAGACATGGACGAGGGAAGTAACGCTGACATTGAGTACTCAATCGAAGCGGATGTTGAAAACGTGGAGGAGAACTTTGAAATCCACCCCACCTCTGGGGTCATTACAACCAAAGAGAGTCTCATTGGACTTGAAAATGAGCTCTACGCGTTCTTTGTGAGGGCGAAGGATACCGGGAACCCCCCCAGACATTCTGTCGTTCAGGTTTACATCAGGATCGTCTCACCGGAGACGCCGATTCCCAAATTCGCCGAAGCGCATTACCGCTACACAATTGCTGAAGACCTTCCCATTGGCACGGAGATCGATGTCATTCAGGCTGAGAGTGAGCAACCAGTGGTTTACAGCCTTGTGAAGGGCAACACCCCTGAGAGCAACGAAGACGAGGTTTTTGTTGTCGATAGAGACAGTGGAGCCTTGAAGCTTCAGAAAAGCCTCGACCATGAGACGACAAAATGGTACCAGCTCACTTTGCTCTCCCAGACCAAACATGAGAACTATGAGATAGTAGCGTCTGTGAATGTTAACGTTCAAGTGAAAGACCTGAACGACAACAAACCCGTCTTTGAGTCAGACCCTTACGAGGCCGTCATCGTGGAAAACCTCCCGAGCGGGACTCAAGTGATCCAGGTCAAAGCCAACGACCAGGACTCGGGAACTAACGGCCATGTTGTCTACAGCCTCGACCCCAAGCAGAACTCGCAGGAGATCGCCGAGCTGTTTGCTGTCAATAGCGAAACCGGATGGGTGACCACCTTAAAGGAGCTGGACCGCGAAAAGACAAACAGATACACGATCGCCGTCCTCGCCACGGACCAAGGCGACAAAGTCCAGCATGCCAACGGCACCAGAGTGGAGGTAACCGTCGCCGACGTAAACGACAACCCGCCGCGCTTCACTGCGGAGATCTACAAAGGCACCGTCAGCGAGGACGACCCTCCTCCCAGCGGAGTGATCGCCATCCTCAGCACCACGGACGCCGATTCTGAGGACATCAACAAGCATGTGAACTATTTCATCACAGGTGGGTGTTCATTCTTTTTTTGCGAGCCAGATAATTAGAAAGCCCAGAGAGTTTGCTCCCCACTTTTTACGTAAACATAGCTTAGGGGGCATTATGCATTTATGCCACTTAATATGAGGATAATATAGCATCTTTGAAGTATTACGCAGTCGTATTATCTGTTAGGAGTTGGGAGTTATCGCCTTAATCTGCCGAAGCTCAAGGGAAATATTAAGGTCATCATAATACAGAAATGCAAAATCATCTGAATAATTATTTGCAATAGACTGAGGGAAATGCTTTCCGTGGTGCTAATTAGCAAGTGTGAATAACTATGTCTGGGAAGATTCAGAAGCCAATTTCTGTTGCTTCTTGGTTGTCAGGATTGCTTGCGTACCCACATTTTCGTATATTCGACTTAAAAATAAAGGTTTTGAGTAATTATGGATACTTAAAAGTATGATTTCAGTAATTATTGAAAGATATTCAGTAGAATTCACGTTAAAATCTTTATCTTTGTGTCTTTTTAATTCCACTGACTGTTTTGTTTTGCCTCTGAGTTGTTGTCATTCTGAGTTGGTCTATGTCTTTTTGACACCAATAGGAGGGGACCCACTTGGCCAGTTTGCCATCGAACACATTCAGAATGAATGGAAGGTCTCTGTCAGGAAGCCGTTGGACCGTGAAGAGAAAGACAATTATCTTCTCAACATTACAGCCAGTGATGGCATCTTTACTGCCAAAGCCGTTGTGGAGGTCAAAGTTCTGGATGCCAATGATAACAGCCCTGTATGCCAAAAGGTAAAATTCATTTTTTCTCCTCTTCGACTGTGTTGTAATTTAATGGTACTTAATTTTGCGGTTGCTGAGCACCTTTTTTCTGCTTCCTTTCTACCATTTCCCCCCTTCTCCATCCGTCCCCCCAGTCCCTGTACAGCGAGAGAGTCCCAGAGGACTCCCCCGCCGGCAGGCTCGTTTTGCAGGTCTCCGCCACCGACGCCGACATCCGCTCAAACGCCCTAATCACTTACGAGCTCCAGGGAGTCGGATCTGAATTGTTCGTCATCGACTCCGATACAGGTGTGTCAACAAGAATGGATTTAAATGTATTCTTGTGCATACATTCGATATGATTTTTAGGACTGTCCTCTCTCTTTGAAGCCTTTTTTCATCCACAGTCGTTGAGTTAAGGCTGCGTTCCTGTTGTGTTGTAGCTCATTCTCAGCACCGGGAAGCTGTATGCGGGACACTCATGTTCAAGTCTCTCTTGGCTCTTCTGCTTCGAGCCACAAAAATCAAAAAAGGCAGCTGAGCACGACCACAGTCACACACATTGTGATCCCTCTGCAAAAATGTTAGTTCTGTATGCGTATGAATTATTATCATCAGTAGAGGAGGCAAGGGTGTTTTCTTGTGCCCAATTATTATTTACTTATTCATTTTTTAAAAGAGCCAAGAACATTTCCCTGTGGGGGCAACCGAGAGACCCAGAGTGGCACTATAACACCGAGTTACACACTTAAATTGAATTTATGAGCGCCATACTTCTCGCCTGCAAATAATTTCTTCTGGGAGACCCTCTAAATCAGACACTCCATCTGGCTGTTAGGATGACAAAAGAGAATGGGGGGGAAAGAAAAAAAAGAAAGAAAAACAATGCTAGTTAATCACAGCCAACCTGGTTTTCAAATAAATGCCAAGTTAAAGCATTAAAAAAACAAACTAAGCCGGTGGGTTTAAGCAACGACTGCTGCTGCATAGGATTCATAAATAAAAGGCAAAAATGCAGCTTTAATATGCTGAGAGGCAGACACCAAGACACAATACCACTGAGCAGTATTTGGCAACCCTAATATTGAGTTTCCAGCAGCAGTGCTACTGTTATGGAGAGGGGATGTTATTTTCTTTTTCAGTGTAGACAAGTAGGATTATTGCAGATGAGGACCGCCAAGAGGCTCTGGACTTCACATCCCAGGACGCTTCCAAGTTGCTCTTAGCTGCCAACTCTGATGCCCCCCCCTCCGTCTGCCATTTTCTTCTGCCTCTCACTCTTCAATTAATTATTCATTCCCCTCTTCTCACTCATGAAAGCCATCGGTTGTTGTGATGTTTTTTCTCGGTTAGTAGACAGCAGACAGGAGGTTTACAGTGCTTTAGAGAATACACGTTTGTCCCCTCATACGAGTCTCAAACGTTGTCACCGTGTCACCTTCAGGCGAGCTGAAGACTCTCCAGCCGCTGGACCGAGAGGAGCAGGACGAGCACCGGTTCCGAGTGCGGGCGGTGGACGGGGGCGGGCGCTACTGCGAGGCTGACATCCACATCGCCGTGGACGACGTCAACGACAACCCGCCTCAGTTCTCGTCCAATCCGTACACCATCACGGTGTTCGAGAACACGGAGACGGGCACGTACGTGGCAAAGCTGCTGGCCACCGACGTCGATGCTGGTGAGTTTCTTCCACCATTTAAATCCAGGACATGTAGAACCGTTTCTAGCCAACAGCCGTCCATTTAGCTGGCTGTAGTTAGCCAGCTAGTTGCGCTAACAGTGAAGTTAATATGATTCTTCATGAGTTACGTTTTGCTTGAGTAGTTGAAAAAAAAGCAGGGATGAATGCCACAGCCCTTGCTGAGTATACTTTCTACTGCAGCATCATGCACCTCAACATGTGGAACCATCCCAAATCTGCCAGGCATGCTGTGCCTGCTTACGGTTGCCAAGTGATTGGATACTTCGGTATTAAAGATTTTTGAGAGCTGTTGCTCTTCAAAAATGCCCTAATGTCATACTAAAAATGCAAATAAAGCATTACTCAAGGTCAGAATGAAAACAACAAACACCTGTGATTCAATGATATCCATTTAAAAGGTGGTTTCAGCATCATGGTATACATTGTGCTGTGTGGGATCTCGGCTAAATGCTGACTCAAAAACCACCACGTTATTATCTTCCCTCTATGCAACTGCATTACACTAAATGGCAAGAGGGAGGGATAACAAATGTGGAATTTCATGAATGATCAACCCCTCAAATTAAAAGCTCCATTACACTCTAATGAAATTCCTCTCTCTTCAAGCCCAATTCTCAAAAGGGATGATTGCAATTTTCCATTTGCTTGGTGCAAAGCCACGGGGCCACACGTTTTATCTGCTCGTCCTCACCTTTCAGCCGCTGTGGGGGTTCACATGTGGATAACGGAGAACTCAAAGCATGCAGTTAAACAGTCATTTAGGCCCATTGAAACTTTATTCAGGGACCTATTGGACCTGTCATTGCAGATTACACTTTTTCAGTTCAGTGGAACAGCAACCATTCGATACCCTCTGTTCTATTTCGCCTTCTCCAGTCCCCTTCGTTTCGGCTGGACTGACAGCTTGACAGAGCGAACGGGACGCTAGAATTGGGCGACTCGCGGCGAGACCTTAAATGGTGAATGGAAAGTGCCGTTATTAAGACATTTCTTCCCTCAGGGGTTTGCTGGCAAGAAATTTGCTTCACATTTTGAATATCAAGAGTAGGAGGGGTGGAGGAGGGGGAAAAAGGTGCTTCCTGCAGTTTAGCCAGGGGCAATAATTGTTTAGAGTTCCACTGAGTGGAAGCAGAGCGGGATGATGAGTATTTCTCTCACGTACGGGTATCCCACACATCGAGAGATCATCTCTTTGTGTGTCTGTCGAGTATTTTTTGATTTAGCTGCAAGCTCGTAGCACATCTGGCGAGTCCCAAGCATCATGTCGAGTGTACAAGAAGAATCGTAACGTTGACCCAGTTCACTCGGGCTTCAGTCAACTGTCTGATCAGGCAAACATCAAGATGTGAAGCCCCTCCTCCCCCCGTAGAGTGGAGAGTTTCTCTCCCCTCCGTCGACGTTGGACTGCATATCTCTCGTTCTTGGCGCCGGCTGCCGTGTGCCGCCGCCTCACTGATCCACCTGCCCACTTGGCTGGAAGATGTTTGACACCACTCCTCAGTTCAGCCGCCGTCACAACGGCTGAATGTCTGCGGATGGTTCTGAACCAGACTGACAAACAGATCCAGACTGGTGGCCTTGATCTGATAAGCTAAAGTTATGCGAGTACACATTCCTTCTCTGATTCAGCTTTATCACGCCGCACGGATCCGAGGGTCTCTCTTTGACCGAACGTTATTGTCTTCATTGGATTTCTCGCGTTGCACCGCTGTGGAAGAATTTAATCATTTTCTGCTTTTTTACGTTCTTTACAATCTGGCCTCCAACACTGCAGAGAAAGATGTCTTACAATACCAGCCGTCGTTGTTGCTTTAAGAATCAGCATACAGTGTGAATGTGTATCACAGAGATATACATGATTAAATATACTGTCAGATATTGTGGATGAAGAGTTGAGAAAGATGTGTTACTAACCACATATAAAGGTTAGTAAAAATTTCAAACCAGACATGTAGAATAAAGTGTTTTATCCACATTTTAAGATTACATTTGGTTGCTTTTCCTGTGGGGAGCGTTAGATACACATGATGTGTTCAAGGACTGTCCGAATGTTGAGTCAGCTTTAAGCTTCTGGTTATGATAATGTGTGTTTCTGGCATTTTTTTTTCATCCATCTGCTGATTGTTTTCTTGATAAATCCCTTTGACCGTTCGTCTCTGAAGATTTTTTGCAAAAACATGTTTTGACAGCCTCAAGAAATGTTTTCAAATGTCTTGTTTTATTAAAACCAGTCCAAAGCCTAAAGATATTCAGTTTACCTTCATATATGACATTTCTATCACTCTGCTTTGAGATTCAACATTCTGGCCATGGGACTGAGATAAGCATGCAATCATAAACATAACCTGTGTGAAGCAATGCAGCCAATCGAGATTCTGCACAATTCACTCATCCAGCGTTCAGCGATTGTTTCAAGGATGATCGGAGCCAGATAAAGCTTCTAAGCAGGACTCCCCGTGGTCGCCGGTAATGAGATCCGCGGAGGACGCTGGTACTTACCTGATAAATGGCAATATAATGCTGGTTCCAAATGGCAGGGCCACCTGCAGTAAGGCATTATGATTATTATTGTGATCCGTCTCTGCCTCGTTGCCGGGAGCCTTTCTCTTGTGGGAGGACGTGAGTTATGGGACGGCATGGATTAGACGTCCTGTTTATCAGAGGCTGTTTGAACGATGGATGTGTGGGGAAAAACCAGAGCGGATGTAATCATTCAAGGATCAATACGGCAATATGAGGATCGATATGCTTGTTACGCCCTTAACAGGAGTATTTCTGTTGATGTGGTTGTTTGTCCAACCATCAGACAGGCATCACATCTTAATGAGCTGGAGTGATGGAGTCAGAACTACAAAAGTAGGATTTTGTTTCCCCAAAAACACGGAGTTGTCCCGTTTGTGTCATCCCAGGTCTCAACAGCGACATCCTCTACTCATTGGTGGATTCGGTGGATGGCGTCTTCTCCGTGGACGAGCACAGCGGCGTGGTGAGCCTGGAGCGCCCCCTGGACCGCGAGGTGCAGTCCACGTACGAGCTGAAGGCCCGCGCCAGCGACCAGGGCTCGCCGCGCCTCTCCTCGCTGTGCCAGGTGGTGATCTCCGTCCTGGACATCAACGACAACCCTCCGGTGTTCGAGCACCGCGAGTACACGGCCACCGTGTCCGAGGACGTGGAGGTGGGCACGCAGCTGCTCCGGGTGCAGGCGGCCAGCCGGGACGCCGAGTCCAGCGGCGAGATCTCGTACGCCATCATCAGCGGGAACGAGCACGGCATGTTCAGCGTGGACCCGCGTTCCGGTATGTGGCTGCTTTTTTATGCATTTTAGGCATTATATTGGAAATCCTTTAAACAAACGTGATGAGTGTTTTTCATAAAATATCAGAATTTTAACATTAAATTTGGTTGCTGATGATATGTTCAAGGACTGTATGTAAAGAATGTATTGTTGATGTTTTTTTTCGGGAGGAAGGAAATGTGTTTATCGGGTTTGTTTAGCTTCAAGGACGGACACACAATACGGATGATTTTGTCTCCACACAGCGAGTTAGACATCAAGATGTCATGTTTGTTGAGTCTCCATGTCTGCATTCCTGCCGTTATCATGGCATCATGCTAAACGGCTGTGGGGAAGGGATGACTCACAGGAGTTTAACCCTCAGCATCATCCTCACGTTGCCTCTCTGACTGTCTCTCGGTCCTCAGGCGACGTCTTCGTCATCGAGCCGCTGGACTACGAGGCCTCCCACGAGTACTACATCACGGTGGAGGCGACGGACGGCGGCTCGCCGCCGCTCAGCGACATGGCGACCGTGAACATCAACCTCACCGACGTCAACGACAACAGGCCCGTGTTCAGCCAGGACGCATACACGGCCGTGGTCAGCGAGGACGCGGAGCTGGGAAAGACTGTGATGGCGGTGAGAATCAGTGCTTGTCGTGTAGTTACGACAGAGCCGCATGCCGGGGGAAAGCCACTTTTAACTTTCCTGCCAGTTCACCTTCTCACTCGTTTCCTCCCTCGCAGCGTCGCTGCCCGTTCCTCACTCCAACACACACATCTGCACATGTGGAAATCACCATCTGGTGGCAGAGCTAAATGAGGACCAATGTTCTTCATGCTCACTGCACCGCTGTTCTCACGCCTTATCTGACACACATGCTCACACAGCTTAATTGAAAGGCATTCGACTCATTTAGCCCCCTCCATATCCAAGGCCTTCTCTCCCTCTTCTCATAAAACATGTCTGCTTATGGCTATTTATCGGTGTGTCTAATGAAACCTGAATATGAGTGATCCATCACAAACTTAGACTTAATACCTGCCATTGTCTCATAGTTGTAAATCCTCCCTGTCTGCTGATTTCCCTGGGGATCCTTTTCAATATGTGACGGTCGGGGGGTTTTAAGACTGTGTGTGTGCGTGTGTGTGTGTGTGTGTGTGTGTGTGTGTGTGTATGATGTTGGGATTATTTATTATCAGTTAATCAGCTGATTATTGTTAAGCCTCCCTGCCTATAATCCCAAACCAAAAGGTATTCAATCAGTCTGCAGTGATATAAAACAGCATCTGAGAAAAGAGAGAAACTGGGACAAGAACACGTTTGGTATTTTCCTTTGAAAAATTACTCAAAAGATGAATTTGTCAGTTTAGCATTGCAATAGGGCTTCAGAAGCTCCTAAAACGTGATTTCCTATCAGAGCATTACTTCTATTTCTCTCTGACAATAAATATTCATAAATAAACAGCAGTCGCTTAAACTGTGTGGGTGTGGTTTTCAACAATACACCAACATTCATCAGATTTGAACTCAAATCGATGCATGAAATGATATGACCTCATGTTTTTAGAGTCCCCTTAAAATGAAAGTAAAAGTTAAGCACATTTCTTCCAAACGTAGTAAATTACTGTGTGTTGGCGCAGGAACCAGTGGATCAGTTGGCATGTCTGATCTGCTTGTTGTGTTGATTGATCCGTAGGTGATGGCCGAGGACCTCGACGGGCCTTCCTACGATCACGTGCGGTACTCCATCGTGGACGGGAACCACGGCAGCCTGTTCACCATCGATCCCGTCCGAGGAGAGCTGAAAGTGGCTCGCCAGCTGGACAGAGAGCGAGTAAGAGAAACGGCACACAATGCTGACTGTACACATCAGAGTTTAATCCACTGAGGCGAACTAATTGCACTGCATGCAGAATCCAATCAGAATCATGTCAGGCCTAATAGGGAAGCTTGTTTACTGATCGCGGCTGCATTGTTGCTTACAAAAGCAGCTTTGAATGCTAATTCCCTCTTCTCTCTCAGACTTCAGGGTTCACCCTGACGGTGGTGGCCTCGGACAACGGCGTGCCCCCACTCTCCAGCACCGCCATGATCAACATAGACATTTCAGATGTCAACGACAACCCGCCGCTCTTCTCCCAGGCCAACTACAGCCTCATCATCCAGGTGAGAGCAGAGGGGAGAGGGTTAGTGTGGATGGCTGATTAGAGGTGGAGAGGATGGGGAGGAGGTGGATGGAGAGGGAGAAAGAGAGGGGGAGGTGCAGAGGGGGGGAAGTGTAGTGGAGATTAACGGAGAGGAATAATGGGAGACCCGACTAGAATGTCAAGAAGCAAGCAGGAGGTTGCAGCAGCAGAGGTGAGGACGGGGGAGAGAAGGTGGTGAGGGACTCAGACAGAGGCTGCATTGAAGTGTAAAATGGAGATAAAGGAGGGACGTGATGAAGAGTGGGAACGTGCAAGATGCCGAGCTGATGAATCGTTAAATGGAATAAAGGTTTAAAAAAGAGAGAGAATGAAAAGAATGAGACATACGTTTCATTTTGGGAGATCAAAAAAAAAAAAAAAAGATTCCAAAGGAAGGATAACAGATGATTCCCTTCCAATTCTCCTGTCTGTGTAGAAAAACTGGAAAAACCAATTTAAAAGATAGCGTGAGGAGGAGGAGGAGGCGCAAACATCGTATGCAGCTCAAGCACTTCAGGATGAAACATTGTTTTTCCTCTGCATAGAAAACACCTGACTGGCTTTATTTGACTGTCTATGGAGGCTTGATCAAAGTGAAGCACCAAATCTGACTCAAACAGAGGAGAGAAGAAAGCAGGAATATCCTGAGTTGTTTCAGAATGGAAGTCAGGACAGAAGGGACAGATCTGAAGGGACACATAATACTTAAATTATAAAACTGACACTTTTTCACTGAGACTCATCAGAAGCCGCGCCAAGGCGTGGACCATCTGTTGGAGAAGCACAGCTGACAAACCAGCACCAGTTTAATAAAAAAAGAAGATAAAGTCATCCGGAACTGAAAGAATGAGGCTATAATCAGTATTTTTATATCAGCAGTGGATGGGATGACGTGCTGTGTGGCTTTCCACATCGGAAAGCTTTATTTATTTGATGTTTCATACAGTCACGTTTTCTGTGGGTGCACATCTCCGACGTTGTCAAACTATTATAGATCTGAAGAGCATCAGGTGATCCTCCTCCTCTCATCACGAGTATTAAACCCGCCTCTCCTCACATCCCACAGGAGAATCGACCAAAAGGCACGAGTGTTCTTCAGCTCAGCGTGACGGACCGGGACGCGTCCCACAACGGCCCGCCGTTCACCTTCGCCATCGTGGACGGCAACGAGGGCGAGGCGTTCCACATCGATCCGCGGGGAGCTCTCGTGGCGGCGGGGGCGCTCAGCAGGAAAACCAAAGAGCACTACCTACTTCAAGCACAGGTGAGTCACAGCACAGAGGCCAAAGCGCAGTGGAGAGGGTGTATTGATTTAACCGTCAAAGCCGTGGCAACCCCATCTATTTGTCTTTCCCTCTTGTGCCTTTCTGAGCCTTTTTCTCTTTTACCCCCAAAGCCAATGTTTGGTCTTTCCCATCTTTTAAATACGTTCCAAACACAGCTCATGCAAACAGCTGGGAGAGGCTGAATGAAACAGGCATGCCATAAAGCTGCTGCATCGGAGTGCATCTCACAGGAGAATCGTAAATCAAAGACGTTTGCTTTGCGTCGGCATGATCACGCGTGTGTGTGCCGGGTGTTTTGATGTGTCACCTTAGAGGGAAGAAGGGAAAGAAGGAGTGGGCAGATGGGATATGAGATGTAAGTGTGAGGTCTTGTTACAGGAGATGCACACTCAGTTTAGTCATTTTCTTCTTCATGCAGAACTGTTTCATCCACGCAAAAGTGTTAAAATGCACCATGTGTGGATGTTTCATTGGCTTTATTCTGCCGTCAATGCAGCGTGTGGCGATGCCGCTGACTTAGAGATATCAGTGGAAGACCTTGAGTGCCCTCTGCTGTTGGAAACGTGATAAACAGTGCACTTCCTCCCTCCCTCTCCCTCCCGGCCTTCAGGTGTCAGACAGCGGCAAACCTCAGCTCTTCTCCGCCGCCTTCATCAGCGTGCGCATCATCGCCGAGAGCGTCTTCCCTCCCGCCATCCTCCCGCTCGACATCTTCGTGACCACCGCCGGAGACGAGTACCCGGGAGGCGTCCTGGGCAAGATCCACGCCACCGACCAAGACATCTACGACACCCTCAACTACAGCCTGGCGACCGCGTCCTCCTCGTCCTCGGACCAGAGCTCCGCCTTGTTCTCGGTCTCCGCCTCCGACGGGAAAGTGATCGCCCTGCGGCCGCTGGACGTGGGTCACTACTCGCTCAACGTGACGGTGACCGACGGCCGCTTCACCACGGCGGCTGACGTCACCGTGCACATTCGCCAGGCCACCCGCCAGGCTCTGGACAACTCCATCGCGGTGCGCTTCGCAAACATTGCCCCCGAGGAGTTCATCGGCGACTACTGGCGCAACTTCCAGCGCGCTCTGAGGAACATCGCCGGAGTCCGGAGGAGCGAGGTCCAGCTGGTGAGCCTGCAGCCTTCAGAGCAAGGCGACCTGGATGTGCTGCTGGCTCTGGAGAGGTCTGGAAGCCCCTACCAGTCTCAGGAGGTAAGACAGCCATGAGTCCATGTTGATGCTACCAAACTGTTAGTTTGTTATTGGGCTGCTAGTGATCGCCGATCAATTATTTAGCGCAGAGGTCTCGTTTTTTTTCAAGCCAAGGTCTGGCTTATAGTGACACGGTGGAGGGAGCCCCTATTACATATCATATAAAACTGTGTTCCTTATTAAACCATTAATAATGTGGAGTGCCGGGTATAACTTTGTAATGATGGATGCTAATACAAAGCTAATATTGTCTATACAACATGATATTGAACAAACAGGAAGATTGATATTTGATTATTCTAGGTCGTATTCAAGTTAAGGTGTATTATTTGAAGAAGCAGTAGCTCTGCTGACCCCCTAGGGGTCCTGGACGCCCGGTCGTAGATCTCTGATTTAGTCGATTTAATGACTAATGATGTTGTCTCCAGGTCGTCTTCCATAAGCTGAACTCGTCCGCGGCCGTGATCGAGGAGATGACGGGGGTCCGGATCGTGCGGGTGGTGCAGAAGCTGTGCGCGGGTCTGGACTGCCCGCTGACCTTCTGCGATGAGGTCATCTCCCTCGACAAGAGGGGCGTGTCCACCTACAGCACGGCCCGCCTCAGCTTCGTCACGCCGCGGCACCTGAGGACGGCGACCTGCCAGTGTGAAGGTGAGCTCTTACTACTTCTACTTTATGTACATTTACTGCTGGAGACTCCCGTCCTGAGCGAGATGTGTTGGCGTCTAGGTGGCAGGTGTCCCGTGTTGAACAACCTGTGTGACAGCCACCCGTGTCCCGAGGGGATGGAGTGTGTGGCGGACCCCAGAGAGACCACGTACAGCTGTGTGTGTCCAGAGGGCAAGAAGGGCAAATGCTCCGGTAAGATCCCGCCTCTTGATAGCTCTCATCCTCGAGCCGTCTCCGGCTTCTTCTTCTTCTTCATGACGCTGCATGTTCTTCTTACTTCCTGTCAGACGGCCACTCGCTGACGTTCGGCGGCAGCAGCTACGTGAAGTATGTCCTGATGGAGAACGAGAACAAGGAGCTGATGAAACTGTCTCTGAGGCTGAGGACCTTCTCCAGCCACGCGACCGTCATGTACGCCAAGGGCACCGACTACAGCATCCTGGAGGTGTGTGTGTGTGTGTGTGTGTGTGTGTGTGTGTGTGTTGCTCAGCCAGTGCCTCTCACTCTGTCAGCGTCTTTCAAACTGAAATGATAACCTCGCTTATCATAATTAAGCCGAGATTGACTGTCCGCCTGCATTTGGAGTCTCTATTACTGTTTCCCATTTCCATATTCCTCCAACCAATCAGCCACGCTGAACGGTTCAAAAAGGCATTTTAAAAGGCCTTTTTCACATGAAGGACGGTGGGAATGTGGTCGTGGGTTGAAAAAAAAAAAAAAAGAAATCTCACACACCCAGCTATTTTGGTACTGGGAGGGAAACAGAAACATTCCTTTTCAGTCTGTGTGGTGCAGCAGTCTGCATGCCAGACTCCAGACTCCAACCTGGCCGGCTACAGCTCTTACTGTTGGGCATGTAAGGCTTTGATACCTCCCAACTGTCTTCTTGTGTTTCCAGAAGTCATATATAAAGATGCTTTCCTGTAAATCAGCTTTGCTCTTAATCGAGATAGGATTTAATATGATTTCACGGCATCGTAACACAACTGTGATTGATGACGGTGTCAGACGTTGATTTATAACTTGACGATGCAAGAAGGGAAGTTTTAATGTTGTGTGTTAAAGAAGAGCAGAACCGATGATTCTCTTCTAACTGCTCCAGATCGTGAACGGCCGTCTGCAGTACAAGTTCGACTGCGGCAGCGGGCCCGGCCTCGTGTCGGTCCACAGCGCTCAGGTCAACGACGGCGAATGGCACACGCTCACGCTGGAGGTGGACGGCAACTACGCCAAGCTGGTGCTGGACCGGGTGCACGCCGCCTCGGGCACGGCGCCCGGCACCCTGCGCACCCTCAACCTGGATAACAGCATCTACTTCGGGGGCCACGTGCGGCAGCTGGCCTCGGCTCGCCACGGGCGCAGCCTGCCCGTCACCAACGGGCTCCGCGGCTGCCTGGAGGCGCTGACGCTGAACGGCCTGGAGCTGCCCCTCAACACCAAGGCGCGGCGGGCGCACGCCGTGCTGGAGGACATCGTGGACGTGAGCCCGGGATGCGCACTCGCACCTGTAGAGAGTTGTTCCAGCAACCCTTGCACCAACGGGGGGAGCTGCACTTCGCTGCCGAACGGAGGTGAGATCGGCTTGACTGCATTTTTAGTTGCCCTTCTTCTGCATGCCTGTACATTTTCTGCTTTGTGGTTTTGATTGTGCACTAATGTCCTGAGCTGATCATGTGTTTCTGCCTAAAGTACAACTGAAGAGGTTAAGATGGCCGTCTTTTATCATTAGCTCTGCCAGACCTCTCTGATGTGAGTCTGTTGTTGTGTTAATTTGCTTTTCATGCCAACTCAACACTTCTGTTTCACACGAAACACCTGCCAGCGGTTCAGGGGGCAGAATCCCTTTTTACTGTAAAACATCTGCAGAATCAGCTCAAATGAAACAGACAGTGTGGAAAGCACGTCATTGTACCAATGTGAACCATTAGAGGAGAAATGATCAGTCTTTTCTCCCTCTGCCTTTATGCTTGGCTGACCTTTACCTCTTTTATGAGACACCTCCGCCCCAGCAGTTCCTTCCGGACCGTCTTGGATTTGATCATTTACATTTGAAAATGTGTGAATTCCACAGGCTACTTCTGTCAGTGTCCCGCCTCTTTCATGGGCACCCACTGTGAGATTGGCATAAGCCCGTGTGCCTCCAACCCCTGCTTGTACGGGGGAACCTGCGTCCCTCGGGCAGACGACTTCTACTGCCAGTGCAGAGGGCAGTACTCCGGACAGAGGTACGAAACCCGCCTGTGTGGAAATACAAAATGGGAACATCATTGATGCCATGTTGGAAGGATGATTTTGCACAAAGTTAGACAAAGGCAAAATTCTAAATGTATCCTTTTTACTCCTCATTATACTGCTGATATTCAAATGAATACTTACATTTAAAGTTGCATAGTACTTGGATTTTTAACCTTAAGTCTGGAGGAAGCTGCGTTTATGAATTCTATCTATTATTACTTAACATCAGAGTGCGTCTTGCAGCAACATAAAAACGTGGTCCAGGAGGAAGTCTTCGTGCATGTTTGTTAAATCAAGCTTGTTTTGAATGCAGGTGCCAGCTGGGGCCATACTGCAGAGACAACCCCTGTAAAAACAGCGGCAAGTGCATCGACAGTCTGGACGGTCCGGTGTGTGAGTGTGAAGGCGGTTTCCAGGGCGACAGGTACGTATACCTTTACGTTTCAAGTATCTGCAACTCGACGAGTCCGATCTCTGGCTGAACTCTGACGTGTCGTCCAGGTGCCTGAGCGACGTGGACGAGTGCATCAAGAACCCCTGCGTCAACGGCGGCCACTGCCAGAACACGTACGGCTCCTACAAGTGCAACTGCTCGCTGGGCTTTAGCGGGCCGGTGTGCGAGCTCCGCGCCGAGGTCCGCAACGAGTTCGTCTCCACCTCCTGGAACATCGGCCTGGAGGAGGTGATCGGCATCGTGGTTTTCGTGTCCAGCATCTTCATCCTGGTCCTCCTCTTCGTCATCATCCGCAAGAAGGCGTGTCGCCGCAAGTCGAAGAGCGGCGGCGACGACAAGCACCTGGGCGGGTCGGGCATGCCCCACTCCTTCCTGCAGAGGCCGTACTTCGACGTCAAACTGAACAAGAACATCTACTCGGACATCCCGCCGCAGGTCCCCGTGAGGCCCATCTCCTACACTCCCAGCATCCCCAGCGACTCCAGGAACAACCTGGACAGGAACTCCTTCGAAGGCTCCGCCATCCCGGAGCACCCGGAGTTCAGCACCTTCAACCCGGACTCCGTGCACGGACACCGCAAGACCGTGGCCGTGTGCAGCGTGGCGCCCAACCTGCCCCCTCCCCCTCCCTCCAACTCCGTGTCGGACAGCGACTCCATCCAGAAGCCCAACTGGGACTACGACTACGACAGTGAGTTAATGACCTGTGTTCCAAAAGACTGTTATTACCACATTTTGAAACATTCGACAGCTCAATCCTGTCGTGGTATTCTGGGTAACTGCTTTACGGGAGCATTACCTCATCATCTTCTTCGTAATAACGTAATTTTTGTGCTAATTAGAGCAAAAATAGAGGCAGTGTTTATTTGGCACATTTGTGGTTCAGTAATTACGAGTTAAACCAAATGATATAGTTCCTACCAGGAAACCAAATTCTGATGTGGGAGTGATTTCCAAAGTAAATTTAAAGAAAATTGTGGTTTTACAAATGATAATCAGGGCTTAGCCTCAGGCTAACGGTGTAGGACATCATTATTACCTCCACCAAGGACTGTGTTTGTGTGCTGCATGGTCCAAGCAAGACTCATTCTCATTTCCATTATTTCTCACCTATAGAAACTCTCTCCAAGTGCTCTTCTCGTATGTAATATGATGCTGCATATATGTGTAGAATGACACCAGAAAAACACGTTTTATGATGATTTTCACCTATTTAAATGTAGATTATGGATTTGTTGCACATCTGTAATGAAAGTCAGCCAGAGGACACTTTTTTTTACCTCTCATACATGTTCTCAAACTAAACGTTGCTTTCTCCTCCAGCTAAAGTGGTGGACTTGGACCCGTGTCTGGCCAAGAAGGAGGACAGCGCCTGTCACCCCTACAACACCCGGGGCAGCATGTCCGAGGTCCAGTCCCTCAGCTCCTTCCAGTCCGAGTCCTGCGATGATAACGGTACGCTGAGGGTTGAATCTCTTGCTTCTTATTGTATAACACGTGTATGAGATGTAATGCAGCACTTGTGATGATGCCTGCCAGGTTTTAACTTCATATCTCTCCGATTGTTTTAATGAAACTCTGTTTCTTTGCATGCTCAGTCTGGAACGGTGGCCTCTGAAGTCACATGTTTGTTTTCCCCTCTTTCTTATTGCTGCGGGGCTTCAGCTCCCATATGGATCAAATCAGTCCACAGATCCAGAACAAGGTTTTAAATAGGGGGGTCCAGCCTGTAAGTCCTCAATCACTCCCGGTACAGACGGAAGATATCACAACTGGCTCTGTGTTTTCCCCCGGGGTTACAGATACCTAACGCTCAGGTTCACGAGGAGTTTGATGACTTCTGCAGTCTGCATTTTCTTTTTTCATTTACATGCATGCCTTTTTTTTTTTGTTTGTCTCTTTTGTTTCAAAACGTAGCTGAGAAAGGATGTTTAAAGCCAGAAGCGAGGAAGATATCACACGGGTATACACGTTCTACGTTGTGTTTATTTCCTCTTCATATCTCCCTTATTGCCCCCCGTGTCATCACTGGGATATCACTGCTCATAAGTCATCAAAACCTTCACAAACGAAGCCTACCGTTAATTAAAAACAGACTTTATTGTTTGTTTTCTAAAAGCAACACAATGAAATGTGTTTCTATCCCCGGGGGAACTCCACTCGATTCTTCCATCTGTACTGTCAACGGCACGTAGCATCTCAGTACGTCGTTGTTGTGTTTGCACAAAAACAACAGTCCCAAACCCACCATTGTTGCCCAGCCATGAACCCCCCCCCCCCCCCCCCCAACATTCAGTGTCAACACGTAAAAAAAAAAAAACAAGGACATCCAGCTTGTGTTCACTTCCACCACCATGTGTGTGTTTGTTCTCCCTGATTCTCATCACTTCCACCCACTCGCCCTCTCTCCTGCCTCTCAGCAGCCTCATAGTGACGGTGATCCGCGTGTCAACGCTGCTGTTGACACGCGGAAGGAGAAGGTACTCCTTTATTGCTTCCCACCTCGTTCTGTCCTCGGGGTCGGGAAGCGTCATGTGACCGAGCTGCCGTTGTCTTACACTGACAGAACTAATCCCTGTTTTTTTAGATACGGCTGCTAATTAAAAAGTGAAAATTAATCAGGCGCAGTCTTGTTAGCCACCTTTCTGATTCTGCCCCTCAAGACGTCGGTTTAAGAAAATGGCATAGCTTTAATCAACCTGTCACTCTCATCATCATTATTGTCTCTCAGTGTTTCATTGCCTTCCATTTGTGTTTCTCAGCCGATTGTTTCTCTCTTCCTCGAGTTTTAATGTGACTTCTTTCTCTCTTTCTCCTCCTCCTCCTCCTCCTCCTCCTCCGCCTCACATAAAGAGTCTTTTTTGGCTCATGATCTCAAGAACCCAAGAGGTGACGTTTTTCTACAATCTTTGTGTTGCCTGGTGTTTGGTTGGTGTTCCCCTCGATCCCGCCCCCTAACCACTAACCCTTAACAAGCTTAACGAGGAGGGTTAAACCTGAGGCCCAGCTGGGTGTCACTGAGGGCTTTCTGCACCGGTGGCCTCTGAAGGCGCCCTGTAGGATTATGTATCACCCCTAAAACAGCCCCACGCATGGCTTTGATGCTGGGACATTAAAGAACATGTTAATCCGAGCGTTATGCCACCAAAGATTTGGTCGGTAACTAACTACTTCACTGACGGGATGGGAGGCGCTTGTGTGTGTCTGTTTGCTGCAACAGTTGAAATCTGAACGTTTACTGTATGATAAAGAGATGTAGTTATGTGTAAATATGATTTGTCTGGTTAAGTGGTGGAGGGAAGGCAAAGATCAAAGATCATTTATAGATATTTAATAAGTAAGGAAAGGTGAAAACGAAGGGTCCAAACAATCCACTGGATATACTTTAAAGACACCTTATAAAATAAAATAAAATGTTAACTAGTTAGAAAAGTAGTTAAAAACGAACATGTATTTGTGGGATACAACATGATATAACAGACAAACAACAGACAGAAATAAGTGATATGTTTTACCGTCTGTGAATATGTCTGCAGGGTGCTGAAAAGCTGCTCTCACGGCGTTTTTAAGTGTCGACTCATCGTGTTGGTGTGACGTGTTTCTGTTGCATGATGTGTTTTTTTTGTGTGTTTTTTTTAACCTTAACATGAATGTGAATAGCTTTATAGCTGTGTGTGAGCAGCAGAATACTAATGAGTGCGTCTGTGCTGTGGGCTCTTCCATCCTCCAACAGGATATCACTGGGACACATCTGATTGGATGCCAAGTGTTCAACTTCCTGGAATCCAGGAGTTTCCACAGTATGAGGTTGTGGAGTCGCCCGCCCCTCTGTACAGCGACCCGAGCGCCATCGACACCGACTACTATCCCGGCGGCTTCGACATCGAGAGCGACTTCCCTCCGCCGCCGGAGGACTTCCACGCCAACGACGACCTGCCGCCGCCGCCGCTGCCGGAGTACGGCGACACGCTGCGGCCCTCGGGCCGAGATTTTGAGCCGTCTGCGGCCGGTCCGGGGGGCCAGGCTGGGGTCCGCCAGCGCCCGGCCCTGCCTCAGCTCTACAGCCTTAACCAGTACCTGCCACAGCACTCCTACCCCGGCGACGGGGGCGACACCGAGGGCCCCACGTCCACCTCGGGCGCCACCACCCCGGCTTCCACCATGGGCACCGGCGGCTACAGAGGGGGCTACCCTTTAGGTTGTAGTCGGGACTTTGACTCCTCAGCGCTGGACAACATGTCCATGTCTCTGTACACATCCACAGCCTCCTGCTCGGACATGTCGGCGTGCTGCGAGGAGTCCGAGGCCATGATCAGCGACTACGAGAGCGGCGACGAGGGCCACCTGGAGCGGCTGGCCATCCCGATGCTCGACTCCCAGCAGCACACTGAAGTCTGACACTGGATCCAAACAAAAGTGCCTGAACCCACAGCTCCACCCCTCACACCACACCCACACACACACACACACACACACACACACACACGAATGAGTGTAAACACAGGGGTTGTTGAGACTGGTTGTGAAGATCTCATGAAGCTAGAAGAAAGACTGTAGCATCCTAACATCTGCTCGGTCCAGCTCCTGATCCATCGCTTTAGGCCACCGTCGGCACCACAGGAAGAGGATTGGCCGGTGGGTCGACCTTTCAACTTGCAACATGAAAAGCATCATGAGTTAAAAAAAAAACAAACAAAAAAAAGATGATTCACAACAGTAATTTTCTTTCTTTAAATACAAACCAAGCAAAATGTTTTTATACAAGTCCTCATTTTCAATGTAAATTTAAATGTACAGTTTTGATTTCAAAGTTTACTAGGTTTTGTAGATATTCTATGCTTTTATTTTCAACAAAAAAAAAAGAGTTAAATGGTGTGACATTATCAGCCTTACTGTGCTTACGTTCACAAAAAAAAGGAAACGTTAAAAAAGAAAGAAGAAAAGAGCGTGGCTTTTCTGAACACAGTGTACTCGTAAAGTTTATCGTCTCCCGCTCATTTCAAAAAGGGTCTTCAATGAACGACTGCATATTCTTGTTGTTTTTTATTTGTTTGTTTGTACATTTTGACTTTGGAACCTCTTTATTTTTCCACCAAGAAAATGGGACCCAATATATTTATAGTGCAGAGTTATCCATGGACACGTGACTTTTTCAGGTGTCTGTGTGTGTGTGTGAGCAATGCTATGGTCTTGTTAAGGTTTTTATTGAATACTGCCACAAGCTCACGCTTTCCTACTGGCAATAAATTATTCATAAAAAATATCCCGGCTGTCCGCGTGCAATCATTTAACGGCCTTGAGTGAACCAAGCAGCTGTAATAAGTGATCTGATTACGATACGTTTGTGCCGTAGCGAGTATTGTTTTTCAAATAATTAACCCATCAGTTTAGTTTCGTTGTTGAAAAAAATGTATTAAAGACAAAACCATTAACCGTCTAAAATAAACCTTTAAGTTTCAGCGAGGTGGCGCCCTCTGTGTCTGAAAAGCAAAGCCACAACTGGAAGTGCCTTAGACTTGCATTCTGTCAAATGACCAGCAGGGGGCGAATCCTCTGCTTGTAAAAAGAAGTTTGATCATAAGTTGATTTTTTTTAAATCATTTAAAACATTTTTAAATGTTGTAAACATTAAGTTGCTTTCAAGTTTTCACAGCCGGAGAATATGTGAGGCTGAATCTGTCGACGACGTGTCGAATGTTATGATTTGATGGAATATTGCAGAAATAAAATACATGGGGTCTTAATTTTGATTGTTTCTGCTCTGTGTTGACATCATTAACCTTGAATGAAGCTTTGGGACGAGCTGATAGCAGAGTACATTCAGTGATTTCAGACTCAGGACAGATTAAATGAATACAGACACTATAAATATGCCCCATAATAATAAAGCAAAAGCAGGATTATAGACACGTTTTGTAAATGTCTTATTGTGAAGAACAAAAGCAGAACGCCACCTCTTCGTTGACACATCTACACAGGTGCGTCCCGTTTCTCTTGATGGCCGGTGTTTTTCCACGTTGATCGGAGTCCACCTGTGGTGAATTGAGTTGATTAGGACACTGTCTATATAAGGACTCCCAGCTGACATGAACATCAGAGACCGAACCATGAGCTGCAAGGAAAGGCCTGCAGAGGCTCAGTGACGAACCAGAGCCTCTGGTCTGAAGGAATCAGGCTTTAACAACAATTGACCCCCAAGCAGATAGGCGAGATCATTATTTTTGGGGTGATGCTCTGAATGCACCGAGTTAATGCTGGCAGCTTCAGCTGTATCTAATGGCGATAGCATCATGAACTCTGAGGCCCGCCGTGCAGTCGGGCAGCTCCGTGTCGCCTCCTCCTCGACTCCCGTGGCTGCTCGTATCAATAAAACCCCGGTTGTGTGTCTCACACTAACATGATCGCTTCCTCCGGGGCCTGCTGCATCCCCACACAGTCTGAGCTCTGTGTTTGGCCCCTGCTGCACTTCCTCCTGGGCTCGGCAGTGGAAGCTGACCTTTTGACCTCTCGCTGGCTGAAGCATCTATCCTCGGCCTCCAAACGCTCCTTAAAATATACAGTGAAACACTTCTAATGACACGGAGGAGTTTCTGGGGAGCGAGTCCTCGATGATTAACGGCACTCTGAGGATTTATTCGGAGAGCGTTCGGGTTGCCATGTTGTGACAAAAGCATGTGTGTGTTTCTTTTTCCATCGGGAAGATCCCTCCAATGAGATGATCGCACTACAATCACATCAATCTCACACACACACAGTTCAGCAGCAGACTTGATGGATAACACACATGCTCAGTTAACAATAAGCCTTTAAGCTGCAGTTGCACATCTAAGTCATTAATAAAGTGTCATTGATTTCTCCATCTGTTCTAATCTGTCAAGCGTGCCGCGTTACGATAATGTGAAAGAAATATTGGAAAATTCACTTCCTCGTGTGGGACCAGTTGCCAGGCAACCAACAGACACTCACAGTAAGCAACTGTTCCGGGCTAAGACATGAGCACTGAAAACTATGTTTGTTGTGATATTGAAGTTTCACGGAGCTGTAACTTCAATATTGGTTCGGCTAGCGTAGCCCTATGCTAGCTCTCCAGGGAGTTGCAATGACAGATGGGTAATCTTCTGAGCCTTTTTTTGCTCCCTTACGGTTTAGAAAACTCTGTGCAGCTGTGAGTTGGGTTTTTGTACAAAATAAATAACAAAGACTCCTCTCTGGTTGTATAGAAGTCTATGAGAAAATGTACTTCTTTGGTGGCAGCGAGCCTACTAGCTCTCCGGGGTATAGAAGTCATGAAAATGGTCTACTTCTCTGCTGGCCATCTTGTGGCGACTCCTCTACTGGTTGTATAGAAGTCTATGAGAAAATGGTCCTACTTCTCTCTGCATAAACAAAGACTCCTCTCTGGTTGTATAGAAGTCTATGAGAAAATGGTCCTACTTCTCTCTGCTGGCCACCAGGGGGCGACTCCTCTCTGGTTGTATAGAAGTCTATGAGAAAATGGTCCTACTTCTCTCTTGATGTATTATCTCAGTAAACATTGTAAACATGAGTTTATGGTCTCAATCTCTAGTTTCAAGTCTTCTTCAATCCAGCATGATGTTCATCAAGTACATTATGGTCCATCTATAGTCCAACAGACCAGAAAGCAGGGGATGCTTTAGGGGGCGGGGCTTACCTGCTGATCGACAGGATCAATCCTTCACTCTTCCACAACATGCTCATAACGTATTGGCCAAAAACAAAGCTAAGGTCATGCACCCTTCTCTAAGGCCTCATAAGAACGTGGTGCCAAGGTCAAAGGTCACGCTAGTTTAATGCCTCTCCCGTTTCTCCCGCTGCACGTTGGTCAGAAACATGTTTCACACGTGGAGTGGAAGCCAAACTCAGCCGTTGTTGGCATTCCAATCACTTTGCAGCCACTCATGTGCTGCTTCATCTCATGCTCGGCGGATCCAATTAACTCTGGAAAAATGCACCAGATGTTCTTCCATTAAATAAATTAATATTTTCATACCTCTTAATGCATTATTCATGCTCTGGAATCACGAATGCAGCACTGTGGGGGGGAATGTTCTGCTTCGTGGGCTGTGGGATTAGCTTTCACTTTGGGAGGCTGGGAGGCTGTAATACCGCCTGGAAACCACAAGATGGCAGCACACGACCGCTCATAGGAGCCTGAGGACGGACGGTTCCAAGAGGCGAACCCGGCGGGGCGGCCCAATGAGACACGAGGGGGCCTCATGAAATGATTTCACTCAGTGGATCCTTCCGGATGAAGACACGCCAATCAGCCAGAAACGCTGATTCATGGATCAGCTGGTATGAAAACAGTGATTACACGATTTAAGATCAATCTTCACCCACACTGGTCTGTCTCTCTGTCTTCTGTCTGTCGTCTCTCTGTCTGCCTGTCTTCTGTCTGTCTGTCTTCTGTCTGTCTGTCTGCCTGTCTTCTGTCTGTCTGTCTTCTGTCTGTCTTCTGTCTGTCTTTCTGTCTGTCCTCTGTCTATCTGTCTTTTTGTCTGTCCTCTGTCTGTCTGTCTGTCTTTCTGTCTGTCTGTCTTTTTGTCTGTCCTCTGTCAGTCTATCTGTCTGTCTTCTGTCTGTCTGTCTGTCTCTCTGTCTGCCTGTCTTTTGTCTGTCTGTCTGTCTCTGTCTGTCTGTCTGTCCTCTGTCCGTCTTTCTGTCTGTCTGTCTGTCCTCTATCTGTCTGTCTTTCTGCCTGTTCTCTGTCTGTCTGTCTGTCTGCCAAACAGCTACAATTATTAAATGAAAAAATACTTCCATATACCTTTTTTTAGTTTTTTAGTTTATAGTTGTGTAAAATAAAACATTTTATTTCTAGTCACTTTCTATTTTATATAGCTTTTGTATAGTTTCTAATGTATGTTTAATGTATAATGTATGTTCTATGTATGTTATTGCTAGTGGATGCTTGAATTTCCTTCGGGATCAATAAAGTATCCATCTATCCATCCATCCATCCATCTATCCATCCATCCATCCATCCATCCATCCATCCATCCATCTTTTTCTTACTTTTTAAAAATGTTTTCATGCCACTCACGTAATTCTCAAAACTTTGTCTTGCAAAGTGTTAAAGTAGTCCGTGTGATCCAGAGTTTTTGACAGCCTGATTAAGTTTTGCATGTCTCGAATTATGATCTGCTGTTTGCACAGAATGTGTGCACAAAGGCTGGTTAGAAATGCAAGTTGAGTTCCTCCCGACAAAATGCAAATATGAAGTCAAATCAAACGGAAGTGTTTGAAAAGCGGAGCTGCTGGAAGCGTGGAGGGTGATTAATGAGAACGTCTTTGTTTAAACGTGTCTATACACAGTCTGGAGAGAAGAATCTGCCCAGTCATTCATGAGAATAACAGACACAGATACGTCTGACGGACACAAAGACAGTCGGAGCTGATATTAACGTCGACCCACCGCAGCTGCCTGACCCGACCTCCTTCTTCACGCGGCAGCAGGGAAACGTTGGTCTGAGCTGGATCAAATATCTGGATGACATGTTTCACTGTGTTTTTACAACTGTGCTGAACAGGCATAAAGAAAAGTGGAGTGTATTAAAGAGGCACAGCGGGAAGATCAGATAACTCGTGATGAGATGATGTTGTCAACTTGTCCACTTCACATTCAACAACATTTTAAGATACGACGTTTTTAAGTTCCAGAGAAGTCCCATTTTTAACAGGAAGTCTGGGTTATAAAGTGGAGGAGTCTGAGAGGGGGGGGGGGCATTCACTCGACAGGGACAATCATGTTACGTTCAGCCTTTATGGGGTTTTAGCCAATAAAAGTCCCCCAACTTGATGGAAGTCCAGATCACTGGAGAGAAACCCAATCATTGGTTTTAAAACGATACCAATCCCAACACAACACATCATAAACACAAATCCAAACCCAAATCACTGGAAAATTAGCTATTTGGGGGAAGAGAGAGAGAGAGAGAGAGTGTGAGAGAGAGAGAGAGAGAGAGAGAGAGAGAGAGAATCCATTAAATGAACAACAACAGAAACAAAAACTATATTGTCTGGCTCCATTCATGCCAAAGTAAACCAGTTACTGTATTAACTCATCTGTTTGTGCATAATCATGTGCCGTGAGAATAACATGTGAGAGAGAGAGACACAGAGAGACAGAGAGAGAGAGAGACACACACACGCAGAGACCACTGACCCCAATAATCCTCTTTCTACCAGCATACACATCTCTTTTCCTGGGTGGAGCTCCGCTGTTGTCATGGCAACCGACCGAGCGGTGGTGATGGAGAAGGGGGAGGCGGAGGAGGAGGCGGAGGAGGAGCACCAGCAGATAAAAGCAAACACTCTTGTTTCTCTGTGGGATGTAGTGATGAGCAGCGAAGCAGCAGAGACATGCCGCGGCCGTGTCCGGACTGCACTCATTACATTACGTCTGTCTCCTCTCCTTCATTTTCATGACAGCTCTCTGAAATGAGTGTGTGTGTGAGTGTGTGTGTGTGTGTGTGTGTGTGTGTGTGTTGTGGGTTCCTCTGCCCTTTCCCTCCACCACAAAACACCACTTTTCTTTCACTCTCTTTCGTCGACCACCACCTCCTTCTCCACAAAACTAAGGCTCTCCAACCTGTTCCTCTGCCTGCAGCAACCTGCTCATCTGGAGAGTGAAGCCAAGGCTGAAGTGCCTTAAACTTGCATTCTCTCTGCTGGCCATCAGGAGGCGGCGACTCCTGGTTGCAAAAAGAAGTCTGATTACAAGGAAGTAAACATTGTAAACATGGTCTCAATCTCTAGTTTCAAGACTTCTTCAATACAGCATGATGTTCATTTAGTGAATAATGTCTAATTAATTAATAGAAGATGTTATGTTTTAGGGCGTGGCTACCTTGTGAATGACGTAGTTACCATGCTATCAGTGCAATTAGCTACCAAGATGACTTACTCCAAGATGGCGAAGGTCAACATGTGGAACTGGAGGCTTCAAACCCGGGGGTAGTCATGGTGACGTCACCAGCTCTCAGCTGACCTGCTGGTTTAGAGGGGGATCTTTGGGAGTGCATGATTTTAGTTCACTTTTATTCTGTTTTTATTTTGTTTTTATCTTTTGTTTTACTCTGTAGCACTTTCAGATCCTTCTTAACAATGAAAAGTGCACTGAAGATCAGAGAGATTCTTCAATGTGCGCTGCAGTTTTCAGTTTGTGGCCGCCATCCGTGTCCTCAGGGCTATTATTACTAGAAAGTGTCACCGCCACCTACTGGCCAGGCATGCATACTACAGCGTTTTAGCTCCATTTTTGGGGATCCGTGTGCATGCAACAAACAATGACGTCTTAGCAACATTTTTATAAAACGCAAAGGGAAATGTTCCCATCTTTTAGAGAGTCCGTCGTCATGTAAACGTAGCCTTAGTTACGCTTGTTACGTAACTTACGTAGGTTGTATTTTTTCCCCTTTCCACTTCCTTAGTGATATCCTCGCACGTGCTGGCTTACGATTTCCGTGGGTTACAAATTCCAATACATGAATGTATCATAGGACAATGACTCATCAGATAATAATAACATGAATGAAAGTAGTGCCTGGTGGAAAATCGATGCTAAAGCTCGGCTTTGGTTTGTCCCGATCGGTGGCGCACGAGGCAGGTTGACAAATGTGTCAATGCTGGCCCCAAAATAACTGGCAACCGCTGCCATGGGAACTGCCCGCCCACATGCCTGAAGCTCACATTCTGTTTCCTCATGTCCAAACAAGGTTGGATTCTTCTTTTGACGAAAAAAAAGGGAAAAAAAAGGTGGCTGAAGACTCACAATCCCCAACTTGCAATGGATGCGACTGGTTTTAATTGCAGCAACTAACATCTTCCTGTTAATGAAAATGTTAATTAAAGTAAGAAAAAACAACACTTTTATTAACACACTGTATTGGTTGAGTGTTTCTCAGCTCTGATGAAGTGGCTAAAAACACTTGTTCTGCTGCTCAAGCTTCTTTTTATCGTTTAAATGACACTCGGAGATTCAGTCTGTCTTCTCTCCTGATCGAGTGCTTCTACATGTCTGCGGTGCTGTCTCACTGACCGCTACTATGCTTTTGGTTTTCTGTCTTTAAAACAAAGAATTAACGCACAGTGTGCAAAGATTACAGCAGTTGAAGGAGAAGAACTCGAAGTGGAGAGACGAACGGAGGGAGACGACGACCGGATTTTGCACGAATGCAATTTATATTTCACAATAACGAGCTCTTTGTTTCGTTTCTTTTTTTTTTAAACGATAAGACAAAAAGGAGAAGGAGGATAAAAGGAGGTTGGAAAGGCAGCTGGGGGATTATCACGGCGTCTGTTGAGTAACATGGTGATGTTATGAGGCGCTGAAAAAGGGAGAAAAGATGAGAGAATAAAAGGCAAATTCAGGACTTCATCACTGTGTTGTACTTGCAAATCAGTGCACAAATATTAGGAGTTCAATGCAAATTCAAGCATTCAAATAGAAGCACTCAGGCTACTTATTTATTTAAACATCTGGTTTTGTCAGGTTTTCTAGTTTAGCATTAGCAACTGTTGAATAATGCAGCAAGGCTTCTTTTTTTTTACAGCGACGTTCGAGGACACAGACAACACATAAGAGTTTGAATAATCACATGAACAAAAGAAGGATTCATTGATTTCCTTTGTTTGCATCAAAGCATATTGACGATTTGATTTGTTATGGGGAAGGTGTGACGCGATGCATGTCGTTAATCGGCTTAAAGGACGGCGTAATCTACGATATTGGTGTCCATCAGTGGCTCGTGGGCCGGCCGGCGGGTCGTGACCCGGAACAAGGGGCGGCATCGCGGTAGGAATCGATGGGGACGAGTGGAGAGACGATGCTGTACACCCGAGCAGGAAAATACGGCTTCAACGAATACAAGAAGTACTTTATTAAGAGGTTCTTTTATAATCCCTGCTGCAGAAGCCTGGCACTCGCGTCAGTTTCAGGTTCTTGCTCAAGGACACCTAGGCACCTCCCCCCCTCCACACACACACACACTTCCTCTAAAAACTACTCAAGTAATTGTTTCTTTTAGAATCAGAAAAGGTTTATCAGAAAATGCCGAATATGTTTTCATGAGGAATTTGTCTTCAGTGCACACGATATCTCCAAACAATAAACAGTAAAGACTGACAGACAGCACTGTTGTCTTAAGGTATCCTCGCTGAACAGATACTTCTTTACTCCGAGGAACACTTGTTTCTATTTTTTCGCTCTTACTTTATTGGCAATGTACTTCTTTTAAGATGCTTTGGACAAAAGCGTCTGCTAAATGCCCTAAATGTAAATATAAATGTAAAGAATAAAGCAAACTGAAGTCAAGAACATAAGTCAAAGTAACAAATAAAATATAACTTTACTACAACCTGTAGTACTGTGCAGTCTTTTGAAGAGTGTCCAGCAGATGAAAATAAACCATTTAATTATGAACAAACTGTCATTTTCTGAGACATCTCATGAATGGGCTGCGTGTGCGTGTGTGTGTGTGTGTGTGTGTGTGTGTGTTGGGGGTTGCGGTTGACCCACTTATAGTGAACATCATTAACAACAGCATAATAGCCATTCTTTGTATAAAAGCTCCACCACCCTTTCATCATGCTCAGTGTGCATCGTGGGGATGATACCGAAGCCAGTGATAGAATCCACGTTACACACATTAAATCATATTTATTCAAAATAATGCAAACGTGTACAAATGTAGACCTCTTCACCAATCTGGGACATTTTACATGTGGATTATTTAAAGAGGGAATCTCCTGCATGTTTGTTCACATATGGCTTATTTTAAATAAAGGTTGAAATACGTTTGATTGTTTTTTATTAAATGGATAAAACATGAATGATTCATCCAAATGCTAATGAATGGCGGTCGCGGAGCAATGAATGAACGGCAATCCGTTATAAATGACAAGAAGCAGGACGCGCTCCCGACTCCTCGCGTTGCTGCTCTCTGCCGCCAGGTGGCAGTGTTTCCTCCTCCTCCTCGTCCCCCCTCCCCTCCCCCCCACTCCCCTCCAAAATAAAACCTCTCCTCTCGGACTGTTTGATCACATGCGGGGAAGGTTTGAAGTTGCAGCTTCGTGTCACACACGCCTGCTGCCGCCGAAGTGAATGGAGAAGTGACACCGGCGACCGGAGCGACGCGCGGAGCTGGTCCACGGAAGCCGGGTGAAGTCCACGCTAGGGGGGGAGAGTGTGTGTGCGTGTGTGTGTGTGTGTGGAGGGGGGGGAGACACAAGAGACAGAGAGGATGAAGATGAAAGCCGCGGGAGGCTGTAGGATCCCTCCAGCAGCGTCTCCGAGACCCGAGACCCGCTAGGAGACGACTTTTAGGGGAGGAGAAAGTTCCGTGTACAATGGTTATAAATGGGTCTCACCTGAACAGCTCCGCGCCGGACCCCCGTGACGCCGCCTTCAGCCGCCCGCCGTGGGTCACCACAACTTTGGGCTGCTTCCTCATCTTCACCATCGTCGTGGACATCCTGGGCAACCTGCTGGTCATCTTCTCCGTGTATCGGAACAAGAAGCTCCGGAACGCAGGTGAGGCGAAAAAGTCAAGAGGGCGCGCGCGCGTGTTAAAAAAAACAAAACAAAACAAAACACAAACTCACGTTTCAAAGTGTAACGAGCGCTCGCGCGGTCACATGAAAGGTCGCTGATTGTGAGTGACTCAAACATCTGTATCTGTGTCGTTTTATTTGAACGGTTAATTTATGATTTCCGAGCCGCCGTGAAGTGACATCAAAGCAGCTTGTCAACAGTGGGTTTTTTTTATTTTTTATTTTATTTTTAAACGCTGTAAAGTTGAATATCTGCTCATACTTAACGACAGTGCGAGTGTGATTCCTGCTCCGTCAGCGTCGGTGAGCAGCATCGACCCCTGGAGCAGACCAACGTGGAGACAGAAACACTATAGCGGCGATTATTGACGGTGAAGCCGCGGGGGAACCCCACCACACCACCCCTCCCCTCACTATAACGCGGGCTTTTCCTCCATCAACCCCAGCCAGCAGATTTCAACTGCATCTAAAAAAAAAAAAATGACGATGACGAAACGTGCGCGCGCGCGTTTTTACGCACGCCACTCCACCGTGAATTTAATTAAGATTAAAGCTGTGGATTAAATTGTACCCCCCCCCCTTCCCCCCTGTGTGTGTAAGATTTGACACAGTGTTTGTCTTGCTAAGTGAAAGTGGCGAAACGCTCATAATGTAATAGAGAGGAGGGGGTCCTGCTGAATGGCAGCTCCACCGTCGGCTGTCATCGTGCGGAGGAGCTGTTTGCAGGCTGATTCGCTAAATACACTCCTGACATTACATTCCACTCAGGAGACAATGTTGGAGGTCAGAGTGGATTCCCATCATGTGGACGGAGAGACCGTCACACACATCATAATCAGATAAAACACACTAAACAACACGCAGCCAAGCTCTCTCTGAAATTGCAAGAAATGTGGCACAAAGAGGAGAGGTGCATGCAGGGAACTTTTCCAGTGGTTCTGTTAATTGGGACCAATTAGCCTCAGTGTAAGCAGGTCACAATGAAGCAGGAGTTTAATCAAATTAACTCATCCTGTAATGGTGTGTATGTTTGAGCGTCACATTATCGTTAATAATCCTAGTTATTTATAAGGATTGCTGGATTCCCGAGGAAACGTCTGAGGAGGCCGTGATGGATTTTAAATGTATTTTGGGGAGAAGGGGGCCGGTGACGCGGCTCCTCGTTCATGCCTCTGAAGCGTATTCGCTGCTTTTCCATTCACGCTCCGAAGACGCGCATGCCTAACTTAAGGCTCCCGCAATTTCCCGTTCGATGAGGCCATTTGCAAATCGTGTCGGCAGACGTATCGATCGGCATCAGGAAGCGTTTCCATTCATACTCGACTGCTGGAATGTTCGGCGGTCACAGCCTTCGTCTGCCGGGGGTTTGATAGCTCGGATGATCGTTTGGCGGGCTTAAAAAACCGCACCGATCCTCCTCCCCGGATTTAACCGCCACATTTTTCTGTCCACAAAGAATTCAATTTCCTGCAGTGGAATAGGTCCAACTCCCCCCCACAAACAAAAATACAAGTGGGCATACGTTTTCTTGGCGTGAGCTAAAAAGCTGTGAGAGATTGCACAGCAGTGGAACAACAAGAGGATAAATTAAATAACGAGTAATGAAATGGGCTCAGCGGTGAACCTGGCAGGCGTTGTGCTCGCGTACCGCGGGGCAGCAGCGCTCGCCGCCTCGGCGTGGCCAAGAAGCCCGACGTCATGTGCACGAAAAACGGCCTTTTGAGCGAGCGAGCGTGAAGCCAGCATCACATGGTGAGCGGTTTGAGCTGCGTGGCTGGGAACACAATCAGCGCTGTGGGCTCCGCTCGCTGCCAATACGGCATATTAAAGGTACCTGTTCTGTGGGAGATAAAGGCCTTCTTTAAATCCCAAGAAAGGAACAGATGCCAGCAAGCAGCACTCTCCACCGGCTGGATCTGGCAAGCTGCTCGTCTGCAGTGAGACTCACGGAATATAACTTGATGGTATTATGGGTGTTCTTTTTTTTTTATCCAACAGAAGAGAATATGAAACCCTGAAACCTGCAAAGGGCTGGGAGTTGATTCGATATGATAGTTTAGCATCTTTCAGTGCTATCGTGATGATAATGTGATGTCATGATAAGAGTTCTGTCTGTCTCAGTGTGTGTGTGTGTGTGTGTGTCTGCAAACACAGTCAGCGTATAGCTGGGAAACCTGTGCAGGTTGAGTGTCAGTTTTCACAGGTCAGCAAAATCCTTCTAATGAGGCCCATCAGAAAAACGCAGGACTTTCACCCAGGAGACCTCAGTCCATGAGCACAAAACCGAGTTTTCTGTTGTCATCAATCAAGCCAAAGCACATTTTTTTTCATTGCTACACCTCACCAAATAGCGTTCTGTTTGTTTTTTTGTGTGTTAAAAACTGCGACTGATGTGGGAGAAAATGCGTTTCCCTGGAAACGTAGATTGAGGTTTAGCTGTATTGGAATGTTGTTTTGTATGAAACAGGGTGTGTGTGTGTGTGTGTGTGTGTGTGTTTTCTACTTGAGTCAGTGAAGAAGAACAACACACAGGTGGGTCACTATCGGTGTCACACCGTCTCTGTTTTTCTGTTTTTTACTGCCGACTCCTTCTGATTTCAGGGTTGAACTCGGCGGCGCCTATTTTTCGAGCGTGACGGAGTTCATCCGTTTTTTTTTTGCGAGACTTCATTATACACCTCCGTCGCAGCGTCATTACTGTCAGCGTAATGAATATTTTGAGCCATTAATGAAGAATTAAGCAGCATTTGTTGGAGTCTCCATTTAGGTTCCTAAGTATCAATTGGCTTGGTCGGGGCATTTCTAAAAAGGAAATTGGCTCAGCGCTGTAGAGCTCAATAAAGAGACGACTGTTGAAAGAAAACAAATCCTCTTCTGTAGATGTTGAACGTAGAGGTTGATTTTGAAGACCGTTTTATTCTCATCATGAGGGGAAGTCGTTTGAAAGACTTGTTTTGTGAGGAACTGTAATCCTTTCGCCTCATTGGGGCGCACGCATCCAAACATATAGATTGTATGACGTGATAAGTGATGTAACTGGGGAACAATAGGTTTCATTGCTGAGGTCGGAAAATGTTTTTATTTTCACTTTTTTTCATTTTTCCTTCCTCGAATGTTTCATTTGCTTTTTAAAAGCTCAGTTCCTCGAATGATATCCGTTTCTCATTACACGCAGCGACCATCTGCACCACCTCCCACTTGAATTGTTGCTTTTTTTATTTTGAAAAGTAACCGGGATCATCTCATTTAAAGTGGAGAACACACATAAAATGTACCAATGTTCCACTCTGGGGTCGCCTAAAGAAGGACAGCGTGATGGGTGCAGAAAAACTGAATGGGTCACGAACCCTTTATATTTTTTTAATCACCTCTAGATGAAGAATTCAGAGACATGCATCTTTAAAAGACGGTTGCAGCACTGTCGGGTTACACGGCGTAATGAATCCTCTGCCTGCGGTGTCGATGTCGGCCGGCTGCGTCGTGTGTTCTCACCTCGATGACGAGGCCGCCTCCTTGTGAACCCGGCCCCCATTGGCTGAGACGGCTACAGTTTCACCCCACAGAGCACAGCGACCTCAGTTTTGGTCGCCCTGTTCATTTTGTTGCCCGTCTCCCGATCGAATCCGTCAACATGTGTCTTATTTAAGGAGGACATGTTCTGTTGTTCCCGTACAGAATGACGTACGTGTGAGTCGTTTCTCCGCGCTCACCTTTTTAAAGCTGTAATCCTGAAGGTTTTGGTGCCAGCCGAAAGCTTTTAATGTGAAGCAGGTTGACTGTTTGCATGAGCGGTTTAACGTATACCAGCTAAAGGAAGCCGTAAAGAACATATGCTGACCATACATGGGCTGAAAAAGCGAGGATTGGAAGTTGGGAGTTATAAAGGCGTACGTATACGAGGGTGATTTGTGGCCTCCGACTCGTTTGACTGCAGAAACCCGAGACCTGACATGCACTCATGCAGAGAGGAGACTGTACATGAGTGCCGTTAAAAACTTCTTGAAACAAAAATGGAATCTTACGAATGCCACATTAGCAACACATTCTTATTTGTTCTCTGTCGAGTCGTAAAAACACACACAGGGGATTTGAATGTTTCCCCTTTCATGTGTTTTCGAGGCAGATTTAAGTGTTCTGCAGGAGATGAAGTCGGCCTCAAAGCTCAACGTTATTAAAGAGGCCCTTCAGAGAAGAAGGCCACAGGTTAGAGAGCACGCCTGCGTGCTGAAGTCGACATAAGAGGCACTGTACTGTATCTGCTGCCAAGACGTCATTAGATCATAGCCCCTCGTATAAGAAACAATCTGGGCTGAGGGTCGTGGATGTGTTGTTTTCACCGTGATTGAACTGTATTCGACTGTATTGTGTGTTTATCCCAGAGTTCTTTTCAAATTTGAAAGAAAAAGGTAATGCAAACTGTAACTTTATTTAGGTTAAGCCCTGTATTTGGCGCCGGACGTTCCTCCTGTTCACGCCATGCTGCTGCCCACGGGGTTTGTCGTGTTTCCGCGGTGATGAGCATCGTAGCGGCGCAGCGTGGCGGAGCGGCTTAACGCTATCAGAACCGGGAGAAAAGATCTCGGTGGGGAGGAAAAACACGGACTAATTGGGGACCCACAACAGCCAGCAGATCACGACTTTGCAATTAATTTATAGTCCGCCCGAGCTGAATAAATGAACATTGAGTGGGAGAGGATAAAGATTTCCTTCTTTCACTCATGAGGCACTTAACTCCCAGCTATAGATTAGTTAATGCCCCTGTTGTCAGCGAGGACACGGAGATAAAAGAAAAAAGGAGCGCCCGCGATCGTACCCTGAGGCTGCTCTGCACCTGATAACTTACAGTCGGCATTAACCCGTTTTCTTCTCAGCGCTCCTGTGTGTCCCTAAAACATGGAGAAGTACTTTATACATTTTAGTTACGCCTGGCCTCGCAAGATCTTTTGGTGCTCTGCAGACGATTAAAACTCCAAACATGAGATCCCACACAGATCTAATTAGGCAGCCGATATATACAGTATGTGCTCCTGGGATGTGTGCACGATGTTATCGTGTGTTTGTGTTCCGACCTTATCCGGCTTGTTTGCTGCCGCCTGCTCACTCTGTGGCGGTACATGATAGTGGAGATAAAGACAAGGGAAGGGAGGCAGCAGTCTGTCACATGAAGCTCAGCCGAAGAGACGGACCATTCACTTTGGGATTCACATTATCGCCGTGCGGGATTTCTGTTTTTATAACGCTAATATCTGCAATCTTGTGTCTCTTTTTCGATTTGACCACGCTCTTTCAGACTTGGCTGGTTGACCTGGCGTCCCGCTGGGTTTTGGGCCTCGTCTCAGGGTCATCAGAGAAAGGACAATTTGACCCGGCAGCAAATGCTCATTTTGACGTTCTCTTTACTTCTTGGCAATTTTCCTCCAATTTTTCTGATATGTCCTGGATTATCTGTCCACACAAAGCCCCGCCAGCAGTAATCCATTCTGTATATATGGTGTTGCGTCTGCTGGATGATAAGAATGTAGGCTGTGTGTTTTTTTTTTCTCTCCACATTTCTCCTCGGAGAAAACACCTTTTTTTTTTTCTGTTTCTGTTTCTGCCGTGTAGCGTTTTCACATTCCCTACTCGCCAAGTTTTACGCCTCATCTCAATCTCCCACCTTCTTTGTACTCCCCCTCCCTCCCGAGTTTACTCACCCTAACACGCACACTCAATGTTTTTTTGTTTTTTTTCACTTAAATTTGACCTTCCGGGCTTCATCTTCCATGACACCCTGTCTGTTTGCATCACTCTGATCCAACACCCCATCGTTCTCTCAGGACGTTACGTTGTCAGACCGCATACCTGGAGAGGAATTCTGCCAATAGCACTTTCAGATCAAACCGGTCAGGCAATAAGACGGTTATCGCACACAAGACCCCCCCCCCGTGGATTCCAGATTACATTATGGCCAAGTGGACAAAATGAATCACGCTTTATATTTTACAAGTTTAACAACCATCAACTTGCAGTGGTCGAATGAACGAGCGGTGTTCTGGTCTTCTCCATGGCGACCCCACCCCCCTCCTTGAATGTTTCCTTCCTCTGTCTGTCTGTCTGTCTGTCTGTCTGTCTGTCTGTCTCACACCCTCGTGGATAGAGTGTGTTTTCACTTCAAAAGGAAGATATAATGACTCTATAAATACTTATACATAAAAGAGAGCGTATTTGCAGCCATTTAAGATTCCATCCTCACCACTCGCAGATCCTGCCCCTCCCCCTCCCTCTTTCCATGCCTCCCCTGTGCTATTTTTAATCATTTACAATATTATACAGTGAGAACTTCTTTCTGCTTGATGGGAGCTCGGGATGACGCACATGGGAAGCTTAGGGCAGTGAGATCAAGTAAAACCTAATGCTCATCCGAGGGGAACTGTGCATAACACATGCATACTGTAGAGTGCTTACTGTAGAGTAGTAAGCATTTGATTACACACATGCGTGTACACACATGGGGGGGCGGCGGCGGCGGCTCAGAGGTTAGAGATGCTGGCTGGTGATGAGAAAGAGGGGCCAGTTTGAATTCCAGTCAAGAGAATCGAACAGGGGAAGGTGCCCTTGAACAGCACTTTGGTCCACCGTTGCTGCTCAGTGGAAGACCGGAGTCGGACTCAGCAGCTTCCAGCTGTGAAGGCGTCAGGTTGCATGACTGTTAAAAAAAAAAAAAAAAGCGAGGCGCTGATGAGAAAGGAGGGGGAAAGAAAGAAAAGAAAAATGCGCAGGGTCATTTTTTTTTCTGTCATTTTTGTTATTAGAAATAATGGGTTCACCCAGCGGACTAACAAGAAAACAGCTCAATCAGAAAGCCTCGTCACCCTCATTCAGTTAAATGGCATGTAATGATGATTATCATGGCAGACACATGAATGCCATTTGATATAACCCTGGAAATCGCTAGTATTCAGCCTTATCGGGCCACTGTGTCCGGGTTATCACTCAGACACAGCAATGTTCTGCAGTCACACTCCAGATGATGGCTTTGTAGGGAGTGTATAGCATTTTAATAATAATCCTGAGGTCAGAAAGATGCATGTAGTCATTGTTAAATGAGTAACTACGTTCCAGCAAAGCCAAGGTCTAAAGCAGGAAAAACAACAAAGTCTTTTGTTTGAGATCATCTCCAAATTCTTGATAAGAGGTTTTGTAATTTGGGGAATATGTGCGAGCTCAGTGAGAAAATAAATACAGGGTGTTTTAAATGGTGAGAGTTTTGTTGTTAACGAGTTGAACAGAGTTTTGCCTGACCATTAAATCTGTATTTCATGGACACTCGGGGCATATTCGTCCCTTCAGCGTGCACAAGAAAAGCTTTGTTTGGATTTCCCCCTGAAAAAAAAACGTTTGTTTACGGGACATTAACAAGTCCACAACAGGTAAAGTAGAAGACGTCAGGAGAAGCTTTAATATCTTCAGTAAAACCTTAATAACCAAACGAGCAACTTGCTTTGTTTGCTTCATGTCCCTCAGGAGCTAACGTGAATGTTGGATCACGTGAATGTTGGATCACGTGAATGTTGGATCACGTTCATCGACTTGACACAAATGAAAGCTAATGTGGCTCTGTGCTTTTTTCCCCGGATTGCTATTGTGTGCTAACGGCCGATGCTATCATCGACTGCTTGTTTGAGGAAACAGCCACTCATCCGTATAATTCCGTCTAATCACCGATGGATATTTCCCGTTATAAATCTCTATCATGCAGCGGGAGTCCAATTCGGTTTTGCTTTGTCTCTGTTTTGCATCACTGAGGAGCGCTTAACTCGATATCCACTGAATGCAACCGCCTTACAATTACAATTATTTTTCTAAATAAATAATAGAAAGCAAGATTTATTTCTTAAATGTGATGACAATATGGACTTAAAAAGTGTGTTTTCTATCTACAAACATGCCTACATATTAATAAACTCTCCCTGTTGAACATATGTCCCGCCCCTTTTCACTCTGTTCCAATAACAATCAAGAGAGCAGAAACTCAGTCAACTTCCCCTTTTCCTGTTAAACTTCCACACATATGCTGAAGTTGTTGTTTTTTAAAGGTAATTTTACTTGAAAGTCACGTTACATTGGTGTCACAATCTTCACAGACTCAGTACATTGTATTTAAGTTAGCTAATGTTAGCAAAACGTGAGCTAACATCGTTAGCCAGCCATGTCAGCCAGGTTTGCTTCCTTCTTGTTTCCATGGTAACATTAAAGGGTAGCTGGGCTGTTTGCTGATATATTTTTAGGAGGACATGAATTATCGTTAGTCAGAATAGATCAAGGCTAGCGTTCCTTTGTACATATTATATCTACGCGATGACCTGAAATAACTTCTGGTGTTATTTATGTGACGTCGAACATCCCAAATGGGAAAAGTAACCGGCGTGATGTATCCTAATGAAATCTAATACACACTGCAGCACCTGGCGAAATGGAAACCGGCGTTGCTAGGTTTCTTTTTGTCAAGGTTGTCCAACCTAGCAATGGTGACAAGGCCACAGTAGCAATGGTAAGGACCTGTCAATCACAAGTAGCCAAGTCCTATAACATTCCCCTGCTTTCTGGTCTGTTGGACTCTAAATGCACCATAATGTACTAAATGAACATCATGCTGGATGGAAGAAGACTTGAAACTAGAGATTGAGACCATAAACTCATGTTTACAATGTTTAATAAAAAATCAAGTGAGAAGTAGGTTCACTTTCTCGTAGACTTCCACACATGTCCATAGATGTTTTTTGCAACCACAGGAGCCAGCGGAGAGAATGCCAGTTTAAGGCACTCCAGGCGCTTTGGCTTCACTTTTCGGAACCGGCGGTTGCCACCCAGAGCAAAGGAGCAAGTTGTTATCGTAGAGTTATGGGTGCAAAATATAACAGTGATTTTGAAATAGCTTTTCATCGGCTAAAGCAAGTCACACTCAGCGGTGCAGAGGTGTACACTCAAGCTGAAGAGGCAGATTATGACACATTCTTCGTGGTCGGTCCTGTTTTTTTAAAGTAATTAGTTCCCTCTAATGAGCAACAGCTTAGTGTGAGATTTCCTCATCACAGCATGCTTTCCTTTAATGACCCATAAAAATGCTCTCTGTGATTATTGTCCAAATGAGTGTCTTTTGTCACACTTTCAGGAATGTCTTGGGTCCATTCCAGTGTTTTTTTGGGTGCCGTCCAAAAGCAACAGGAGTAGGAAGTTGGACGTTCTTGCCGCTCAGAAATCTACTCCAAGTCTCTCTGATGATATGCGAATTAACACCTGGCGTGTGGTACCAAGATGAAATAATCTGATGTATTTTATGGAAAATATTGCAGCATGATAATAGCGTAGGTGTGGATGATATCATCGCTTGCTTGGGGACGTTTATTAGCATACTCTGCTGACTCGGCTGCCACAGTAGACCTAATATCTTTAGGAATGGAAATTCAGCGAGAAGCGGCGTAGACGCCACGTGTCTGGTTCGTCGTGGCTGCTGTTCACTGAGTCCACTGAAGTCAAGTGGAAGTTAAGTGGTCGCATCAAAACAGTCAGTGACCGCGAATCACAGGTGAAGCGACATATAACCGCATAACTCAATAACTGAAGGGTTATTTCACTTACGGAGATGCATCACAGGCTCCTTTATATCTGCTCTGAGAGGAGGGGAGGATTTGTTGATAGTGGTGCACGAGAGCGAGTAAGGGATGAGGTCATTAAGGATGGGATTCGAGAATTTATTCCCATTTAGTGCTGCTTTCAAAATTGTCTGGTTCCTGAGAATTATACGGCTCTGATGCTATCGGCTCCTCTGTCGAGGTCTGTTTATCGCCAAATATGACTCAAAGTTGTATTAAGGGATTTCTTTTTTACAGAACACAGAAACACAGCGTCTGAGATAATCCTGTTAGCATATAAATGCTTACTTAACATCCAGCAGGACACAGAACAGCATTATCATTTTATCTAATTGCTGTTTCTGGACCCCTGATGGCTCAACGCTTAATATTTACTTTTAGTTGTTTGGACCAACAACTTGATCTTTATCTTTGCTAGATTCTTGATTTTATTTGCCAGAGAGTTGTTCACTGCTGTACTAGCAACCGTTTCACATTATGCCGTCTTAGTTTGGCTCATTGTTCGTGTCAGTAATCTGTTATTATCCAGAGATTTACACCCATGGCTGATGAGCAAATACACAAACCTAGGTCACCTACAGAACAAATCACCTTCTTTAAAAATGCATTTTATCAAAACAATTTGTGCTTGTGATAGCACGCGGTTGATGCAAAATATATAACCACCGTAGGGAGTGTGAGACAAAGACAGTGATTCAAGTGTATCAAAGGAGTCATGAGATGACATGAGATAAGTGTATTTATCCTGGGGGAAATCGCTGTTCAGCGGTCGCAATACAAAGTGGGAATAGTGCAAATATAAAGAGTGACTATGGTGAATCTCCCTGGGCCGATGGCAGTGACTGGGACCGCAGTGAGTCGGAACCGGTATTTTCGGCGACATTAATTACTGTACTACGGCGTTAACATTAGAGTGTACCTGAATTTGATGAGGGCTCAGAAGTGATGAAGTTCTTTCCACAGACTTTGCACAATACCTGATTAATCATTTGGGATTTTTGCTGTTCAACCAACAGCCCAAAACCCAAATTTATACAAATCCTTATATTTACGATGCTCCAACAAGGGAAAGTTTGGCGTTTTTTTGTTTGACAAATGTGAGTTTCAGCTCTCCTCTCACATACAAATTTGAAAGGCAACTGACTGAAAGAAACTTTAAAAGTTCTTACCAGAACTTATCAGGGAGGTTTAGCTCAGGAGTTAGAGCGGGTTGGCTGGTAATCGCAAGATTGCCGGTTCGATCCCCGGCTTGATACCAACATTTTGGTACCGGTACCAACAAGTGTTTCGGTACTTTTTGGTACTTTTCGATACTTTTTCAAATAAAAAGTGAACGCAAAAAATGTCATTACTGACTTTATTTTAATAGAAAATCTTAGAACAATAACATATTAATCAGCAAATAAAATAAAATACCACAAAGACAAGCTTTTCTAATGCACACAATTTTAAAAATGTTAAAATATAAATACAATAATATAATAATATAAATAAACCAGCTCTATTTTTTTCTTCCAGAGCTACTTTTGTTAAGAGTGAAGGGGGATGGCGCTTGCTTTTAGCACTGAATGTGGCTTTTTTTCCTGAGTAAATGACCTGTCGTTCCCTGAGCTCAGTGTGCAGGTCTGGGTTCTTGTCCTTTAAGTGTTTGGCTAAGTCGGAGGTGTTTCCGCTGTTAGCCATGCATGTTTTAAACACCGTTTACACAGTGGTGCGTCGGCGTTTACTGCCTCACTTTGCGCATTTGTTTTAAGATAAAGTATTGCCATATCGCACTTCGCGGCGCTGGTTTGTCCGCAAGTTGCGGCGTGGTGACTGTTGCAGCAGCCATTCTCCTCTCCGTGCTTCTCTCGCTCGCGCTCTCTGCTCTCTCCAAGCTTTCCTCCTGCTCCGTTTGTTGCTACCGTCCACGCTGTTCGCTAACTTGCTAGCGGTTTCCTCCGGCTTGCTTGCTTTTTTCCTTTTATCTCCCCAAGCTGCGGCTCGCTCCTCGCTCCTCTCAGCTGTAGTTACAACGCGGTGACGTCACGTGGCGAGTTCGCTGCGCTGTTGCGGCCTGCCGGCGGCGCTACAAGTACCGGTCCCGTCCAAATGCAATATAGTACCGTTTTAAATGCCTCAGTACCCCGGTACCAAATTAGTACAGGTATACCGTGCAACCCTACTGTAAAGCGCTTTGGACTAAAGCGCTATATAAATGAGGCCATTGACCAAGAAGTTTCTTTTTTGAGCCTGACCAGACAGCGTTGCTACTTCTTAAAGCCAGTCGGTCAAACCTTGAGATCCTCATATCATGGCAGCTAGCTGTGCTAACAGGGCTAAAATGTGGGGGAACCAGGGGCGGGAGGTGCTACGTTTCAACAGACCTCGTGGTCTTGTGAGATGGGAAAGTTACATGAACTTGATACTCGTCGAGAGACGCATGGCCTTCAGGGAGACGGCGAGGACGATGCCGGACGATGTGAACATTCCTCCTATTGCTTTGGTCCAAGCGTGTTTTGGTGCTGCTGAAACCAGGACATTAAAATTCTGTCCTCCCCTTCTTTTTGTAATGCAATTAGGTCTGAAAATGGGCTGCAGCAGATGCTGTCAATTATTCTGTGCCGAGGCTTAAATACAGTATCAGATCCAAGATGAGTAATTGATCATTCATTAATCATCTGTGTCCATTAATCCCACATGAGCTAAATCATCCTGTCAAGAGTCCAAATTACTGCCCTGCGCTGTAATTGTGGGGAAAGTTTGGTGTGTGTGTGCGCACACCTATCCCTGTCCCTGTTATGACCAATTTGATATTCCGACTGAGGACATTTTTGCAAAATGAGGTCATTTGGACGACGCCTAACTTCTCTCGCAGCTGAGGTTAGACTAATATAATAAGAAGTGGATTAGGATTCAGGTCAACTTTGGGTGAAGGGGTTGAGGTGAGACATGTAAGGCTCGGGGTCAAGGGTAGGATTACGGGCTAAGGAAGGAACGCTGTGGGTGTTTGTGTCTACGCATACAATTACAGTATGTGGCCAATCAATGGTATGGAAGTCATTAACGGGGGATCCATTGTGCTGCAGTCATCCCTCACAGCTGCACATACGCAGCGGGAATCAGGCAGGATGAACCAATTGGGTACTTGACGGTGTCAATCATATATTTTAGCTTTCTCATCTGACGTCGTGGGGACCAAAAAAGTCACAAAAATCCAGTCAGAAAATATGCGACAGGCAGACAATAGAATGGAGACTACAGCACAAAAATAAATTCTACACTTCATAAAAACTATAAAAACCTTCAGCACGTGATTCATTCTAGAACATGTGGGTTGAACCTCTGTCGTCCTTGTGGCGAACAGACAAGTGGGATTCATGTCATATCTTCACTTTATTCCTCCCAGTAAAAGTTACCTGTCAAATATGTAACGCAACACAATGAGCTCTTCATTCAACGGAATGAAATGACACTTCAACACAACCAACGATATTAGCCATCAAATCACACTTCGGGCTATTCACGTACCGATGAGACATTCGTTGTGTCCTTCAGAGAATCAAAATGCTCTCACCTACATGTTTTTGACTAGTTCAGTTCAGTCCCAGATATATTTATTTATTACTATGAGTTTGTTATTCATGTTGTAATCACAGTTTAAAAAGTTTTACTGTCTGTAATTGTCAAAGTTTGTTCCCTTCAGGTTTCAAACTAGAGTTATTACATATGTCTCGAGTCCACCAGAGTTGAGGTCTAGTTTCAAAGTAGGTTGAATATTATTCACTGTGCTCATAGCTCTGTTTTGGACTTCCCTGCTCCACTTTGTTCATCACTTTGTCCATCTGCTGCTTGGACTTTTGCTCTGACAAACTTTTTGAAGATGTCACTTTGGGCTTTTGGAATTTCTCTTCTGGGGGGTATTTTCACTCCCCTCCCCCCCAAAAATAGGGAGATTCTATAATGAAGTTCTGGATTAGTTGCAGCCTCAGTTATCCACGCATGTTACTGAATCCGGTTTGCTTATTTATTTCCCAGATCCTTCAGCTTTAGCTCAGCAACAACAAACAGAAAGACAGACTTCCTTCCATGCCTGAAGAATGTGATAGCAATCTAATAAAATAGGAGGAGCGGCGTCTTCTGATATTTGTCCGAATCCTCCTCACTGCCACCGGTTGTCGAGGTCATTGTTCTGTCTGTTTGTGATTGGACTGGAAGAGCGATGGTTTGTATGACAAGCGAGCCGGGTGACTGATGTCGCTCTCCCAGCTGTGTTTACATGCAATGCTTATTTCCCTGTGTATTAACCGTTTGGCCCACAAAGCTTCTTTCCGCACGCAGATACAGTTTTGGCGTGCACAAGAACGCATCAGCGTATCGCCGTGCACGCTTATGTTTAAGTGAACTTTTGATCTCGTCATCATTTTTCTGATGGGAATGGCTGCACAGGATGTGCCGGGTTGAGGAGATACATGAATGTGGAAAATACGAGTGATGCAGAAAATAAGATAGCAGCAGTTTTTAATATGGGGATTAGTGAGAATATGACATTCTGTATGACTTTGAAGCAGACTTGTTAACATGCAGCAAATAAAAAAAAAAAGAAATTAGAGACTGTGTCCAAAGCTTATGCTCAGAGTGACACTCGGGGAAGAAAAAAAAATGGCAAGATAAGCTGTTAACCACAGCAATAAAATATGGCTCATCTGTTCAAAGCCCGCAAATTTATGGTATGTAAGTCTGAAAAATAGTCAAAAGATGACATTCAAAAAGTGCGGAAAGAATTCCAACTATGGCATAAGGAGATTACATTGAGCTCTGTCAGGTCAATTGGGGTCAGATAGGATGATGGAAATAACTGCTGCACAAACCAATCATATATAATAAAGCTCAACAGATTCTAAAGCTTGGCTCTGACCTCAATTTTCCATGGGAACGGCAACAATATATCAAGACATACTCACGATTGTTGGCTTTAGGACAGTTACATAACTCATTACATTACATATTAATCACCTAAACCTATCATGCAATCATTTCTCGTGCATATTATTCCGACAGGCAGCACAACAGTGGAGATATGCGCCGCGGATATTAATTGCCACTTAAATTGTACCGCGCACGCAAACCAGCGCAGCCGTTAATGTGTCACTGATAGGTCGACGGGATCATGTCGCTTTTTATGCCAAATCAAATCCACATTTACGCGGGTAGAAGGGCAGGTCTAAAAGATGGAGACGTTGTTAAAAACCGGTTGCTTTATCTGTAAAAAGTCGGATGTCGAGCAGAATAAAAGTTGTCACCTGCAGACTACGCAGGGCAACAGTTGCTGTAACCTCCGTAATCACTTCAGCAAGCATGAGGAATGTTCACGATGAGCTCCTCAGCTGACTGTTAGCAGCATAACAAGCTGTACAGACAACAGTGATGTATTATCAGCTATAACAGATGCATTAATTCACATTTTACGATTTTCTTTTTCCATCGGCATCCCAGGGCTCTCCATACTTAAACACTTAAATGTTATTTTTTTTACTTTGTTATTGTCATTCATTTTGGCAATTTGCAAAAAAAAACGCACTATTCAAATGATTATGAAATATTATATATATATATTAATTATTTAAATACTTGCTTAAATGCTTTGATTCAAAAAAGTTATTGTGATTGTGTTGCCAGTTGTCCTGCAGACATGAAGCAACATTTAGCATTCATTCGGAGGCTTGTCTGTGTCGACCTGATAGATGTCAATCTATCATTGACTCTTCTTTAAGCTCCGTTTTGTTCTCCACCAACTATATCCAGCTCTTTATCCCCTCAATGTTCTTCTATGTTTGACTAACGGGTTCAAATTCTCGGTGAATGACTATGATGACACCTTTTTCAAACATATGTGCAACACGCTGAAGGCATGAAAATCATCATCGCACATCACCCCCTCCATACAGTACGTATGTGGAAACATGGCCGCCGTCCAAGCCGGCTGACAGATGGCTTGAAGGTGCTGGTGAAAACACTGAATTCATGGTTTCAGATATCAAGCTGCAAGTATTTCACCCAAAACAGGATTCTAAAATTGTACAACAGCTGTCCGGGAAAAGTGGAACAAACACACACACACACCATCAGCTGTGCAGCATGATAAGCTCTGAACTTCCACCGTTAACGAGACCGCTGTAAACTACATTAGGTAGAAATATTAACTATCGCAGAGTCTCAGGATGGGTTTAAATCACATTTTATGGTGATATATTGTATTTCATTACTCCACGAAATATATGGTGATATACATTTAAGCCATACTTCCCTATTATGTGGCCAAGTTGTCTGTCAAAATGCTAATTTTGTTGAAAACATTAAGAGGAAAAAAAGTAACTTGTTTGTTTCACTTTAACATGCAATATAAAAGTTGGCTTTTGAAAGAAAAAAAAGCACCAAAAGCGTTTCACAGCTGGGGGTTTAAAGTCATTCTGCAGGTACTGGAGGTTTTGTTTCCATGTTTGTGAGCACTACAATAAAAGACATGTATTTAAATAAAACCTTTTTTGAAATGTGCAGATCAGTTTATATGCACAATTAACATTAACGTTATTTCCAACAGTCAGGACTTTACTGCTCAGCTCGGGTTTGCATTGTACAATAACCTCAATAACCTTGAGGCATGACGAGTGTGCTCATTTCATAATGAGTGGCAGTAACTCCTCATTAAATACTTGCTTTCCAGGGACCTAAATGACATGAATGGGATCAATCCAATCTTCTGACAGGATCAAGCTGCTTGGTAATTGCAAATGGGAATCCAAGCCACCCTGTAATTGGTTGCTGCGAGTGTGTTTGTATCGTGTGTGTGTGTGTGTGTGTGTGTGTGTGTGTGTGTGTGTGTGAGAAAGTACTTGTGTCTGTTAGTGACTTTGAGAGTGAGTGGTTGAAGGAGGTTATATGTATCAATGTTAAGGTTAAGGTTACTTTATCGTCTCATGGGAGAAAATTGTCTTGGCTGCATCAAGTCCAGACGTCACAATAAAACACATGAAATACTCCACCACTACTCGATAAATTCAAGGCATGTACTTTTTTTTTCTGGGGACCCACCTTTTAAAAAATGACAAATCATTGCGACCCGATCCATAATAATTCATATGGAAGTGAAATTAGCAAATTATTGCAGAAAATGAACGTTCAACAATTTTTGCCGCAATTGCTGTATCGCTAACTGCTGTGGTAACTGTGGTAACTACTGTGGTAACTACTGTGGTAACTGCTGTGGTAACTACTGTGGTAACTACTGTGGTAACTGCTGTGGTAACTACTGTGGTAACTGTGGTACCTGCTGTGGTAACTACTGTGGTAACTGCTGTGGTAACTGCTGTGGTAACTAATGTGGTAACTACTGTGGTAACTACTGTGGTACCTCCTGTGGTAGCTGTTGTGGTACCTGCTGTGGTAACTGTGGTACCTGCTGTGGTACCTGCTGTGGTAACTGATGTGGTAACTGCTGTGGTAACTGCTGTGGTACCTGCTGTGGTAACTGTGGTACCTGTTGTGGTACCTGCTGTGGTAACTGTGGTACCTGTTGTGGTAACTGTGATACCTGTTGTGGTAACTGCTGTGGTGACTGTGGTACGTGCTGTGGTAACTGCTGTGGTAACTGTGGTACGTGCTGTGTTAACTGCTGTGGTACCTGCTGTGGTAACTGTGGTACCTGTTGTGGTAACTGCTGTGGTAACTGTGGTACGTGCTGTGGTAACTGCTGTGGTAACTGTGGTACGTGCTGTGGTAACTGCTGTGGTACCTGCTGTGGTAACTGTGGTACCTGTTGTGGTAACTGCTGTGGTAACTGTGGTACGTGCTGTGGTAACTGCTGTGGTAACTGTGGTACGTGCTGTGGTAACTGCTGTGGTACCTGCTGTGGTAACTGTGGTACCTACTGTGGTACCTGCTGTGGTAACTGTGGTACCTGCTGTACTGTGGCAACTGCTGTGGTAACTGTTGTGGTACCTGCTGTGGTACCTGTGGTACGTGCTGTGGTACCTGCTGTGGTAACTGTGGTACCTGATGTGGTAACTGCTGTGGTAGCTGTGGTACCTGCTGTGGTAACTGTGATACCTGCTGTGGTACCTGCTGTGGCAACTGTGGTACCTGATGTGGTAACTGTGGTACCTGCTGTGGTACCTGTGGTACGTGCTGTGGTACCTGCTGTGGTAACTGTGGTACCTGATGTGGTAACTGCTGTGGTAGCTGTGGTACCTGCTGTGGTAACTGTGATACCTGCTGTGGTACCTGCTGTGGCAACTGTGGTACCTGATGTGGTAACTGTGGTACCTGCTGTGGTACCTGCTGTGGTACCTGCTGTGGTAACTGTTGTGGTAACCGCTGTGGTAACTACTGTGGTAACCGCTGTGGTAACTGCTGTGGTACCTGCTGTGGTAACTGTTGTGGTACCTGCTGTGGTTGCTGTTGTGGTAGCTGCTGTGGTAGCTGTTGTGGTACCTGCTGTGGTTACTGTTGTGGTAGCTGCTGTGGTAGCTGTTGTGGTACCTGCTGTGGTAACTGTGGTACGTGCTTTAGAAACTGATGTGGTAACTGTTGTGGTACCTGCTGTGGCAACTGATGTGGTAACTGTTGTGGTACCTGCTGTGGTAACTGTGATACCTGTTGTGGTAACTGCTGTGGTAACTGTGGTACGTGCTGTGGTAACTGCTGTGGTAACTGTGGTACGTGCTGTGGTAACTGCTGTGGTACCTGCTGTGGTAACTGTGGTACCTGTTGTGGTAACTGCTGTGGTAACTGTGGTACGTGCTGTGGTAACTGCTGTGGTAACTGTGGTACGTGCTGTGGTAACTGTGGTACCTAGTGTGGTACCTGCTGTGGTAACTGTGGTACCTGCTGTACTGTGGCAACTGCTGTGGTAACTGTTGTGGTACCTGCTGTGGTAACTGTGATACCTGCTGTGGTACCTGCTGTGGCAACTGTGGTACCTGATGTGGTAACTGCTGTGGTAACTGTGGTACCTGATGTGGTAACTGTGGTACCTGATGTGGTAACTGCTGTGGTAACTGCTGTGGTAACTGCTGTGGTAACTGTGGTACCTGCTGTGGTAACTGCTGTCGTCAGTATGCTGTATCGTTCCTTCATATTTGTTCCAGAGCCACACCCAGCTGTCCCGACACAGCCCCGATATGTATGCAACAATAAAGAAAGCTTTGTGTGGGATTCTAGCCCTCCTTTAAGAAACAGGAACTGTTGTAACCAGACGCCCTGTAGCGATCCAGCTCTCCAACACTGAGGGATACTTGTTGTTCTCGACTCAAATGCAAGGTGAGCATGCCAGCTAGAGCTCACTACCAGCCCACTATCTCCCCTATGGCCATGTACAGCTCTATCTATCACGACCCTCTCCAAGGATTTCATGACATTAGAAGTTAAAGCTACTCGCCAGTGATCATTATTTTCCTGAGGACAAGACTTTTCTTGGGGACTGGACCTATAGTGGATATATATATAAATTGGGCAGCAGCGCTTTCCATATGCGCCGGCCAAACAGCCAGCTACTCATTCAAGTCCAGCCAACTACTTTATTATATTAATTATTTTTTTATTCTCATAAAATAGTTTTGATTGATTGTGTGTGTGAGTGTGAGTGTGAGTGTGTGAGTGTGTGTGTGTGTGTGTGTGTGTGTGTGTGTCCTGCTGAGTAGTGACTTTTCTTCAATGTTTGACAAATTAAATTAAAGCAAAACAGTGACTGTTGTATGAATTGCACAGACAGGACATCCTAAAGAAGGTGTCAAAAAAATGATTAAAAATATAAATAATAATCTTATGATTCTTGATTTAAATAGTTCTATAAGTCAGGAATAGGCTGCTTATACATAATGGAGCGAAGCCTGCGAGCTAGTTCAGGCAGATAACTCGAGCCGCGCCTTCATAATCATGTGACATACCTCATAGTCCGATAATCTTCTCCCACTCACATCCTCCCTATTTGGCGGTCTATTTAAGCTATGACGTTTCCCGTGTCCCCCCTTCGGCTGTCATTGCCTCTGCTGCACGTCAGTACTGCTGTCAACTTCGTACAAACCCCTCCCACCTCCCCAGCATCCACCTGTAGGCTCCGGAGGGGGGGTTAAGATATTTACTCATCACAACCCATTGTCTCTTGTAAATTTAGCTGGGGAGTGATGAGGCCGGAGCCTAGACGCCAAACTCTAATTATGTCCTGCTGCTAAAATAACAATGACCTAATTGTAAATGTTAAACGTGAGTTGTCCGTCTGAACTAATAGTTATTTACAGACTGCAGGCTAAAAAGCACAGAAACAACATCCTCCATTACAATAATAACATGGTTACTATCCAGAAGGCAAATTCATTCAAATATGCAATAATCAATGTATATGATGGATTATTGGTATTAGAATGTATATAAGGCCAACAAAGCTGTGCTTTTATGGTAAATGTCTCTCCTGAAGGCCTTGGACATTATTTCAGAAGTTTCAGAAGATGTTAATGCATCCCTTTGTATTGGGTTCAAATGTGTCATTACAAATAGATAGAAAAGGATTGAAGATGGGCTGTCGAGCCACCTGGTCCACCTACATTTCCCTGGATTCAAAAACTGGAATGAATGAGTCATTGAATAGCCCTGATTGAAAGCCGCGAGGCTCTTTGTTGTCATCCACTAACCTGCTGGACTTTCACACAGCTATACGGAGCATAATCGGATGTTTCGCCGCCCCTCCATCTGCAGACAGGCCCTCCGTTCATGCATACAGTAGCCCTCTGTCTCCGGAGCTGGATGTGCATACGATTGCATAACCCGGCCTGACTTTCTGTTGTCTTTCTCGCCAATTCCACTTTTGTCTTTGGGAAATGAAGCAATACCTGGAAACGAAGACGTGGACGAGGTTTGCGGGGTTTTGTGTTTCGTTTATTTCTTCCCGGTTGAGTTGAAAACAATCGTCGTGGTGAGTGGGGAAATCATAAACGACGAGCATTTGTGGTGTGTCGCAGTATGAAGTGTAAATTCAATCGTCATAGGGGTTTTGTATGAAGTGTAAATTCAATTGTCATAGGGGTTTTGTATGAAGTGTAGATTCAATTGTCATAGGGGTTTTGTTTGGAGGTGGAGCACAATCAGTGGTGTTTGGGGAGTGTGTGTGTGGGGAGATACAGATGGAGAACGAAGTAGTGGTCACCGTAATACCAAAATCCAAGCGACCCCTGTGTGTCCTGGTTGATTTTTTTTAAGTCTGTCTCCTCCTATCTGGGTCAAGCCATCAGCCCCCCACCGCGCTCTGCATCGGCCAGCCTTTCACCGGCTACTCTGTAGCACTCAGACTGGAATCACCTGTGGAATACTGAGGCAGCACGGAGGGCCAGGAACCTGTTTGCAGCAGATCATTTCTGTATTGTGCTTCCATTTTGTTCTTTTTTCATGTTTTGAATCCAAGCCAAGCTCAAAAAACAGTACAAACACTGTTAAATGTGGTCATTGTGTGGAAATAATGTAATTAACATGGAGACATTTTGTCTCAAAGCCTGACGGATTTACTGTAGCATGGTCAGAATAACAATACTGTTTCGGGTTTTTTTTTAATGACCCCGTCACATTGGGTCATCCCATATTCATTATATCGGGCAAATTTCACCAAACATGCAATTCTGTTCAATTTCAACCACTTAACACACGTAATCCTAAACTACATGTTGTGATTGGAAACATTGATTGATCGTTTAGAGTTCCCGTTGAACACTATGCAAAAGAAAAATGTGTGTTAAACAATTAACATTGAACTTTTTAATTTTGACCAATAACCATTTTTTGTTGGCCCATCATTTTGGTCCAGACTGAAACATCACAGGGCATTCATGGTCTCCAGAGAATGATTCCTAATGACTTGGTGATCCCCCCCGAATTTTCCTTTAGCTCCACCAGCAGCTCAAAGTTTCCACTTCTCCTGTAAAATATCTGAACATCTATTTGTCGGATTGGCAGAACATTTGGCACAGACATTCATGGTCCCCTGATGTTGAATCCTTATGGGCTTTTCTTCTCGTGGCACACTTACTTTGTGGTTTGGAGTGTCAAATTGGATGGACGGACCTATTGAGATCTCTTTCCCCCTCGGGACGCTCTAACTCTTCATCTCCAGCCGCCATCAGTTCAAAATGCCAGTTCGTCCAACAAAAACCAACAATGTTGTCGTCAGCCTCAGATGAATGAGTTTATATTGCTTATCGGCAGATGCTCAACAAAAGGAGGTGAACATGCTTATACAAGATTCACATCAAAATCAATGTTTTCTCTACTATTTCTTTGGAGGGACCAAATTAAATGTTTTATTTACCTAATTTCAAATAACCCCCCAAAACGTTAAAGATTACACTTGGTAAAGTTAAGTCATGATTTCATTCACTCTTCATCTGAAAATGTGATTCTTCTGGAAATGTTTGCCCTGTAAAATCGAATTCTTTAAATCAAAAGCGTAGGTTAGGGTTAGAAAACTTTTTCAATATATATATATATATATATATATATATATATATATATTACCCCCAAAAACAACTTAAACAATGAATGGAAACCAAACCTTTTGATTGTGAGACCGATTAATTCCAAGCTCTCGGCCACATTGTACACCAACAAAAAGGAATGACCTGCCGCAGGAGGACTGTAAAATCCCCAAATCTCCCTGAAGTGATGGTCTGATTTCACCTTTTTAAAGGGTATCAGAAAGCACGTAGAACAAGTACGCCCCAACCTGTCGGTCTCACCAGAGTGATGACCATCGTTTCGGTGCCATATATTTGATATGTTGTGGATTACAGCTCTGAAAGCAGTACAATAACGGATTTAATAACCAAAGTAATACATCACGGCGGCTGCCAGAGATTAATCTGCAACAGCAGTCTCACGTAAACGGAGGAGGGGGAACGTGACGCACGTCAGAAGAGCCACGTCATTCGCAGGTCCTCGGTATGAGGGGGAGACCGGCGTCAGGAAATAAGCTGCACCTGCTACAGGAAAGACCGTCCGATGGGGGAGTCAGCAGGAATACCTTTATTCAAACTCCAGTTTGGGCGGGTCTGCAGGCATCGTCCTACTTTATGCCCTCCGTGATCTTGGATGGCAAAATAAAAAAGACCATGCTACATTGCATCCAGATGTATTTTAGTATTTCTCTGCTTGATAGCAGATGCTGGAGCTGAACTGGGGGAGCAGCTGCACTAATGTAAATGTTAGCAGCACCAGCAGCTACAAGAGCTGTGGCCACATGGTTCCCCCGACCCCCAGCTCCCCGGGGGGATCCGAGTACAGTATCCTCCATCCACCTGATGGAAGATAAATGTTTGCACATATGAGATGATTGTTCTGGTGTTTAACACAAATCCAGCTTTGAGTCGAGTTCATATTCACACCCGCTTCGACAAAACAGGTACATTTTTGACATCCTGTTTTGCCACTCGTGACACACGATGAGTGCATTATCAGATTGACGACATGACGTTGGACAACTTGTCTCGGGGGTTTTCTGCGGAAGACGTGACTGGACCTGTCAGGTCAGGCCACCAGCCGACATCCAGTGTGACACCACCCGTGGTGTTTTGTCATCTCTGCTCCCCGGCCGGAGAGAGTAAGTCTGCTGGACAGGTATGTTCACAACACATGATGCTCAAACTTTCCTTGTAGAGCCGTGGTTGGAAGAAAGATGCAGGGTGGTGTAGCGGGCAGCACTGTCCCTCACAGCCAGAGTGTCCCGGGTTCGATTCCTGGGTTCAATTCCCGGGCTCCTCCTGTGTGGATGTTCTCCCCGTGTGAGCGTGGGTTCTCTTCGGCTTCCTCCCACAGTCCAAAAACCTGTCTGTCTCTACATGTCAGCCCAGTGATAGACTGGTTACCTGTCTGTCTCTACATGCCAGCCCTGTGAAAGACTGGTTACCAGTCTGTCTCTACATGCCAGCCCTGTGATAGACTGGTTACCTGTTTGTCTCTACATGTCTTCCTGATTGAAGACTTCGTTAGGTTGTTTCTTTTTCACAGGTACAGCGGCGAGGTTGGCCCAGCATCGCGGATCGGAAATGTTGAAATCTCACTGCGGTTGCTTCCCAGAGCTAAACACCCACAGGACATCAACACACTGCCAATTAGATGAGCTCCTTAATCTTCCCTTAAATAAGCAAAGACAAAATACTTGAAATCTGATGTATGGAGCTGTTAGTTGAGCTGCACCAAACGTATTTCTTTGTTGTTGCATGTTTCAAATGACGCTTTGAATGTCTATCGTGACATTTTATGAAAAAAAAAGTAGTTATTATAATTGTAGATGCTGTTAGATAGCTGCTAGTCGGAACTGTTAATGAAGGTGCATGCTTCACTCCACAGCTGCCAGCAGCAGGAGAGGAAACAGTTTGACAGCATTGAAAACACAAATAATACACCATGTGAATTAAAAAAAAAAAAAAACATTTTAAATAACGTATCTTTTGGACCTTACAAAGCTTTGAAGTTATTGAAACTGGATCCTAAGAGAAAATGTTTTACCTGATCAATATCTGATCCTTAATTTTTCATCACAGGTTTACTCTCGGAGCTCTTATGTGTGTTATTCATGTAATGCACGTGTACTCGTTGTATTCCTGCTCATTATGAGTCCCTTGGCATTGTGCTGGCATTGTGCGGCGCATGGTTTTGTACCACAGACAAGACCGACAGATAGACAGGCAGGCAGGCAGACAGACAGACCGCCAGCCAGCAGTGGTGAGCCACAACAAAAGGCTCAAGGTATCAACGGAGCATCAATCAATCTGGCTTCTGTGTGAACCTCTCTGGTTCTGTGTGAAAGTATTCATGAAGACATAGTCACATACATAGTCACACAAATTAATCATAAAAAGTTCTTTCTTAGCAACAGAAAAAGCCCCTACTGTTTCAAATGTGCGCAGGGCAAAGAGAGTCTGCTAACATGTGGGTAGCTCCCCAGGAAAACCTTTCTTCCTCCGCTAGAAGAAAACACACAAAGCACATTCTTTAGTGAGAAAAAAATGTCCTTTCCTAAACATTTTCTTAACTGGCGCCGTTTGTCTTTGGAATTAAACGTGATGCTGACATTTAAAGAATCTCCTGGCGACTTGGCGGCTTCGTGAAAACGGTCGCAGTTGCTTGATGCAGAGCTCACGCCGGCGGCTCATAATGTGGCTCTCCACTCTGCTTGTTTGTGATTGGTGCTTCCACGAGGAGAGAGAGAGAGAGAGAGAGGGCGCTTGAGGTCAGTTTGTAAATCCCTTTCCCTCCTTTGCCACACTGAAGTCGGAATAAACCACTTTCACCTAAATCCATGTTAAAAGTGCTTCCCCTTTTCACTTTATTCCTCACAGTGACAAAGGAGGCTGTTGACAGATTTTTGTCTTCCAGCCTGCATGTTTTCATTAATAATGCACCGTGTGTTTTGTACTCTTGAAATAGCTTCTGCAAGAGAAGTGAGGAGATTAAAGCCGCCCAAAGTCTCATCATCCACGCCTGTCACTGCTTCATTCATAAACCTAATATCCGCAAATCCAATAGTGACCCGGGGACATAATCGCTCAGCTTCTTCATGGGACCACCTCTCTCTCTCCCTTTCTCTCCCTCTTTCTCTTTGGATAATTATTAATGCAGTTCAAGTAAAGTCCCCCCAATCACAGTTGTTTTGTGTGCGTTTTGTCACGTTTCTGTGAACGCCCCCGGGAGCTTCTCCTCCCCTGTCACAGTCGTATTTCTGAGTGAATTCCACAAGACCTCGCTAAATGCCCCCCGAACACTCTGTCACAGACAAAACACATTATATCCTCTCATTCATCAAGGACTCATCTTTATTCAGGACTTTCACAACTGTTGGCACAGTTGCCGAATCGCTGAATCATGTATGAGCAGTCTGCAACTTGGTAATGATGGAAGTAATGTTGCGAGAATGATTCGTGCGAAAGGAAAGAAAAGGTGAATCGCTGGGGGGGCTCAGTGTTCAACATCTCTGTGTGAGAGTACAAAGATCACGGTGCCGAAGACGAGGAACGCGTGTCCGAGTGCATCTTTGTGTTCAAAACAAGTAAAAATATTCCAACAAAGCAGAATCTACTAATATAGTGAAGAGTTGGTGATGCATCTTTACTCTCTTCCTGGAGTCGTACCATTTAAACTGCTGTGTCAATCACAGTGGTGTGTCATGGAAATGGATCAAGATGCTAATATGTAACATCAGATAAGTTCCCTATTGAAGTTGGAACGTTGTCTCAGGACGTCGTGCACTAGCCGGAATTAGAGCCGGACCGATATATCGGCGGGCCAATATTATCGTCCGATATTAGGCATTTTCCATTATCGGTATCGGCATTTATAATGGCCGATAAATTAATATTTTACACCCTTATAGAACAGAACAGAATTTGTCTCCAGTCTTCTTCGAAGTTATATTTATGAAGCGTACCAAGTCTTTTAATACTGGTCGCTTTGTGTTTGGTTGTTGTTATTGTGTTTTTGTTCGAAGGACTTTAAGTTTTATATCTTAAGTTTGTATTTTTATCAATTTTATTTATCAGAACTTTAATATATTTTGATATTCCTCTGTTCCGTTGTGACAATAAAATAAACTAGTTATTATTGTTAAACTGCATTATCATATTATTTTAGTGAAGACTCATAAATAACTACAAATAACTAATGTTATGGAAATCTGTTAATGTTTTGTTACGCGTTAACAAAAATAATACAAAAAAAATATCGTCCGATATATCGGAATATTGGATTTTTTAATCAACAAACATTTGTATCGGTATCGGCCTTCAAAATCCTTTATCGGTCGGGCTCTAACCGGAATAATAACATGTTGTACATTTTTACGTACATTGAAACATGTTTTTATATTATTTTGCCGTTTTATTAATGTTTGTAAAGCTTTAGACACAACTGGTGGAAGTCTTACCCATTTTAAGCGAAATATAGATACCTCACATTGTGCTGCCTCTAGTGGTTGGAACTGGCCATCACGCCCACAGTCTCGTGTTAATATACGTTGGTAAATTTCTAGGCGAGTAAAATGTCTTATAGCACAGTTTGCACCCGTCTTTGTGCCACCACCAAATTAGAATAATTTGGGATTGAAATCCAGGATATGAGATATGCATTTGTCTCGACATGTAGTGTCATTATAATTGCAATTTACATATGCCCGACACATTGAAATGCATTCATATTCCTGGGGTGTTTTTCTGCACATTAACATACATTAAAATGAGCATTCTGCAGTGCAGTGTGTTCTGCCAAGGGCGGCGTACTAAAAGGGCCTTATGTGCTTCATCTGCACATTCACACTGACCTCAGTGGCTTCCCCTGGAAACGAATGCAGTTGGACTTTTACTCCGTGGGTAATGAAATGCCCAGTTTATTAGTGCAGGCAGGACATAAGGGAACATTAGTGGATGGCTGCTCCACCTGCCGCCAACCTTCTGTACGTTATCTCACATGGAGCCTCCAGACCAACTGGTGGAAATCTGATATTCAGCTGAACACCAACACTCTCCCTTCTGTTGTATATTATCAGAACGACTTAAAGAACGGGTCGTTTACACCAAGCATTCATCAGTTGTGAGCGCTGGACGTCTTGAAAGAATATTTCTTCCTGAAGACACAAATAAATGTTGAGTTGGGTCGATGGTGAGGTTGAACTATACGTTTAGTTTAAGTGACTTGAATACACATTTGTGTACAACTTTGGAAGGAAAAAGAAAATATGTAGACAACACATTCTGTCCATATTATTCTACATAAGAAGGTGGAATGTTTAAACATCCTCTTTTTAATGGAATAGTGTTTAGGCTTGAATCCTATTGGAATCTGGCCAAATGTCTAACAATGTGAGTATCACATATATGTAAACTGTATGTATAGGAACTGAGCAACTGTGTTAAAGTGTTGAGATTTCAAGTAGACCATAAATGGGCATTTCTGTGTGAAAACATCTAATAAGAGTTACACAAGGCTGCCATATTCTGTATTTCTTACCACACCGAGCAACTGAGCCCTCGGAGCCTCGATCAGAAAGGCCACAAAGCATCCAAGCTCTACTGACAGAGCTGCGGATTTTGCTGAGCGAGCACATTTTTAATGACAACAGACTTGCTGGGGCGACATGTCTCGGACCGTAAAGACGTCACGACTGCGAGAGCAACACGTTTTGTCTGGCGCGGTGAGTGAATGTAACTCCTCAGCTGTAATCCGAAGCAGTCTGGAGGAAACAAAAGAGCTCCCAACACGTCTGACAACATCCCTGCTGTAAGGAGTCGAGGTGGCAGCCTCACACTGTGGGTGCTCTTTTCAGCACAGAGGGGGAGAGGGCGGGGGCAGCCAAATGGGAAGCCCCTGGTGATGGTGACAGTTTGTGTTCCAGCAGGAGAAATATGCAGCCGATGACTGTTTGTGGGACTTAATTTGGGTTTAATTCACAATTATAGTGAATCACCTTATAATTGGTCAGATTGTGTGGTGGAAGTCCAGGAGCAATTAGGTTGCAAGGAGTTAAGCTTATTTGATTGGGACATGTGAACCTAGAGGGAATAGCCTGTGTGTCTGATTTTTTTTTTTTTTCTGTTTTTAAAAAGGCTAAAATGTGACTGGAGAGCAGTCAGGAGGCAGAGCTTCAAGGATTGGATGAAAGTAGTCAGTGAATGAGGTAGAAACAGAAGGGTTTAAGACTTCACTTCCTCTAAGCTCCGTATCGAATCACTGCAGTGGCTAAGGGACGAGGACTTGACAGTCCTGGTGTGACCCAGCAGAGACAGGTCTTAAATCCCTTTTGGAAAATCTGTGGAGAAGACCTCAGTACAGCTGCTCACAGCCGCGGAGTGACTGTGGTCTAATTCAAATGCTCCAGGCGGAAACGGACTGGGAGGTGATATTACTACCATAATTAACTATTGACTTGGGTGGTTACATTTACATTTGAACGGGATGCCTACATTTCATTGTCCAAATTGTCTGAAATATATATTTTTATATATATTTTTTATGACACCCTAGAAGTAATCACCATATTCCTTTTTCGAGATTGTGCTTCAACGCCTTAAATTGTGAGAAAAAAATGTTGAACTGGCTGGATGCTATCCAAATGTGCTGGATAGCATCCATATATATATATATATATATATATATATATATATATATATATATATATATTACTTAAATAGCAAAAGGGACACAGAAGCAGGCCGAATCTCTCCTCGAGCCAAATGAAAAACTCAGAGTGACGTGTCAATCACAGGCCTAGTCACGGTGACAGAGAGAGTGAGGGTGAGAGTCCAACAGCGAAAAGAGCCGGCCGCCCTTCGGCCTTTCACCACATGACCTTGCCAAGGTCAAGGCTGTTAATACTGAGTGGCTGGGTTTAGAGTCGTGCACTGGGATGTTGGAGGGCCAAGGGAGCAGAAGGGAGATCTTTAAAGACGACTCTTTGCACGTAATGTCAGCACCTTCTTTTAACATGGAAAACACAGCCAGCCCTCATTTCTGCACACACACACATTTATGTTTTTGTCACTTAGGAGGACCTTGGACTTCCTGACTAATTCCTGGGACACCTAGTCTGAACTAAACGATAACTACATACCCAACCCGAAGCTTTACCTGGAACCAGGCCGTTCAGCTGTTTGCCCAAAACATGGGAGTTGAGTCCCCGTAATATCCATGTGACACCATGGTCCCCACAAGTCACTTACACATTTCCCCTGTTTTATATCAACAATGTTGATAATTGGTAACATGGTGAGAAATGATGACCTGGCTGCAGTTTTCTTTGGCTCGGTGGAGCGTTCCGGCATATTTAGCTCATTGTTTAGCTTCTGTGGTCTTCCACTTGCTTTGCCAGTCACAGCATGGCAGCTGCTTCAGTAAGAATAGCAGTGTGTTGCCTGCCCAGCAGACAAATGAAGCATCATGTTGCCAAAACCATAATGGAACTGTTAAAGTGCCGGTTAAATCTCATTCACAGTGGTGGAGGCCAAATCCGAGCTAAAAGGAGATTGTATGTCGGAGTGATCAGATGATCAGATGGATGAAGTCACAACTCCAAATGAGTGTTATTGTTGCTATGTGGCAATTTGTTGCTCACACAAGTTAGCCACAACAACTTTACAAGCTGGGAAAAACTGTTTCAACAATGACAATTAAAAACAAAAAAAAAAGAATGTGAATATATCAGAATTGGCTTATTATTAAGATTTCTTTTTTGGTATAGTAGTTTTGTGTTTCAGGCTATCAGGTAGAGTGGCCATGAAGTTGAGTTTCAGTCAACAAGGGTTTAAGTTTTGTGCTTTATTACCAGACATACATTGATCTACATGCATATGTGCATTGAGCACACGGTATGTTGAGTCTTAGAAAAAGCGTTGTCCTTGCTCTCAAGGTCTCCACAAAGATAGATAATACACACACTCAACGCCTACGTACAGTAAAGCTCTCTTTCAGCCGTGGGGATCTCGTGTCAACAGCAGGTGCACCTCATTCTCTCCAGAGGGCGGCTGAATGACAGCTATAAAAAGAACAAAACTTTATTAATAGTCACATGTGATCCCGGCAGCAGAATGGCTGGTATGTTCTCTGGGAGATAACCAGCTAGATGGGCATCGGGGCCTCTAATGCTCAGGTGAGACTGACAGATCCGCCTGCAGGTCGGGAGTGTGTCTGATGCTGACAGACCAAATGTCAGCGCGGGGACCAAATTGCCTTTTTTTGTGCAGCGCCGATCGCAGAGATATATACGACGCGCTCGGCTCCTATCTGGCGTGCAGTAAATGCGCCTTGTCATCTGTGACAGGGTGTTGTCACACAGGCAACTGCATGTGGACTTGTCATTAGGGCCTCGTAATGTGGTGCTCGCCACTATGCGACACATCCCGCTAATGTATAAGTGACAGCTGTGAAAATGCTGCGTGGCTAGACGTCAGGATGCTCCGGCGTTCCTCATGACAGACGGTAAATAATGCTCAAACACAGAGGTTTGCATAATTGAGGGAAAAAAGGAAAAGTGAAGCCGAGTGTAAAATGATATTTGCTCTTTGGTCTTTCCTTTCAAGTGTGCGTCGTGTATTTGGTTTGAAAGAGGCGGCGGATCACAGCCCGATGTCTGTAAACTCTCCGTGTGCAACAGTGTGTTCTCCAACAAGTCGAATTCCCCTGTCCGGTCAGGAACAAAGACTACACTGGTGTGCCCTTGATTACCTGCCGGCTTGCACTCCTTGCAGACAATTAGAAGTATGCATTATTTAGTGACAGGGACCCCCTCCCCTCCCTTTCATTAATCCCCAACACAATTGGATGCATTTTGAAGTCCACATGGCAAATCATCAGAGGGAAAGCAAATGTTTGAATGCAATCACACATACATAAACAACACGCCTTCCCTCTCAAGATCTGGCCTCGAGGCGCTTCCCTCGCGGCTTATGTAACCAAGGCAGCAACCAAAAGAAAGCGGGTCTTTGTAAAGGATTGTGCTTGTAGTTGCATGTTTTCAGCATATTTACAAGTGACATACAAATGAAATTGCTGCCAGCCGTTTCCGACGCATGCCATGTTTTTTTTTTAGAGTTCCAGAGGACGTTCCTTCCTGTCTTTTACTTTTACTTTGAAATCTTTGCTTTGAAGAACCTTGAACTTTACTTCGTCACATGGAGCATCTTCAGTGATAATGCAATTATCGCTCCACTTCATTGCCCAAATTAGGATTCCCTGTCCCATCAGAAAACCTGTGGGTGATGTGATGGCGTTACAATGCCCTCTAAAACATTTCTCCTATGCTTGTTTTGTGTTGTTGCTTTCTCCGTAGGGAAACAAATGGCTGCCAGAAAGAGGGGGGAGGGGTGGATAAACAAATATGATAACATAAGCTAAACAGTCTTTTTTCAGGCAGATAATCCAAACTGAGTTTCTGAGTGGATGAATTGGCATCCTCACGGTACAATCACTCACGCTCTCTTTGTCTTGTTCGTCTGGATGACCAATCTGCTTCTGCTTGTCAGTGACTCATGTGTCCTCCCCTTGTCTCTCCCGTGTGTCTGCAGGGAACATCTTCGTGGTGAGCCTGGCGGTGGCGGACCTCGTGGTGGCCATCTACCCGTACCCTCTGGTCCTCACCTCCATCTTCCACAATGGCTGGAACCTGGGCTACGTCCACTGCCAGATCAGCGGCTTCCTCATGGGCGTCAGCGTCATCGGCTCCATCTTCAACATCACCGGCATCGCCATCAACCGCTACTGCTACATCTGCCACAGCCTCAAGTACGACCGGCTGTACAGTGACAAGAACTCCGTGTGCTATGTGATGCTGATCTGGGCGCTGACTGTGGTGGCCATCGTGCCCAACCTGTTCGTGGGCTCACTGCAGTACGACCCGCGGGTCTACTCGTGCACCTTCGAGCAGTCGGCCAGCTCGGCGTACACCATCGCCGTGGTGTTCTTCCACTTCATTTTGCCCATCATGATTGTCACGTACTGCTACCTGCGCATTTGGATACTGGTCATACAGGTGAGGAGGCGGGTCAAGCCAGACAACCGGCCCAAGCTCACGCCACACGACGTGAGGAACTTTGTCACCATGTTCGTGGTGTTCGTGCTCTTCGCCGTCTGCTGGGCGCCGCTCAACTTCATCGGCCTGGCGGTGGCGATCCGGCCTGAGGTGGTGGTCCCCCTCATCCCCGAGTGGTTATTTGTGGCCAGCTACTTCATGGCCTACTTTAACAGCTGCCTTAACGCCATCGTGTACGGCGTGCTGAACCAGAACTTCCGGCGCGAGTACAAGCGCATCGTGGTGTCGGTGTGCACGGCACGCATCTTCCTCCAGGACAGCTCCAACGACGCGGTGGAGAGGCTCAAGAGCAAGCCGTCGCCACTCATGACCAACAATAACCAGGTCAAGGTGGACTCTGTCTGATCCACCAATCAGAGATACACAAAGCAGACGTGGAAGGTATACTGTGACTGAGAGTAAAACACGAAAAAAGAGTAAAAAAAAAGGTGATAAAATACCAAATATGAATACGAAACAGCTTCTAACGTGGGGAAGTCATATGGTGCTACCCGACCTCTGAACTATCACATGAAAAAAAGAGGGGTGCATATTATCTTCGTCTTTTATCAAGCACTCTCGTTTTGACTCTGCAGTACCCGTAGTACAGTAAATATATGATGTCTGTTTTGTTTTCATGTTTACAGTGATGATATAAATGTATCATGCATTATACAAGTATTTATTTTGTATGAACTGTCATGTAGATATATACGGTAAGATATATCAGGTTACGGTTAAATGAAAACACTTTAACAGGCCAATAAAAAAAAAAAAAAAAAAAATCCACATTAACTTGGTTGAAACTATAACCAGACTTTTATAAATAAAGTTAAACAATTTAAATAACCTCATTTGTGACACTGTTACACTAATTGAGTGCAAGCAATGTGAGTTGCTGCTGTGTTATTATACCCTGCAATACATTAAGTGGAATATATATTTTCATCTCTCTCTCTCTCACTCTCTCTCTCTTGCTCTCTCTCTCTCACCCTGTGAGCTCATTAAACTGTATGCATGGATATGCAGGAATTGTTCAAATGCAAAATAAAATTGGATATATATTGATGGACAATCTGCTTTAGTCCCGTGTCCAATTAACTCCTGAATGTGAGTTTATTTAAATTCTGTAAATGCATTCGGTATTCCTGACAGTCCAACGGTTCTCATAAAGGTGTACTTCCCAAAGCAATGGCTGGTATGGGATCATTTCTCAATCAGTTGAGGTATTAGAATCGGTATCATGCTGAAAAGGAATATATTGGAATATAAAATCCAGTATGATAAGGCCTAATTTCAGGCATTCCCCCCTGTGTCACCCGTCTTGTTTGTGTGGCAGTTCAACACTGAAGCGAGCAGCTGAAGGACACTGCGTTGCATGCAGGTCAGGACTGTGTAGCAGTATTTGTACATCACTGTTTGCTTGCGTGTTGCATCGCGTGCTTGGGCAACCCGGCTAGTGGAACACAGACAAAGGCATCATGCCTCACAGAGGAGAACGGCTCAACTATGCATTTGAAAATCCACTTGGCTTACATAACGGCCGCTGACCATCATCCTCAAAGAGAAAGCTGAAAGAGCCGGCTCCCGGCAGACTCCCTGCCCCCCTTCTGTTTAATCCCAAGAGCTGTGTGTGGTAGGGGAAGGACTGAATGGGTTTGCGGATGAGCAAATGTAAAAATCCCTGGGATTTACGCTGCCCCTCAAACAGAGTTTATACTGTAATCTGGGCCCAAAGATGTTTTATAGCCCGGGATGTACAACAATAAAGCAGTGAGAAGTCAGGTGTTGGTGTGAGCGATGGCGCTGATTTAGGCCCTTCTTACACAACCTATTCAATGCCAAGAATAGGAAATGGAACGTGGCCGTTACTGTGTCAAGGCCGTGGATCAAAGCTCTAGCACAACACATCCTTCAGAGAGCAGAACACAACAAGACACTGGCTTCAGGGAAGCTCTGCAATCTGAGACTCTGACAGGAGGGATCTCAATGTTCTCCGATAATGTTCAGACACTGAACACATCTTTGCAATATTTATTCACTCGACGTACAACGGAGTAATGTCATTGGTGTTGTTAGCTCGTATAAAAACTGGTGAACTAAATGGTCAATGCGCTCTGCATCAGCTATTCTCAACCACGGGCCCGGGAGCCTGGTGGGCTGCTTATTTTTATCTCTAGAAGCGTTCAAGTATTCACATAAATAAAAAATGATTGATGAATTTCAATGACCGGCCATTCACGTCATTTCATCAGGTATTAGTGTGACTCACTCTCTGTGGGCGTACGCCCGCCACTAGCCGTCTATTTCAGCCGGCACTTCCTCCCTGCTATCTGCAATCCAACATGGCGGACCGAGGCAACTGCTGCTCCGAAGGTCACTTTGTGATTACGCTGACCTCAGCATTTTTGGCTAAACTGCCATATTTACAGAAATATCTATTCATGTCCACTGTCCCTGTAGCTTTAAACTGTAAAAATCAATTCAATTTCGCAAGGGAACCATTGCTGCTGGGTTTTGCTCCCCCAAGATGATTGTGATTGGTTTAAAGGAATACAAACAAGCCAGAGTATATTTTCTCTCCTATACCAGAATGTGCAGACCTTTCTTTCTGCTGACACAGCGCTGTGGAGATCTGACGATGCAGGACAAGAGATAAACACGTTTAACGTTAGCTAGCTAGCTAGCTGGCTAGCTTCATTCTCATCTCACTCTCCACATTAGAATTTGGAACATAGAGTTGTCAAAGAAAACAGTCGATGCCATGGAAATGTTTTCAACATCTTCACTTCTTAACAAGCCAAATGTAATCGTCTTGAAATGGTCTTCGTCAAGCACAAGCACATGATCAAAGATTGTACTTAGGTCACCTGAGAAAGGTCCTTTGGGTGAAGAAAACCGTGGGATGAGGTTGTTCTTTTCACAGTTTTCTTTTGCCAACCAACCCCTAATACAAAAGAGAGTTTTCCTCTTATCTTTATCGCTGGTGAAACATAGCTCGGCATCTCAGTGATGTCTGTAAAAATGAAAAATAAAAGCTGATATCATCTGGAAGGTGCCACTGTGTCTGTTTTGGCTCCGAGTCCCAATCAAAGATGTCTAAGATTGTGGATAAGGCAGCTCTGTGCTTCCATTTCTCCCCCGACAGAGACAGAGTCCACCGAGGATTCGGCCTGGACCCCCTGAAAGCTCCCAGAACTGCTGAAGCCAGTTCAGGAAAACACTGCACTCTATAGTTGGAGGACGACAACGTCATCACGATGATCTCACCGCTGGTGGAGGGACATAAAACGACATGAGGAAAGCGTTGAATAGAGGTGACCGGCAGCCTGGTGCTATGAGACCAGACAAAAATCAAATATCTCTGAGCATTTTCATACCGCACCAATCCTCCTCTTCTGTGCTAAATGACAGGAGTTTTTCCAGAATATCCAGCAGCATGACAATGAGCCACTTGCCAGAAGTGAATCTTCTTTTCAAAAAGGAAATGACAAGAAACCATTTCCACTTCTTTTTACTGCTCGACAGTATATTTTTATTTCATCCATTTCCGCCAAGAACAGCATATTCACTTCCCGCCTCATTCGGTTATTCTCTCACAGTTTTTTCCTCCTTGCTGTCTTCGGCTTTCAACCAATAATGGAAGTTGTTTTCACTTACCTTCTTCGGTGCATCGGGGGAAACTGAGAGACATTTATGGACGGAAGAGATCTGAGATCTCATTACAGAGATCTCAGAATGTATAGGCAACAGTGTGCAGAAGCTTTTCACTATTTGTCTGTTACAGCCCCAGTGCTGTGGGTGTGTTTAGTGCTGTTTTATTGTCCCATTCAGGTGACACCCTCATCCTCCCCCTCCTCCTCGGCAGTGTGTGGAGAGCCACACCTGAGGCTACTTGCCAATTAGGCAACTAGTATAAGTTACCAGTGGGCTGGCATGCAGAAGTCTGAGCACCTGAGCTACGACGGACCGTTTTGTTAGAACGATAGCACCTTGACTAAACAGTGTTTTTGCCGTTACCCTTTGTGTTTTTCCCCTCCTTTACAGCCGGTCTACTTAATTTAACTATGTCACTCCCTTCATCCCCAAGCCATACAGGGACGTAACAGTCTCCACTCTAACAACAACCCAGCATTGTGCACCCTTCATGTTTTCCATAATGGATGTTGAAATGTGGTGCTTTCATTGAAAAGCGTCTGCAAACACTGGAGAGTTATTGTTCACATTCAGGTTTGTTTCTCTCAAAAACCTTGTTGACAGCTGAAGTAGCAACATTATGTTGCCTTTTCATAACATGGCACTGAAGTCACACAGGCTTATATGTGATTGGAAAACACACATTTCACATTTATGGAATGGACCACCGGAGGAAAATGGGGGGGTCCAGTGGGTCTTAAAAGAAACAACAAACAGTCCCTTAGAACAAAGAAACAGCCTTTTTTATTTTATTTTGGAGGGTCTATAAGAAAATGTAACGGTTTATTTTACAGTTGTACATTTGTAAAACTTTTATATTGTTTCACTATGTCAGTGACCTCATCAAAGGAGGAAGTCAGGTTGTGTGGTATAAAGAGCCAAGACTTTCACCTAGGTGACCGGTGTTTGTGTCCCTGTTGTAAAAACCAACGTAACACTGTCACTTTCACAATACGTTGCTTATGCAACTTAGCCTACTTATTATTATGTAACGTTACATAACATTACTATTAATGCTCAGTGTAACCTGCTCAACCATGTTACAGTTTACGTAATGTTACGTAACATTCCTGCATCATGTGGCCCTTTTGAAGTACTATTCCGAAACTAAACCAGGTAGGTTTTTTTAAAAAAGTTTATTAGTTAACGAGCAAAAACTGCCAAACAACGCTAAAGGAGGATCTAGAGTTATAACTTGAAGCTTAGGAACACTGACCACTTTGGGAGTGAGTTGGCTTATTCCATCATTTTGAGTAAAATGCTGCTTTGGCTCGAGTCCAACCCCAAAATGAATTTGTTTGAAGTAGCGAGGAGGGGTGTCCAAGCATTACTTAGGCCACCTCAAGGATTGATACGAGCCATTCCTCGTCTTAATACACACCAACAGTCTCAGTCAGACCATCTGGACGGATGGGTTTCTCTTCCCACTGCGACGCTGATGCCCAGTTTTTATCTGTAGACCCTCCTGTCTGGCACCGATCCCGACCGAAACACTTTCTCACAGGCAGAATTAAAAGCTGCATAAAACCTCTGCTAATTCACATTCCGGGGTCTTCAATCAGCAAAAGTAGCTACCCTCCACTCTCCACTACCCTCGACTGATTCCCTGCTGCAGCTTCTATTACGTTTAAATTCATCAAACCTTAAATACAAAACAGAAAAATCAACGACTACGCAAACAGAACCACTGAAGCTGTTCAGTGTTTTTTCTACGAGGCTCAAACGAGTGTGTTGGTGTGATGAACCTGCAGCTCCCATCAACTCTTCATTGTGTTGCTTTTTACTGCTAACAACTTGTTCTGGTTCGCTCTCAGAACCGTTCTTTCCTCCTGCAGCGAGCAGGTCAAAGCTGTGAAAACGCCATGACAGCCCCCCGTACATTACCTGCTCATTGAATTTTATTCATCGTCTCAATATTAAGATTTGAAGACAAAGCAATCATGTGTTCTGTTATCGGGACTGGAAAATAAAACACGATTTCAAATGTGGTGTTGCGTGACATTTTTCTGATCAAACAGCAAATGATCTTCACATTTAAGGATCGGTGGTGAGCAATTTTCTCCCCAGATGTCACATTTTAACTTTTTCATTCTGACTCACGGTGACATTTGAGAGTTCAGCTTGAGAAACCTAGCGTGTCCATGCAGACACAAATATCAGAGGATATTAGATTTGTGTAGGGAAATGACTGTGAGAGAGAAGATATCTTTGTTTTTTATGTGTGTGTACGGTGCCGTGTTTGATTATTTTATGGCAAGATGCTGCCAGGAAGGGCACGACGCTGACTCACGTTGGAGGAACCGTCGGCTCTCAGACCGTCCTGACGTTCCTTCATGCCTCCAAGGTTTCCAGCTCTCCGTTCTGGAGGAACACCTGCCAGGGGAAATGTTCCCGTTGATGTCTTAATCGAGTTAGGTGAGACCAACGCGCCCTAATTAGTGTGATACTACTTTTACCGTGTGGGATAATTAGATTTTATTTAAAAATCACTTTGCAGGTGATGTCATTATCTGCAACACAACGCTGACCTTGGTGTGTAGCTCAGACACACACACACACAGATACATACTATAATACTGTACGTTAAAGCATTTCACACATCAGGCGAAGGCATGGTGATTTTGTGCGTTTGGTTTCCTCTTAGCTCAACTTGTACTTCACACTATCTTCGTGCCAATCAACCCCCGCGATCAGAGGAAGAAGAGACTGGTGGGAACGTGCCGATAATTCACTTTCGAATCAGTAGTGTACATGGAAGTGTTAAGGTTCCCCATGAGCTGTTTTAATTGTTCATAAAAGCCAATGATGGCTTTAAGAAGAAGCTCCTTTCTTCTTTATTTCCCGCTTTTCCTAAAAGCCTTTTTCTGAAAAACTTGCTCTTTGCTTAAACCTCATTTCACAACCGTTGTGGTTTTGACTGGACTTGGTCAGTTGGATCTTTAAGCTGAATACCGACTCATCAGGTGTAAAATAGAATAATGCATTGATATTGAAGTATGGAGGGTGCTACAGTGCCTTATGTCTGCAGTGTCTCCTATGTATCAAATATTAAAAGGCCAACAGGATGTTAAATATTCTGTACAACAAAAGTCAACCCATGAAAACCGAACATCTGTGAAGCAAATGGAAATGAATAGTTGTGTCGAGCTGCGTCTGTACGGACAGCATAGCCGTCTACATGTCTTTAACCACACGTTGCATTATTTACACTGAAGTGCAATCATATTTCATTTAATGTCAGCAGCTATTTTTAGAAGTGTAGGCACGGAAGGTTATCTGGGTCGCATGTAATTCCCTGTATGTCTTTGTGTGTGTGTGTATGTGTGTGTGTTTACACAGAAAAGCTAATAGAGACACATCGTGTCAGCTGATGTTGATGCTAGAGTTAGGAATCTAACATGAAATCTGATGAATTCTCTTCGACCGTGACGATCATAAAACAATTTACAACCCAGGGACGAGGCAAAAGGAGAAAAGGAGCGTTCTGCCTCACTGAAGTTCTGTCAATGTCAAATGATGGCGAGATGAATTAATGTCCGTCGTCCTCGCGGTCGCACGGATAATACACTTAATCATGTCAGGAGCAGCAAGTTCCCTTTTTTAGAAAAAAAAAAACACTGCATAGTCAGCACATCCATCCCATCTCCACATGTGCTTAGGCTGTGTCCCATTTCAGAAGCCAGATCCTCATAAGTCCCCCGAAGGACCGTCCCGTTTCAGTCCTCCAAAAGGAAACCAGAGAAATGCTTATTCAGCATTTTCTTTTCAGGCCCAGGTGTAAAAGCTGCCCACTGTAAAAACCCAACATTACCACCATGATAAAATGTAATTTGACCACATTTTATGAAACAGGAAAGACAGAAATTATACTTTATTGACACGGATGGCTTCATGGATTGTCTGTGTGTGATGTCAATGTTGTAAATGGACTTGGGGTCCGTTTTCACAAAGCAGGTTCAACAAACTCTGAGTCTTACCCTGAACTCTAAGTTGACCAACTCTGAGCTGTCAAACTCAGAGTTTTTGGTTTCAGAACAGCGGTTTTGAATTAGTTCAGTCAACTCTGAGTAGGTAAACTCTGAGTTACGCGCGTGCCTGCCAACTCTATGAAGCCATCATCCATGGAGCTCCGATACTACGATTCAACGTGGCAACGGGGAGAGCGTCATTAGATATTACTGAGTGTTTATGTAGAAAACGAGCTCATCCTTAGAAAGCCAACGTAGTTGCAACAAAGTAGAGACAGTTGGCGTGGCAGATAATTACGGCCTGACTTAATGTGTAGAACTGAATGAAACAGTAGATTGATCTAACAGTGATGAGTCTTTATGTTCTACTCCATCAAGCAACTCCGTTAGCAACGCTGCATACGGTGCAGGTGACAGGGGATCACATATTAAACAGTAAATATAAGTGTCTATTTCAACACAGAAATGTCCTTAAACATTTCATAAATCTCCCGTTCGCAAAAAAATCTTTCCTTTCCTCTTTCCTTCTAATGAATCAAAATCCTCTCCCGACGTAAAGCTGCTAGAATCACTTTTATTTCCATATCGATTAGGTTGACGAGGAAAGGACGGCACATGTTTTCACAGTTGGTTCAGATTCTGGAAAAAGGCGTAGACATGTAGGGAGAAACTCAGGGTTTGTTGAAGCAAACCTGGTAGCGAGCAGGTTAGGTTCACGGAGTATGTTACCATGGTAACTGACTCCGATTTATGCTGAACTGGCTTTGTGAAACTGAAAAACCAGAGTTTCCCTCATCTCAGGGTTAACTAACTCAAGGTTATTACTGAACCTGCTTTGTGAAACGGGCCCCTGATGTGTACAGCTGAGTGCAGCGCTGCCTTGCTGCCTGGATGGGTTCATTGGTTGGCTGCACCAGGAGGATGTTCACGTGAAGCCGACACCGTCTTACCGTGATGAATGAGAGAGTTGGTCCCATTAAAGAGGTCAGCGATCATCAACCGGAGCCTGCTGGACTCAAATAAAGGCCATGCAACTTCTGAAAAACTGCAAAAAACTGGATGTACTTTTCTTAATAAATGTGAAGCAAAAGCAAAAGTGCTTCACAAAATACAACACAAGCAAACAAGGCAGATAAAATGGAGTACCAACAACAAAATGGATAAGAGTCCATAGGAATAAAAACATTTACAAAAGCTTTCACACTGAGAACAATTTCAACATAATAGTTGAAAGAAACTTGACTTTCGTGTGTCTACATTAAAACATTACAATCATTAAAATCATCACATTTATTGCGTATATCCACCAACACACATTGGGAAGGCCAATATGATATTAGTGTGATCCAACATAGACTGATTTTCCTTTCAGTATCTATATATCTATCTCTAAATGTAGATGAATTGAAAGCTGGTCAGGCTTATGCTTTAGTTGACAGGCTTAGCTAATGAGCTAACTAACGAGCTAACTAACTAACTAGGAGCCGGTTAAAGGAGACGAACCCAGAGGTGATGGGATTTTGTCCCATTAATGAGCTGAGCAGCAGCGTTTTGTACCAACTGTCGTTTTAAGCCAATGAATTCGGTAAAAAATAATGAGCTCAAAAAGACACAAGGTGAAAGGACTAAGATCAGTTTGCTATCAAGTCTGACAACTCGGAAGCCTTTTTTCCCCTTCTGCTTCTGTCGTTCCGGTGCTCTGGCTTCGCAGAAGCAGACTAATTACGCGACAGGAAGCAGGTGTGCAGGTCGGCGTGGGAATCAGGTGACGGCGGCACTCGGAGGGCGCTGATGTTGTTAAGCATTAATGCTAATTAATGTGCTCAAATAAATAACATCGCATTTTGGGGAGAAACACTGAATGTCAACAGAGCCAGATTGTAAAATGAACAGCTTCAGATGTCCATATTGTTTTCAATAATTTACCGTAATATCATAAACTTAGAGTAGAGAATAACTGAAGATAAGTTAACTTCTGATTGTCTGTGAGCAAAGACAGAACAAGTCTAATGTTGCATGCTATTAGTGCCCGCTCCATAACTAAAACAGGGCTTTTTGTTTTTCAAGGCTATTATGTTTTCATAATATTAAAATGAAGCAGACGATGTGCCAGAACGAACGTGAAAGCTTGCTCAGCAGCAAAGGTCATTATCACACCGACGCCAAAAAGGCAATTACTGCAATTACATTAGAAGAGGGTCATTTAGCTGGAATTTATCGAGCTATTTAGCTACAAGTACAAGCAAGTAAGCAGATTGACTCGAACTGTACATAAGAAATTAAGAAGAATCCTTCCTTCCCGCACTGTAACTGAGGTTCAGTGGGAGTGAAGGCATGGAGGCTGATTCAGCCGTGTTTGCTGCTCAGGTTAGCTGCTCTCTGTGATTTACGTTGCTCACAGGTCAAAGCAGGAGGCTACTTTCAACACTTCAACATTTTGCTTACCGTAATATTGAGTTATAATATTAATATCATGAAGGAGAAAGCTGTTAAGCCAAACACTGGAGCACAGGGAAACAGTGAACCGGACTTTCTCCAAAATACATATATACCATCTAAAGATAAATCCATATGTAGTTGATGAAGGATAACAGAATGAGAAGTATTTTTGGGGATTATTGGATTTGGGGGAAATTGGGTTCCATTTACATTAAAATCATTTCTATGATTTATTATTTTTTTATTGAGAAGATGCCAGTATTTGAGTCAACAAAACATACCAAACCCTCACCCGAAAGCCAAGGTACGGTACTGTGAAAGTTGTGTTCCACCTCTCTGTTCATAGTTCGACTCATTAAGCCTAGAATTGCACATTCTCCACTGAAGTTAAAAGTTTTCCTTTTCCAAAGTTGTGTACTTGTGTCCTTTAATTGACTTTGCATGCAATCACACCACTGAGCTCATTCTGAGAAGTGTTGCATCTCCTCTGCTTAACTCACACAAACCCAAATGTGGATTAAGTGGAAGTTACGTGCTGCAACAACAAACAACAGTCGGGCGTAGTCGTCTTCACGGGGAGGTTGCCAGGCAACCAGCACTGTAGTCTTCTAATTTAATGTAGGAAAACAAGGGAAGTAAGTTTTATGTTTCCTGTTTTATTTTGAAAAACTCACCTTGTCATTGTGTGCTGCCTGTCTGATAGCCTCCCCCACCCTGATGAGTTGGACCTGTGTCTGGTCGCCCTTCTTTCCCAGCTTTGTGCTCCCGTTGGCGTTTCAACGTCACATTACATAAACAGGACAAAAAGGGATTCTGTTGGTTACAGAAAAAAAAGGACGTAATCAAATCACAGTTTGGGAAATGTGCTTGAGTTGTAACATTAATATCATGCATGATGCAAAAAGCAGTAGTTAGCGTAGCTTAGCACAAACACGGAGCACGGTAGAGTGTAGCGATCAGGCAAGAGGAAGCCTGATCGCGACACTTAAAAGTTTGAAAAAGGAAACTGTTACAGAAAAGAAAAGATGGAATCCATAAACTGTTGCGTAACATTGAGTTGCAATGTAATCAGATTACCAATTCATTTTGATTAAATCAGATTACTAATACATGGAGATTACTTGCAGATTACAATTTTGAAATAGCTTTTAAAATAAATGAGTTGTGAGTTATTATAATAAAACATTACAACACGTCTAATGCCTCTAACATTAATGACAAAAATGATGGAAATGTTGCCGTTATTTTGTAAAGCAGAAAAGCTTCACAGTTCCTCCCAGCTGGGAAAATGCTTGTGAAGTGTGAATGTTAAACTTAATAAAGTGACTTTGACAATTTAAATGCACATAATTATGTTTGCAACCAGAGAGGCAGGCGGACTGCAGCGATTCATTTCTGTTCCTAAGAAAACAAACCGCTCTGAAGTCTGCCTGCATGTCTGGAGATGAATGTATAATATTTATATATATATATATATATATGGTGTGTGTGTGTGTGTGTGTGTGTGTGTGTGTGTATTGTTGCCAGCTGTTTAAAGCAAATCAAACAAGTCGATCACACTGCTCAGTGGACTCATTACACTTGTCAGTTCATGCACAGACATCATGCTTCTTAAATCTGGTGAAAGTGACTTATAAACAGTAGATGGATCCTGTTATTGTACATTAAACCTACGAGAGCTGCCATTTAAACTAAAGGCAGATGGAGTTCCTCTCCTCACACACTGTACCACCACATCCACGTCTCAAACGGAATTCAGGAAGTCTTGATGGCTTTTCAAATGGATAAATCATTGTATAAAAAATTAGTGGCTGGCTATTTTTAGCTCTTTTCATTACAAAGTGGCATATTCAGAGTGTCCAATCCATCCCTTCGATGGAGGCAGGATGGCATCTGAATGTGGAATTAGTGAAATGCCTCTGCAATGTCTTTTGTCCGATTTTTTTTTCTTCTTTTTTTTACTTTTAATGACTGCGCTAATTAAGAAGTCCTCCTCGGGTCCTGGATAAAACAGGGGGAAAGCAATGATGGATGGCTTTAAAGCCAAAGAAAGAGAGAGAAAGAGAGAAACGCTCAGGGGTAGACCCCAGTAGGGGATCGTGGTCTGCTATGTTTCAGTTCACAGCCGGGGTCCCTTTGAGCAAAGGTCCAGGCAGTGACACTTTCTCCTAATGAGGGAGCAAGACAGCTTTCGGACATGCTGGGAAGCCATTAATAGTGTTAACTGGGCTCGCTGGAGGAGAAGACATCCTCCATGACATAGCATAGTCCCTCTCCCTCTCTCTCTCTTTGTGGAAGTCTTGCACACACACATTTATACTATACAAACCTCAACAACCACACTGTTTACTCTCCGTCATGCTTTTATTTTGAAATATCGGACGGTTAGTACAAAGACGAGCAGATGTGTGGTCATCTCTTCACCTTGACTTAATATCACAAACGGTCGAGATCATTACGATCGGGCCGTACGCATGAAGAATTACAATTTTGCATATTAATTACTAGAGTGTAATGAAAGACACCCAAAGGTTATTCCCTGTCCGCCGGCAGTCATTATGTTGTCCTGGTAATGTCACCGTCATTTAAGTGTAAATGTGGTTAAGATTGAAATAACATCCTAAACGAGTGTCTGCAGGTTTAGTATCAGTATGAAACTGAACTTAATATATAAGTCTTCTTCAGACAATATGTACACATTTTTATATTTAAAGGTTTAAATATGACAATAATAATAATTTTTAACACAAGTAGGACTAGGGCAACAGCACGTCATAATTTAAATTTCCTTGTATAAAAAACGGGGAGAATCCAAATTTCATTTTATCTTTTTTTTGTCTTTTTAATGAAAATGTTAACAAAGAAGAGATGTGAACAGTTTTAAATTGCAAGTACAACACAGACTAAAGTTAAAGTTGTATTATTTCATCGTTTCCGTTTATTTTCTTGTGCGTTCATTGAAAAAAGCCGACAACAATCTAAGTTTAAAGTCTGTAAAGCAAACAGCACAAAAGTGTCCCGATGGTTGTGATGGTTGATACACTGATCAACGTAACTTTATCAACATAACTAGGTATTATTTCAAAAAACATTTTTTAAATAGGCCCTGTGATAGACTGGCGTCCTGTCCAGGGTGTACCCTGCCTTCGCCCAATGACAGCTGGGATCGGCTCCAGCCCCCCGTGACCCTGAATACAGGATAAGCGGTAGAAAATGGATGGATGGATGGATGGATTTTTTAAATAAATCACACCACTGTTTTGACTATTGTTCTTTCTTCGTCTTCTTCAACTCATTCCTTGCGTGCGATATCAGCGCTAATCGAGCCGACTGTTCAGGCCGAATCGGCCACCGGGAAACGTCTTAATGCCTAAAAAACCATTTGGACTCCACTCGAGAGTAACCTCCAGACAGTCACCCTGGGGGACCACATGGCACATTAACATCTTCTACGATCAATTACAGGACAATTAATGAAACGGACTCATGCGGGCCGACAAATTAACCACCGTTCAAAAAGAAGTCAAGGAAACCAAAGAAGAAGAAGAAGAAGCCTTGTTCCCTCGCCAGGGTCACACACGAACATCTCTCAGAATACCAGCACGGCTGCCAAATGCAAAGTCACCTCCTCAACTGTTTTGTGACAAGACTTCAAATAGCGTAGCATGCTCAAGACTTACCTGTTCAGACTTCACCTCGACTCTGCATAGCATCACCCACTAACAACATCAGGTCAACAAGTGATGACAGGTGTTTCCCTGATCATACAAGCATTTATAAAAATTCAGTGAAACTTTTTCCTACTCTCGCGTGAAACAGCTGGGTAAACACGGAAGTAGCGTCGATGCAGCGGTAGCGTTAGCAGCAGAGGATAGAAGCTATCAGGCAAATGTTCTTTTAAATAAACTCCTGGTGTATTTACAACCTTTCAAATGCCTCGTTTTGTAAGTACAGACCCTATGTGTACTACTGCAGAAGTTTGGTAACATTCCATGCCTTATTAGTGGGGTAATTTACAAGATATACACACTGTACCATCGCGCTAGTACTAAGACATTCGGCTGATAGCCCTATCTTGACCAATGTTGACCATCGCTAAAAATGCTTCTGAGGGGGTATTTGGCTGGATGTCATGGTGGAAATTACCTAGGATGCATTTCACTCCGAACCATCACTTTAAGCTATGTTTGCTGAACAGCTACTACTTTACTCAGACGAAGACCTAACACTTGTTTCTATTTTTTTAGCTCTTACTTTATCGGCAATGATATGTTGTGGTTTCTTTCTTTTAAAAAAATGTACTTATTGTAAGTCGCTTTGGACAAAAGCGTCCGCTAAATGCCCTAAATGTAAATGTAGTGTAGCGGGCGCCCGAACCCCGACCCGATCATCCGTCTCTCAGGGAGAAGAATCACATTATTCTCCTTAATACAGCTCTGTTACCTGACGCTGATCTTCAGGGAAATTATATTCCTTAACGATCTCATCTGCAAATGGAATTTGGAAATTTTGCTTTGACCTTCGACAACTTGGTCGTCCAAATCTCGTGACTGTTAATTTGCCAAATCCCAGTGTAATAAGCCGCCAGCGACAGAATCCCGGATATAACGGGCTTAGATTCCTGTCGCTCCGGCTGAAAGGATGCTGCCGACGTTAAGCTCAGACTTGCGGAGTCATACGGCCAAAACAAAGACCACAAAGTAGCACATTCGATGGTATGCAAATATTTAGGGTGTTATGAGATTAATTTGCATTTGTTGCTGTGCGCTCCATTGTATTGCATATTGTAAAAAGGCTCTGGTCTGTTGTCCCCATCCTCCCCACAATAAGGAGACGTTTGACATGATAGAGTATATATCAGAGCAATGATGCAGGTAGAGTTCTGGGCCGAAAAGACAGTTTCTCTTTAAGACGATACGTATTTCATACATTCCTGACTGTTACCTTGAACTTATTAGGTTTGGAAATAATCAAACACCAACCTGAAGTCGGAAACAAAAAAAGGACACAAAGCGTGACAGATTTTCCCTCTCCGATCTCGTCACACAGGAATGACCTCGGATCAGCGTTGTATAGGTGGTCATAGCACCACTCAGGCATATTAAAAGTGGTAGGAGTCCGCTCAGGGTCAATGTGATTCTGCAGGGCTGACACTGCGTTGTTTTCACCTCAAAGTCCTTTAGAGGACATCGTTTCCATATTTGAATGTGCATTTTGAAGTATAACGTTAGAAAAGTTGTATGGAAATGGAAAAAAACTAGGCTTTAAACTTGCAAATTCAAATCCAACTTTTGTGGGATCTGCAACGTGTCTTGGGTTTATTTCCTGTGAAGCAGCTTGTTTCCGACCGGGAGTCATCAGACATGGGTGTGTTTCTTCCTGTGAAGCTGTATTTCACTGGTGTTTCTGGTCTGGAGTATGCTGGACATGGCTGTGTTTTTCTCTGGAACCAATTTGAATTGCTCCAAACCAGATGATTTATGATGATTATTTGATCTAATTTGCTTTGTTTCTTGTGGCAACATTTCAAACTGAAGCAAAACACAGCTTGTGTCTAAATGACAAAAAAAAAAAAGGCATTACAGTATGTTTAACGGTAAAGAACCCATATTTATAACACTTCCTTCTACAACTGAAAAAGCTTGTTTTGTTACTAACAGTTGGTTTCAACCCATTTAACAAATCTAATGTTGAATACATTTATTATATTATTATATATTATTATATTATATGAAAACATCGTTGTGACAGAAATGTCACGTCATATTAACCTTAAAATCGCCTGAAAGAAAGGATACACTATTTTAGCATATTTTCTGTTGTTGGGCTAGGTCATTAAAACAAATGCAAGCAGAACAATGAGGTCAAGTGAATACAATTATTAACATTTTTCTTGAAGAAAAATGGGTCTGGGTCTCTTATGGGTTAAGACTTCTTCTAGATCAGCAGCTGTCTGGATTTTCTGTCTGAGCCGGTCTGCTATCATGGAAAAGATCATGGTTCCTTCCAGATTTTATGGCAGTCGATTACGACGGCTGTCAAGGCAGCACGTTGCACTCGAGGGCTCGTCAGCAGATTTGAGGCTTTCAGACAAAGAGGTCCGGTGGTTTGTGCTAACTTGGTACCCCGGATCATTATTTAGCAACAGGGGTAATTATTGTTGATGTAATGGGGTAAAATGATAATTTATCTGACCATGAAAACATGCTGAATGAAGAATAAGAGACTGCTAACAATACAAGTTGTTTGCCCTTAAAGAGTTCCTTCTTGCTGAACCAGAATATTCATCAACGCTGCCTTTCACACTGATGAAGCTCTTCTGGGAGAACGAAGGCTTTCCAGTCTATTGAATTTCATTTTCTTATTGCGTAGATCGCTCCTCTGTTTCTCTCTGCTCTCCAACTGTGATGTGATACGCAACTCCAAGACAAGACGTTCAGCAGCGTGGATATGGAAAGTGCGTCCGCTGCCTGTGTTGGGAGGTGATGTTATCGCTGCACCACGAAGCCTGTATGCTACATTCATTAAACTGCCAATGCATCTCCGCTGAAGTGGAAAGAACACAATAATCCTGTTGTGCAGTGGGCGAGGAAGAGTCACAGCATCGTTCGTGGCTGTCTGTCTCTCTGCAGCCTGGCGACAGCTGAGACAAAGACACCTGTCTGGACCCAACACAACTCTCTCGTGTCAGTAATCACTTCCAGAAAGCTTTTATATCATACATTATAATATGCGGTCTAACATTTTAAAGACTAAGCTTTCCTCAATAATTGATCCATGAGAGGGATGTGCAGATTTCCTCCCACATCATGATACTTTCAGCCAGAATGTGGATTCAATTCTTAAACAGGTCATCTCTCTTTGTATTTACTTTATTTCAGCTTTTTGATATCTTAAACTTCACTTTATTGCTTTAAAGGTTGAGTTCAATTTTAGCTTTTTGATATCGGAATTCCAAAAGTCATTGTTAGTTTGTACTGTTGCCAAATGTTTAGATATTTTAAATTATGCCAAATGCTTTCTAACAGTCTTCTTCTTCTTCTTCTTCTTCTTCTTCTTCTTCAACAACACATAGCTAAATTTGCTAAATAGTGCACGTTTATGCCGATGACTGCATGGTGTTCACACAGCAGCTATGTGTTTCTGCCGCTCTGATCCAGCTGATGACATTTTGTGTGTTGTGTTTCTCGTCTGGTACTGATTCATTCTCCAAAATGTCATATTTATACTTGTTTGAACATATTAGCTGAGCATTTAATGCTTTTTACGTCATCAGATCATGAGTTCAGAACACATTTGGCTTTTTATAGTTCTATTTTTATCTCTCTTGATTTCAGGGGCAAAACATCACCTTCATTTTCATTTTTCTTCTGAAGGTTCAAAACTGGGTGACAGTAACTTGTTCTCTCTTTGCTGGAGCCACGAGAACACGTTTCAGTGTCCAACACATGGTTTCTAATAAAAACCAAATACTGTGTGATGTACATATGAGAAATACATGCACACAGACTTGCTTACATGTGCTCGTTAGACTTGATTGATTTATGTTCCTTAACATTTTGTTTTTATAATCTTATTTTATTCTTGTATAATGTTGTTGTTTATACACTTTCTGTGTGTTAAGAGAAGCAGGACAGTCTGTTTTTTATTAATTTCTTTGCAGATGGCGATAAACCAGACGGGATGACAGATTACTGAAAGAAGAAAGAACCACTGAGATGGGAAGTAAGGACAGAGTGTTAAAGAGTGTGAGGAAGTGTGTGTGTGTGTGTGTGTGTGTGTGTGTGTGTGTGTGTGTGTGTGTGTGTGTGCACATTTGGCTTGCTTGCTGCATGGTTGGCATATTCTCAGTTGGATGAGAGGACATTTATGTGATGTCGGCACGCATTAACCTCTCTGAAAATACATGGGAAACAAACAGGGACACATATGCCCAGATCCACCAGCTCTAAGTAACAAGCCTCTGGAAGGGAAAGCTGCGCTGGACAACACGGGACGGAGCCAAAAATAGAAACGGGAAGATGAAAGTGGAGGCTTTCTTGGTTGGAGAGCAAAAACAGGCTTTTATTTTCACCACAAATAGTGGAAGAAATGTAGAAGTCACAATTAAGAGGCAGCTTCATGTTTGTAAGAAAGTCCAAATGGCCCTCAAACACAATGCATATCTGTCCAGTCTTTGGCTTCTGATGAAAGGAGGCACTTTCATGATCCTTGTATCCTCTCACAGGGCCAACACATGACAAAATATTATCTTCAACGTTAGCTTTTGGCCAGCATACAGTTCCTGATTAGCTTACTTCAGTGTGATTACTCCAACCATCAGAAGAAGCCTGCACGCCCCGGACCCAGCGCCCTGCTTGATTGGTCTACTAACAATAATGGTCCTCATGCATTGCCTTCTGATATGGCTGCCCGGAGGACACAGCTGTTCCACCGTGCTTAGCAACCAACTTAGCATGCTAATTTCAACGAAAAGGTACGATTCGGTGTTAACAACAGGTTCCCCTGCTTGCATATAAAACGCCTGTTTAAATCCCAACTGCATGTTGCAACGACACAAAGCCTCCCAGGTGGGAAAACGGAGGTTCATGCTTCACCTCGGGTTCCAGTTCATGGTCTTCTTCAACCAGTGGGACTTATTAAAGTGACCCATCTCATGACCCGCAGGCAGCATCTGTATTGGGGGACGTACATCAGTGGTTCCCGGATGAGATGGGCTCATATATCAAACTTCCCCCTTTGATAGACTGGGGGGTACATGTCCCTCTGGTTTGGAATCCCTGACAAGTACAGACCTTCAGTCACATGACAACAGGAAGTGTTATGTTTATCATTGGTCACCATATCAACTGGGAAAGTACTCCATTATCAACCAGGAATCTGAGAATTAGAGTAATTTTCCATTAGTTTGACCTCTTATAATAATAATAAACACATGGCTTCACTGTCCAAATGTCTATGGATGTATGCAAGTTGTATATTGTTTGTTCGATGTTATTTTATTATTTAATAGGAACTAAATGGAATCTTCGTCTGGAAAAAACCCCATTGGAAAACCCCTCCTGTAATATTAAATTCATATTAAATGCTCTGACGCTCTAATAATATGAATAATTCACTTGCATAATTGACTATACTTATGTGCATATGCGTAGTTAGAAAGCTCTTCTATGTTCAATGGATGTGATTGGCTCTTTGCGGCTTGTCACGCCGTCTCAGATCCGTCTGAGTGGCCCTCGGCGGGAGAGTTGGCGGGAGCCGGATGGATGGATGGATGGATGGATGGAAGGACGGCCGTCAGGGGACTCAGGTGTGCTTTTTCTCACATTCAGTAATCAACTTAACTCTGCTTTAATTGTTGCCGCCACCCTCCAGAGCTGTTTGGGAGAGGTTTCCTTCAGCCTGATGAAACTGTCCACCTACTTTCCCATCTCTCCCACTCACTCTCTCAAACGACGGCGGCGTGGGGGGGTTTCGCTGCAGCCCTCTGGGCTTCGTCAGCCGGCTCCCGGCTCCCACGTTACAGACAGTCCAGTGTTTTTTCCTCGTTCTGCCCTGTGGGCACAAATGCTAATTTGAAGTGTTGCACGATGAGACAGCTCTGCGAGAAAATAAGCCGTAGTCCACAGAGAAGGACTTATAATGCCCCCCACCCCCCATGCTTTAATGCTCTTCTATTTTAAAATGGGAGAGCTGCTTTTAGAAACACAGAGTTTACCCTGGCAGTCTGTGTGCTACCCAGGGAAAGGTAGCTTTTTTTGGGTTGTGACTTTCCATAAATAGTTTCACAAGGCAATGGCTGCATACATTTTTAATGCGTGCGCAGTCCGTAACGGGAGACAAATAAACGCGTAAATTAATCAGATTTCTTTACAAAACCAGGGGGATTCACAGAACTGATGCGCTGTTTCTTCAATCCTTATCTCACACAGCCATGAATCCATTGCTCTTTAGTACAATTGCGATAAGAGTTACCATATAGTAACGCTGGTTCTTTGCGTGGACGTAGCTGGTCAATCGTGCCGACCCTTCTATCCTAGAGAGGAGCAACCCCATTGGTAGAGGGATACCCTGCTGACTGAACTACACTGTTGGAACCGGCTTCATTTGAAAGTGAAGACATACAACAAAGGTTCCACGAGAGACGTGAACCGCAGTCAAACTCATGATTTGATGTCTGATGATTGTTTTCACAGCGTTTGGCACATACTTGTTCATCGTGTGTCCACTGGTTTCACCCATACAGGGAACACACTTTGTCTGTGAGCTCAATATAACCAGGAATTCAGAACACAAAGACTTGCTTAGTTTCCTTCTCTTTTGGGTTGCTGTTGTGTGCATAGCCCTAAACATTCTTTAGTGGATAGGACGTGATGAACCTGATTACCTCATTGTCTTTTCCAATTATCGCTTTACAAAACAACAGAAGCGTTTCTTCCTCTTCTTCTTAGTGGTGAGCTTAGTGCACCATTTATGCCCTGAGCCTATGTGCTGAGTCGGCCAAAAAGAAAAAGCATCTGCAGATTGTCTCAGGCCACCGTCTCCTGCTGAGTCCTTAATAGTAATGAGGAAACACGCAATATTGTGTAAAATACCTTCTAAAGAGAGAGAAAGAAACGTGTAGTAAAGTCCACGTTTGAATAAAGATTCAAGGACAGGGTAGAGCTAGTGTTCCTTTTCATGAAGTTGGCCATTGGATCGCTGGCTCCTGGTTTCCAGATGGCAAAGTGTCCTAAAGCAAGACACTGAACCCCAAGCTGCTCCGCGGAGGCTTTTATCGCATCCCTCTGCTCCTAAACTGGAGTGGAAAAAAGTCCACGACTTCAGACTTGGACGACTCTCTACTCAGGCTCCTCTCATTAAATGATGGGCATCTGAAGAGGTCAAAGAATTTTTTAATAAAATGGAACTGTGTGTCATCGGCAACATAGTTGCTCCCTCAGGGATTCCCTTAGCTTGAACTCTGACCCCTGAAAAGCCGAAGACCAGGGATCGGTGGACTTTATGAGGACTTTGCCCTTCCTCTGTGATTGGTGGTGCTCATCTCTTATAGGATACAGTCGCTGTATTATTATTAGTTGTATCTCCAGCTTCTAAAGTGAGGAGACCAACATGCACCGGCGGTCCACAGCTCCCTATCTCCCGACAGAGCCGAAGGTCATTCCGTGCCCACTGGGTGGTATCCACCTCGCGTCTCCAGCTCTCGTTTGAGGTACAGAGAAGGCCGATTGAAGACTTGGATGTGTTTTTTACTTTGTGCTCCGGAGCAGCAGAGGAGGCAGAATACCTGCTTTTTTTTTCTTTTTTTTCCCGCATATATTTGGCACATACATAGGCTTTTTTCACTCATATAATCATTTGTTTGTAAGCTTTGCCAGCTCAGCTCAGGGCAAGCTGTTGTCATGGCAACACCTGTCCCTTCGGATTACAGAGGCTGCCACTGGAGCCAATTCAGCAAAAGGGATTTTTTTTTTTTTTTTTAGCTGTCTAGTTACATTTGTGCCTATTTCTAAATCATAACGAGAACAATGAAGAAGAAAACAGACAAACACGAATAGTTGTTTGTTTTTTTTAATTTGTGAAATACACCTATGAAGTTTTTTTGTTGTTGCTGTCAGCGCGTTTTCGCTGCTGTGGCATATGCCGCCCAGTCTGTGGGGGTCATGAGTGATGACCCACATTTGAATTAGTGGCACCTGCACAGATCATTAGAGGCATATGAGCAGAGTTTAATGAGAAAATAGCAGCATAGCAACGTTCCCTCCCGACAGAGAGCGCGGAGGGAATGTGAACGCCCTGTAGGGTGACGATCAGTCACTCAAACCATGAGAGGAAGATGTACCTGCTCTCACTGCATTTAGGAGATCAAATAATCCCTTCAATGACATCATGTGATTGTGACTTATACGATCCAAGAACACACGAGAAGCCTGTTTGTATTTGTGAATGTGTGTTAATTCCGTAGTAATAATCACAATAATATGTGGAGTGTTATTTCCATCACATCTGTTTTCCACGCCGTTCACGTGGCGATAAGTCAAACGTTCGCCCATGCCGAGCCGGAAAAAAGAACAACGTATTGTGAAGGCTGGGTGCAGGGAGTTGATGAACTTAAAAAAAAAAAAAAAAACAATGCTCGTCACTCCATAAACAGTGGCGTCTGGAGTACTTAATCTCATGCATATTCAATGAGTAGATATTAAAAACGTGCTCACTCATATTGGAGCCGTGTGCCGTTTCTATTTTTAGATCCTCCTTCGACTGTTTCTGGCTCCACACGTGAGGCTCCGGGAATGTCAACAGAAGGCTGCAGATAACAAGATGGAAAATGAGAAATGTCAGAGATGACAGAGCTGCTGTGAGTATCTGTGTGCATTTCTTTCCTTCTTCTAAGTATTGTCACCATGATTAGCGTCAGGCTTCCAGTGAAACATTGGCCTTTTTGCTTCTTAGGCAGAGGCATGGTTATTTAGGTTTAATGTTTCCTTTTCCTCCCGTGAGAAGATGATTTTGGGGAAAATGCTATTTATAGTAAAGTATAGTCATGTGTGGAGAGAGAGAGAGAGACCGAGAGAGTGATGGTGGATAAGAGTGCCTAAGTGCATTAGCCAGATGTCAAATTTTAGTAGGTATATGGGGGTCAAATACCAGTCTTGTGTGTCTCGCCTTCACTTTATGATCAATAATTGATTTTTGCAGTGGAGGTTGGGACTCGCACAGGAGTGAAACATTTTTAGTATTACAATAGAACAATCATACAGTCTTAAAATTGTATTATTGTTTCTAAAAATACGTCAGTGGAGTCTGTGAGCGAGATGAGATGATTCTTCTTCTCTCGTCCCTTACGTAGCAGGATAGTTAAAGCTGCACTAATCAATATTGGATTAAATTATCACGAAATGATCACCAACTCCATAGTTGTATATAATGTCTTTCAGCTCTGGTTTTTAAGCAAATAAGCTCTGATAAATCAGCACCCAATGGTTAACAACTGGTGAACAGGGCGGAGAATCCAGCTGCTCCAATGTTTGAGTCTGGCGCTGGTGGAGACCAAAAATGAACTAAAAGGAGAAACTTGCGTTTGGAAACAGGACAGAACATTTTGGTAACATATTCACCATATCAGTTTTATAAAGTGCCATTGTTGTGTTTGCAGCTTGTGGCCTTAAAAAAAAAAGAAATGCCAGATGTTCTGACTTGAGGGGAATTAAATGAGATCTTCTGGCCACAGACCAGGTGTTTTAAAAACAGACCAAGTGCTTTAAAAACATATTGTACAATAATTTCTGATGCCTCATTTGCATCCTTGTTGAATGTTTTGTATTGTTAGTTTTTTATGTACTGTGTTGTTTTTATGGACCTCCCTGTGTCTTGAATGGAAACAACCATTGGTATGGATCACATTGATATTCATAATGTTCTATACATTTACATGTACATTTATATTTCACACCTTTTCACAATTCTTTGGTCCAATTGTTTGCTCATCGTTTCATAGAGATATGCTTGTTACTCCCTATAGATATGTTATATAATTTTCAATAATAGACGATAATTGGTTTTCCTACCTTCAAGGCACATGATGGCATTTCACTGCATTGTCTAAGTTGCCGAGACATGAAACTAAATTCTGGGCTTCAGTTAACTATTTCATGACCTTCATATTTGTCAAACTTGCATTTAGGTCACAAATGCAAAAGATCCTGGTCTTCCCGTTCAAGTTTGGCTTCAACAGTTATCTGTTCTGCAGTTTCAGCTCAGCTGCAACGAGTCCATGGTGATCTCCCTCCCGCAGCTTCTCCTTTTCCACCCGATGAATCCCGTTCCCCTCCCATCGTGTGTTCACGGAAAGCTCTCTCCTGGCTTGCGACATGGCCCCCTTATATCCCAGCCACCCATTAATCACCATAATCACCACCCCATTACGCAAGTCCTTTTGCCACACTTGCCCCGTGTTTTCAAGGCTCAGTTCTGCTGCGCCTCCTCCATCCATCATTCCCAAACCATCCGTTCCCCCAGTCAACAAGCCACCATCCACCCGTGGCAGCGTTCCTCAAGCCGTCCTCAATCACAGCGGCAGCATTTTCTGCAACGACTTCCACAATACCTCAAAACGCCCATAAACACCAACACTGTGAAGTCCGACCTCAAGGACCAACCCGACCGTCGGTTTGTCCTTTTCCTTATCTCTGGTTTCACTTCAGGTCATCACCACTTCATCATTCACTCGCCATCATCTCCAGTTTGCAGAACCAGACATCGTGGACAGAATTCTTTCTAAAGTATTTGATGACGACTCCATGATTGGCCCATTTCACCGGCCCCTCCCCCCTTTCCCATCCACCGCATCAGCACCGCCACCAGGAAGACTTCTGGTAAGAAGAGACTCATCATCGATCACTCTTCCCCTCCCTTGAGGCTGCTTCACCAAGCATTAACAGTCTCATCATCAGGCCAGACTTTTCCATGGATTACATTACCATCTCACCCGCCATCCACCTCATCTGTGCAGCCGGGCACGGCGCCGGGTTGGATAAAGCAGAATCACCACCTTCAACCAAAGTTGTGCCCACAAAATGTTTGATTCTGAAGTCATCTGCTGGGTCTCAATAACTACAAACTTCCATTTGCCCTTCAATGTCCGGAAGACTTCCTCACCCTTCTTCTTGTCTATTCATGAAGGATCCACCACATCCCTTAAGTTCCACCTTCCAAGCCTCTCGTTATCTCCTCACCGTGATCACGGTCTGACCGAAGAGCCGGTTCTTTGAACTGGAATCAGCAGCTGGAAATACGTAACCAACTCTGTTACCACGCTTTGGCAGGAAGCCCATTTAGTTCTATGGTGTTTAGTCGCCTGGTCCTCTAGCACCTCTACTGGCTATATGTGGAAGCTCTAAGTAGGTGAGAACTACAATAGTTGACCACGAGACCGAGTCCACAGCAATACAGCGACTCTCCTTCTCCACTCGTAGCTCACTTGCCGAAAGGAAGACTGGAAGTTTATTTTAAATATTTGTATCAACCGGTTCCATAAACCACAGCGACGACCCACCCTGCCAACCGAGTGCAGCTGCAACCTCTGCTAGTTTTTTCCCATAAGTTGTAACCACAGTGAAGTTTGTTAATGGATTGTTGGATATGAAATTTTAATGCATAGTCAAGTCAAATTAAGTCAACTTTGTTGTGTAGCACATTTAAAAGCAACAGAACGGGACAAACTTTTCATTGTGTGAGTAGTAAAACTACTGCTCGTGGCGGGGTCTTGTTAGGGAACTAACTAACACTTTAAAGACGACACAGATCAGCAGGGCAGTGATGAGGAAAACATTAAATACATGAGTGTGTGGTTAGTTAAGGTTTATGTCTTTTTTTTTTCCAAATAACTGCTAATACAGAAAAGTGTTTGCAGATAATCAAACCGACAATGTGTTATTTCTCAAAGAAATAGGGATGAAAATGTCTTTTCCCCTCCAATCAGCCTCTCGTGATGTGAAATGAAATGAAATGTGGTGATGTCACGATTAGAGTGTGGAAATCAGCTCAGCCTGCCAATCATCTTGCCATCACAGCATCCATCGAAGCCCCAGAGAAATGTAAGCCGAGGTGAAAGCGATAAGAGTGATGGGGGGGGGGGGGCGGTGGAGCAAAGGAAAACATACATTCATGAATACTAAAATAACATTTTCAACTCATTTAAATAGTATACAAAACAATTATGAAAAATACAGTGATTAGATGTTCAAAATCCTTCAGTCATGCTGGGCTTTAGCTCCCAATCTGATCCCAAATAGAAGCCTAAATCCAGTCATCTCTATTCCCGTCCTCGCTCCCTAGCGTAGACCACCAGGGACCGCCGTACCGACACACTGCCCGCACAAATCTTCAGCACTAATCGCCGACGTCCAGTTAAGCTCATCCCTCAGCTGGAAGCACAATGTAACTGCCGCTAGGCAATTTGAAGGGCATGTGATGAAACAAAAAGCTGCTTTCCTCTACTGAACACATGTATGAGTGTTTGCTTTCGCCACCAAAACGGCACCGGCGCTCGCTGCTCCTTAAACGGGCCGCCCCGCTGGGACACAAACACCTAGCTCAGCATTCGCTCGCCGTTCCTGATGCAAGGTGACACAGGCGTCAAGTGAGATGACACAATGTGACACTGCACTCCCAACCGGCCGGGCCGCTGAAGTAATGTTTGGCAAACGGAGAGGCGTCTAAAATGTGTTCCTGCGTTCCTCGTCCCGTCTCCATGCCCATTCATGTCTTTCAGTAGCGCAATCTTCCTTCAACTGTTAGCGTTAAACGTGTTTGCTGCAGAAAAAACTTTTGCTTTTACAAATCCCCTCCCCCCACCATGTTGATCTCAGATTTCAGTCCAATTTCACACAGGCGTATAAGCAGACTCTATGCTTGACCGCTCTGCTGTTACAGCTGAAACATTTGCATCCAATGTAAGGGACACCTTGGCACTTGGCTCCCACTTTTTATTTAATTCAGCAGCCAAAAAAGCAATGCAACATTTAGACGACTCCTGCAGTCGTGACCCCCATCTCAGGCCTTTTTTTCCCCCGGCCCTGACTGTTGGAGCTCAAAGCGGTGATTTACATCCGCTCAGCTACGTCTGCCCACAGCTTGCTCTCTCTCGCTACATCCCTGACTGTGCTCTTGACTTCTGGGGGTCGTAACAACGGGACAGTCCAACGGCAACTTTCTTCACCAGCAATTTTTCATCTCACATGGCCACTGTGACACAAAGAAGAGCTTTCCACTCATTAATTTAAACAGGTCCTTGGCATTATGGTGACTTCTACCACCAGAGTACAGAGTTCCAGTAATAAAAAAAATATAAGTATAGCTGCTAATGTGAGGTGAGGTTGCTCATTCGTTAAAAAAAATAAATAAACAAAAAATATATATAACACTAACAGCAAAGCTTTCTCAGCATGTCAAGTTTGTTCAGTGCCAGAGCATGCAACACTTTTCTAGTCTTCTGACCGCTCAAACACACACACACACACACACACACACACACACACACATTCATATAATGATTGCAAGGGCTGCCCTCCAAAAAATGAATATCTTTAATTAAACGGAAAGACAAGTGTTGGACGCCGTTGCTCGTGTTGGAGCGTTCTCTGGCTGAGCAGAATGCCTGCTGAGCCTCAAACCACACACACAGAGGGATAGGAGAGAAGATGTCGACCAATGGCAACCATCGCTCTGGTCTTGGGACCGCGACCTGCTACGAGTGTGGTTTAAAAACGAGCGTTTCAATGAGTGCATTGAATTATATATATTTTATTCAGATGATTTCATGCTTTGATAACTATATCTTGTGGTTTCTTGCATGTAGCTAATCTCCACATTCCTTCCCTGAACATGGGACAGAATTGCTGGAATGTGATGAATGTGCCTTTGTGTTAATATGTTTGGTGGGGCCGGCCGGCCAGTTAGATTATGTGTGCGTTTCAGATGATTGTGGAACGGTCAGGTGGATGAGAGAGTCGGTGCATGTTAGATGTTACGGGTCATGGGTTTGACATTGACTTTGCAGGACAAAGAGCAGCAGAAAGGCATGTGCTGTATGAGATGTACAGCATGCATGGAGGAACCTGCTGAAAAAATGTCAAACATGTCTATTGGTATACATGATAATGTATTCTAGTTAGCTTCTCATTTTCATGACGTAATATCCCACATGAAATAGGCCAAAATCTCACGGTTCACTTCCTTGTTTGGCCTTTCACGGTTCACTTGTCCGCCTTTCTCCTACATCAGGGTTGTGTAAAACATCGTTGCTGGAGATGACATGCTGGTTGGGGGGGGGGGTTGTGCATGCGATGGGCAAAGTTGGTGGATGATTCTCCAGCATCTGCCGACCATTTTATATTTGCAGTCACGGCGACCGTCCCTCTGCACTGTTCCCTCTAATGAGAAAGGAAAGCACCCTCCTCAGAAGGTGACGTCTGTCCATCATCTCTGACCCACCTTGCTGGGGAGGGGGGGGCGCTATTATCCCTACAGTGTCACACATCTTCTCTGTCATGAACCGACTCTGTCGTTTATCCTCCTCAGAGGAATTGCATACCATTAATGGTGACAAAAAAATAAGGATCTCTCGACAAATTACGCTTGTCGCATTATAATTCCTATTCGATTTCTATGAAAATAACACAATTCTCTAAAGAAATCAACCCCCCCAAGTTCTGAAAAGATGTGCTTTAAACTTGCATGTTCTCTACTGTCCATCAGGGGGCGACTCTGGTTGCAAAAACAATTCAGATTGCATGTAAGTCTATGAGAAAATTGTCCTACTTCTCTCTGCTGGCCACCAGGGGGCGACTCCTCTCTGGTTGTATAGAAGTCTATGAGAAAATTGTCCTACTTCTCTCTGCTGGCCACCAGGGGGCGACTCCTCTCTGGTTGTGTAGAAGTCTACGAGAAAATGGTCCTACTTCTCTCTGCTGGCCACCAGGGGGCGACTCCTCTCTGGTTGTATAGAAGTCTATGAGTAAATGGTCCTACTTCTCTCTGCTGGCCACCAGGGGGCGACTCCTCTCTGGTTGTGTAGAAGTCTACGAGAAATTGGTCCTACTTCTCTCTGCTGGCCACCAGGGGGCGACTCCTCTCTGGTTGTATAGAAGTCTATGAGAAAATGGTCCTACTTCTCTCTGCTGGCCACCAGGGAGCGACTCCTCTCTGGTTGTATAGAAGTCTATGAGTAAATGGTCCTACTTCTCTCTGCTGGCCACCAGGGGGCGACTCCTCTCTGGTTGTATAGAAGTCTATGAGAAAATGGTCCTACCTCTCTCTGCTGGCCACCAGGGGGCGACTCCTCTCTGGTTGTATAGAAGTCTATGAGAAAATGGTCCTACCTCTCTCTGCTGGCCACCAGGGGGCGACTCCTCTCTGGTTGTATAGAAGTCTATGAGAAAATGGTCCTACCTCTCTCTGCTGGCCACCAGGGGGCGACTCCTCTCTGGTTGTATAGAAGTCTATGAGAAAATGGTCCTACCTCTCTCTGCTGGCCACCAGGGGGCGACTCCTCTCTGGTTGTATAGAAGTCTACGAGAAATTGGTCCTACTTCTCTCTGCTGGCCACCAGGGAGCGACTCCTCTCTGGTTGTATAGAAGTCTATGAGAAAATGGTCCTGCTTCTCTCTTGATGTATTATCTCAGTAAACATTGTAAACATGAGTTTATGGTCTCAATCTCTAGTTTCAAGTCTTCTTCAATCCAGCATGATGTTCATTTAGTACATTATGGTCCATTTAGAGTCCACCAGACCAGGAAGCAGGGGATGCTTTAGGGCGGGGCTACCTTGTGATTGACAGGTTGCTACCAAGGTTCCTACAGTGGTTGCCAATGCAATTAGTTTTATTTTAACACTAAGTTTACCTCAAAGTATGGAAGCTAACTTTGTTACTAGATTCGCACCAAAAGCCAGTTAGTAAATCATCACAGAAAAGACGGATCGTCAGCTTGTGCATCAGTTTATGTGGCACCGCTGTTCGTGACAGTGTGAGCACATTGTTGTATAAGCTCTCTAGGGCAAGATTCTAGAAAAATCCCGCCTGGAGTCCGTTCATAGAGTGCCATAATGTCTCACACCTTTAGAAACTAAATCTGCTGCGCTTAGAGCATCTTAACAACATTACAAGACGAAGCTCCTGGACGAAGATCAATAGTCGACACAGCAGCAAGTCCAACAGCAGGACACGTCTAGTGGAAAACACATGCAAATAGCAAAGAAAAATCCTTTCATCTTCTGCATTGGCTCAGAAGCCTTCTGTCTGTAATCTAGTAGGCACAAAAAAGCATTCATTATTTCAGAAGGCTGAGATCCCAACAAAAATACTGTATATACTTGCAGTCCTGCCGTCACTTTTTTACCACGAAGACGCTGATTCATTTTGTACATTTTGGAGATTTTGACAATGCTTTCCAATTCATACAAACATTTTAATTGGAAGTTCCAAAAGTAGTCAGTGGATGAACTACAGCTTTACCATGGCACGACCCAAAAGTCCACTGAGCTGCAACCAAATCACACATCATCTCACAGCTTTCCTTCTATTATATCCTCTTTGTGATCTCACAGTGCTGACAGGTAATTGTCTACCTTCCACAGTGCGCTCAGACCAAAGTGGCCAAATGTGTAAAACAACTTGTACACTCTACAGAGGTTTTGATTTGTTTTCTGGCGGATGGGGGGTAAAGGTGGGTAAAGGTAAAGGCAGGCAGCGTCGGCTTGTTAGGGACGCCAAACGCTGTCGTGTCTCAGTGTTTGTGTCGGGGAGATCAGAAAGAAGAGTGAGAGATAAAGATGTGTTAAGGATTAACATCCGAGCTCTGAGCCCGGCTCGTTATCCCAAAATGCCCAAGCTGCAAAGAGGAAAATACAAATATGCAGATGCTTTGTTATGTCACTTGAAGTGTTTACCATTACTCTTGACCGTCTCATCTTTGAGGTGCTTCTACACCTGGTTTGGAGGCCACCTGTGGTAGATCCAGTTGATTGGACCTGATTAGAAAATGAAAACACACCTGTTTGTATCAGGTAACATCAGAGCAGGAACCAAACCGTGAGGTTGCAGGCTACAAAAACACTGCGCTGCATTGAATCTTCCCAATAATTCCTACATGGGAAACGCTTTGAGCAGCTGGGACGCCATAGAGCTGGCCTTCTGGCCAAACTGAGCAGGGGGGGTAGAAAGGCCTTGGAAAGACAGGTGACCAACGGTCTGGCTGGCTGGACTCCAGAGATCCTGCGGGCACGGCCATCAGTGCAACATGCCGCCGATCTGGTCTTTATTGCAGAGTGGCCAGACGGAAGCCGACCCCTGGCTGAAGGACACATGAAAGGCAGAAAAGCAGCCGAAGGACTCTCAGACTGCGAGAAACCTGATTATCTGCTCTGATGAAACGGAGATTGAACAGTTTGGGCCTCGATCTCCGTCTGCAGAAGAGCATCCTCCTCCAGACGCCACTCGAGGATGTGATCAGGACTGTTGGTTTTTAATTCGATCTGAATGTTGTTGTTTAAATTTTTATGTTTCCTTTGCACTTTGCTTTTGATGTTTTATGTGAAGCACTTTGAATCGCCTTGTTGCTGAATGAGCCATAGGAAGGACTTGACTCGTCTAATAAAATGCACTTAAGGAAGCTGCAGTGTGCAGACGTTATTTATGTTTCCATTGCCTCGATTCTGAGCGCCGCGTCTGAACAAAACTCCAGAATTCATAATCTTGTATCTCCGTTTTAATGAATGTGTAGCTGATTTATAAGTCGTCAGTGCCTGACGACAGTCTTTTGACTGCATGGGAGATTTTAAAAACATGATTGGTCATTTTAATTAAGCACTGAATAAAATAGCTATATATGATTTTTTTTGCCGTAATTGGAGGACTGGTCAGGGTTTAAGGAAGTCACTACCAGCGGAGGTGATTATATTCAGGCTCATCAGACACATACCTACTCACAAATCCAACCCTCTGGTGGTATATTCTTGGTTTTTTGACTGAGAACCTTTTATTAGGAGTTCCATGGAACAGCTGACTGACCCCCGAATGACCCGACAGAAAGCACAAACTGGACTTGACTTAAACTCGCATGACTGACTGGCAAATCCAGTACAATCTGTAAAGAGTAAATATTATGTTTTTTTTTGTTTTTTTTTTTAAATGATCTTTAGCAAGTGAATTGAACTGTAGTAATTGTTCTCCATTTGAAGTGAACTGAACTGATTTTGGGACATGTTTTGCTTTGGGGATTTAGTGCAGTGGGAAATCGGGACTGGAATTTGCGGTTTTGTGGAAGGAACAGTTTCAATGTCCCTCCAGTCCATTTTCATGCATGCAATATCTCAGGGACACCTGGGGGGGGGGGGGAAGACTTGGCCCAAACATTCACCTTGACTCAAGGAGGAACTGATTAGATGTTGCTGGTGGAAGGTGAAGGTCACTTACAAATATAATTAAAATATGGACACGCAAACTTGACGAAGATATCATTAGGTGCTGACCTGACTGCCACCTCAAGCAAACGACTGACACTCCCCATTTAACCTGACAGCACTTGAGAGGATATGCAGAGAACACTGGCAGCAAATCCCCCAAATCCAGGTGTGCAGCGCTGGTCGTGTCTTCCCCAAGGAGCCTTGAGGCTGTAATCGCTGCCAAAGGTCCTTCAATTAAGTTAAGGGTCTGAATATTCCACTGCAATGTCGAAACGTCACATTGTGGGGTTTTTGAGCGTAGAGTTATGGAAGCGCTGCAACGTAGCAGAATGAGAAAGCAACGGGGTGTGGATACTTCCTGGACTGTACGCTGTGGATGTGCGTTTGCATCTTTATATGGATGTCTTTGTTTCACCACTCCACCGGTGTTAACATGAACCTCCCATTCAGTCTTTAGTTGAAACGAAGATGGAGCAAACGTCAATCAGTGCTTTTATTGACATGAAACGGCCACAGTTTAGGTTCAGGCAACAAAAACTCCTTCAGGTTTAGGAAAAACATCATGCTTGGGCTTAAAATACATCATATTTCTAATGTATCACTTTTTCTACAACGTCACACCCAGAACGCCGTTGTTGTTGTTGCACGCTCGCTGACTTGCATACGGTGGCGTCCGTCATGTGCCGTGTCTGAGGCTGAGCTGGTGGTTTTGGAAGGCAGTCAAACAACTGACCGGTTCGGATTTTGTGCGCTGGCTCCGCTCGTTGAGACGGATTCTGAACTCAACGCTCCCATTAATTAACATGCATGAACTCTGAAAGCCGGTTAAACCGACAATAACACTCGAGCTCGTAAAGTGTGTGTGTCTATTCTGAGTAAGCGCTGGCATTAGGGGGGTTGTCAGGTCAGCGGTGTCGTGTTAAATCTCATGGTGGGGGTCATCTCTCCTGCAAACACGCGCCGATCACACTTATATTGCTTTGAAATGAACGAGTTCCCCTTTTAGTCCCTGAAACTGGTCCCGTTGAGCAGAGAGACAACAAGGAAATAAAAATGTTCCTTAAAAATGCCGCTGGACAAAATCTTAGCTGGCATTGTGCATCTGAAGTGTGTATGAACATAGAAACCTTTCCATGCTGTCTAAATGTATGAAACGAACTCTCATCTCATGTTCTTATACTGCTCTACTTTCAATCTGGTTAAACTGGTTACGTTCCTGTTTCTGAAATGCAAGAGTCATGTATGTTTCCTGCAACCTGGATGTGTTCGTCGATGACAAGTCTCTGAAGGATTCCTCCTGTCCGTGTGATATTTCAGCTTAATGGATTTATCATATAGCGCAGTGAGGGGAAGCGGTGTGTGTGTGTGGATAAGAGACATGTTATCCTTCCCTTCCACGCTGGTTCAGGTCCCCGTTTGCTCCCCAGCACTTTATTCCTACCTGTTTGCCCACAACACCGACACGCATAATAACCTTTGGTGCTGCGTTAAGTTAATCAGCGCCGACGTATTCAGTCCATGCAGTCGTGGACGAAGTGTTCCGTACTATTCTTACTTGTAGCGGTCCTGACGTCTTCTCCTTCTGGCCTGTGAATTATTGCCTGAATGAAACACTCCTGTCACTTATTTTAGCCGCTGTATTTACGCTCGCCTCTCTCATTGGTTTTCTCCGTTGCCATGAACACCACCGAAGACTCCCGTTCGAAGGAGGCGTGCACGTGTGAAAGGAACGGGTGTTGTTCTTTCTTGTGCACGTGCACACAAGTGGATGTTCCTGTCACTTCGTCTCTCTTTTGATTTGTCGCCGTGAAGTCTCGGAGCTGTCCATCAAGGGAAGACGGGAGGTCACATGACGTGGTCGGTGGCGATGCCGCAGACCGCTGAGATGCCAAGAGGCCTTTGGCGTGATGCTTGACTCCGTTTCATCATGTGTATCTGATTGAGAAGGAAGGTCATTTCATGTCTCATACCCAAACAAACCGGCTAAAATATGCATGAGAGTCTATGGGGGCATATTTGTTTGTCTGTTTACCACTGGATATATACATATATAATATCAAATGCAAGCATGCAAGACCCAAAGGGGGCAACGTAACATCCTTGTATCATTTATGTGGCATCATACCTTTTTCTGTCTGTGGAATGAAGATGAAACTCCATTCGACTTAACTTTGGCAAACTTTCTTTTAAAAATAGCACCATGTCTGCAAACAATGAATAATTCAATAACATATTTAAAAGCACACATGCATGTTTTAGCAATTGAGATCTAATGTGAGTTCTCCTACTATGTTCTGGGGTTTCCTGCATTCGTCACGAGCAGCAGCTTAAGACTCTTTATGAAGCAGAGCGCTATATAATTATAATAATAGTGTTAAAAAACACAAAACAACAATATGAATTCATTAAAACAAAAAATACAAAATGATGCAATTAATATGAACCCAAGTTGAAATTCAAACCAAAACCAATTATTTTAATTAATCTTTAAAAGTATAATTTATTAAAGGATGGGAGTGTTCCTGTCACTAGTGTGACTAAACATCATTATGGTGTAAAATGATGATTGGGACTATTTATAGAAGTTTAAGCTGTTTTGAATTACCAACAAAATTTTATTTCATAATTGAACCCACTTATTAATATTGGTATTCTTGCAAAAATTGATGGCGTTTTTTGTATTCGTGAAATCTCTCCAAACTGCACAGCTCATGGCTGGAGATCCACAAGACCTTGAGCAGCATGCAAGGTGCACGAGCGTCAGCCTTTTGTGGACTTGTGGCTTTCCAACTCCATCAATGTCCTTAAAACTGCCAATATTTGAAATCTATACAGTTAGTTGAATCCAAAGTGGCAGAAATGTCGTCCTCCTCCTCGCCGCCGGGAAGCCGCTCTAACGGGAGACCGAGACAGGCCTTCAGTCAGCAGCTCAAATTCAGCCAGAGCAAACCCCCCCCCCCCCCCCCCGACCCTGGGGGACCCTCACCCTGGGGACTTCCACAGCTCGTACCGCTGTCATTCACACCACTGGGAAGTTCTGGGCATTCGGATCCAGCGACTCCCAGCAAAGCAGTTCCCTGTCGGCAGGGGAGAAACGATCCCAGAGTCTCTGTCACCACGGAGCCTGGCAGAAAATATCAGAATGTTTGCATTGTTCGGTTTCCCAGCTGGATTTCTTTAAATAACTTAAAATGGAAGATTGAATGGACTCAGCAGGGGAGGTGAAACGCCGCCCTCCATTTCTTTGGCTCATGTGGATAGATGATACACAGTGCACCTTTTTAAAATGGTATTATTATTTGTTATTACTTATTCCCTTCATCGTAACACACCTCAGGCGTGCTTGTGTCTATAGGCAGGTCGAGCATCGACATGTACAAACACCTTTCCTGCGCTGCACTAAAATTACATTCTGCAAAACCACAAGAGAATTTGAAGTAAGCCAATAGACATTGGTGATGTTTAAGTTTCAATCAATCAGTCAATTGGGAAGGGTAGAGACACCAACACCTTGTATTACTGTGGAATGAAGTCTGATGACACTGAGACATGTTCCTGTGAGGAAAGGCATGAGATCAGGGCTGGATTTCTGGACGGCCTCTTCTTCTAACTTATTGGACCTTTTTGTTCCGCAGATTTGGGGACGGATTAGTTTGGTTTGCCTCGCTGGGTTTTTCCAAGGTTAGCTGCTGCTGATTTCTGCTTATGTATATGTTTTTATAATGAGAGAGTTCTATTTTTCAGAAGAAAGTTTCGTATACGTGGATAAAAGAGTTTCCAGGCGTGTTTCTAGGAGCCCCAGGCCAGACCTTGAACCAGATCGAGAACTGACTAGCCCAATATCTGCAAACGCACAAAACAGATGATGAACAAGCTGAGATGTCTTTTTTCCCCACATTCACAGTCCACTCGTGTAAATAAATACACTCTGAAACCGTTCAGATTTCTGCCTTCAGCGTGCATGTCTTCACATTTTCCCCTCGGGCGATGACTTTGATGTTGATTTCTTTAGCAATACGGTAGCTAGCTCTCACAGCTGATTGCTGATCCTCCAAAAACAGACTGTTCTGTACCATTTAACGCTGAAAGAAAAAGGAAACTTGTCCATTCTTCTTGTGCCGTGAACGGAGGAGTGTATTTTCCTTAAGGGACAGTAGAGGGCTCCACTTGTACTAGCAGAACCAGGGTAACAATATTGCAACCTTCTTGCGATATTATTTGAATCCATTCTTTCGAACCATGTGCTGTTGCTGAAATATATTCATGAAAAGTCCTTCAGGTTCAGAGACATTCAACACACCCTGACACGTTTCAGGATTGCGACGTGTTTTGTAATTTCCGAGAGACTCGGATCGGAAACACGATTTTTCTCTCAGTGTTGACAGAACTCATCTGTTCCCGAGTGCCTCCCGTTGCTTCCGGAGATCAAGGTGGCGACGTTGTCCCGCCCTTCCTCTTTCAGAGGAGAGACCCCATACTCAACATCCATCACTTGCTGTATGACGAGCGCGTTTCATTGCAATTCATACAGCAATGTGCAACCGGAGGATAAAAGCAAGTACTTCATCTCCTGGTGACGGCGGCCACTGACGAGCCCCTCGGATACGCCGTGACAGGTGATGGAGCAAATAATATATAGTTCCTCCGTGTCCTTGGAGCTGCCCTCTGACCCTGGAGAACCATCATCATTGGGGGGAAATGCATTGTAAATATTCCAAATGCATGAATAGTAGAGTAACCAGCTCTGTGGTTGATTCAGTTCCAGCATGCGTGGCTTCATGGTGAAACAGGACCTGCTGCCGTACAGCTTCCTACATCTGGCTCCTTTCCTGCGGCGACAACATCTGTTGACAACAAGATGGTCGTATTGCATGACTTATATTGGGTCCAAATCAAATTAGTTAGGCCACAAACATCTATTTGTTATGTAGTCTGCAGGGGTTCCTTCCGAGGAGCACGAAGCTTGGCATCTATGAAGCATTTCAATTTTGTTATCATGTATTTGTGGCCAAAACCACCTTCTTGATGAAATAACCATCTTTTCCTCAAACGGGGCAAAGAGACAAAGGAACACAGTTGCAGACGTTCTCCCCCGTTGTAGGGGAAGGCTTCATGCATCACGTCATTGGAAAACGATTAGCGATTCGATTTTGCAGTTTGACTGTGGGCTGAATGTGATGAGACTTATATGGCAGGCTGCCCAAAACTCCAGCCTGAGTCATTCCCACAGAGACCAGTCACATGACCGGCCATATTTAAGCCACCTCTTCCAACATATACGACATCTCACCGTACCTGCAGGACTAGTGTTAAAAAAAGATATATCGATAGATATAAAGTGGGAAATGATGACTATTATGTTTTAGGTGATACTTAGTGGCGCGTCTGATTTATAAAAGTCCTATTTTTTTAGGAGCATTGTCTGCTTTTGAGCTTCCTGTGTCTGGAACATTCCTGCAGACTGTGATCTCATCCGCTTCTTGCAAACAAAAAGCACCTCGTCCAGGTCAAACATGCAGAACAGCACCTGCGTAATGAAAAATGAAAAACTAGCTCCTCGTTGGCCACATAATTAACACTGTCCTTTACTCCTCGCTGTCTCTGGGAATGGACTAGGAAAGTCATGAATATGTGATTTAATGAACGATGGCCTCAAATCTTTCCCTTCGGCTTTTGCAGAACCGAGACGATGATGTTCTTTAAGCGTACTAACTTCCACGTGGTGTGAAAATGTTTGCAAATGCCATGGATTGTGGGAAAAGCGAGAAGACGGATGCGACCAGCTGCTTCCGAGATGGTCGATGACGGCCGTTTAGTCTATCGGCTAACGCTGATTCTCTGGAGATGAATGACAAATCAGGCTTTTAGTTTGTCCTGCTTCTGTATTTTATTGAATAAATCAATGCATTGTAGATGTGTTATATTTTTATATTCATTTACGACCTACTAATATGAACCTATTGTCAATGAAAAGGTAGACGTTATATACTGTATAATTTGCATAAACTGCCTGAGTTTCTCTCATTTCTGATTTGCATATCTGACTTTTGCCACCTCTCTCCTTCCTTTCCATCCTCTGGGCTTCTATCTGCTCAGACTCTGTCTTTATCACGTCATTAGGGACGTCTCTCTTTTTTTCTTGGACACCTTCGTCTCCTCTGTGCTGCAAACTGGTTCCTCCTAAAGCCTTTTTTCAAAGTCAAAGACACAAATGGTCAAACGAGTACTTTTCAGACAGCTGATCTCAGAAACTCAACGTCTCTCGTGAAGGAATCTCTCGGGTGTGTTATTGTGTTTCTCAACTAACCGCCGAAGAGAGTTATTGTACACAAATACGTTGCAAAAGATGCATTCTTGTTTGGCTTGTCTTCACTAAATCAACAGTTTTTGAGCATGTTTAAAAATTGCAAAAGAGGCTGACAAGAGGATATGTTCTATGGGCACTTGAGAAAATATTTTCAAAATAATAACTGATTCATTTGTAATGTGAATAGTGTAAAGTGTTTCACGGACTACACCTTTACTGTTTTGGTTTACTCTCACCGGTGCTGTTTTTGGTTGCAGCTCTATAAACCCCGTAATTCGACCTGCTCGGCACCACAGCCTCTTTATGTGTGACGCCTGTCCTCGTACAGCCGGGTTACAACCTTCTGTCTATTTAACTGACACTGACACAATATTTCCAGGATGACTTGCCGCCTTGAGTGTCACTCACAGCCGGACTCGGGGCAGATACTGAGTGAAGTAAATGAGGGAATCGAGCCAGCTACACCCCACCGCATTCTGTCACACGGTGAAAATTGCAAGTGTGTGTCACAGTGTCGACCCATAGGACACACATATACACACCTTAGATTTCAGATGCAACAGGCTCGGGGAGGAACCACAGCCCGCCGCATCCTTATCGCCCCGGGAAGGATGGCGGATGCAGTCCGGCATCACAAGACCTCGCAACGTGGAATCCCTCGGAGATGAAATGGCACTTAAAGTACGGAGGCACGGAGCTGCTCCTCCACGGTGGAGATCACAGCTGCATGGCAAACAGGAATCCTGATTCCAGACCACGATGAAAAACCCTGCTCATCGCAGGCCGATGATGTCGCTCAAAAACAAGCATGTCACATGTTAGACTTTATTATAATGTTTTATTTTTTCAAAATCCACTACCTTTTGGAAATTCTGGACTAAATCAGTGCCTGAAATTATTCCTTGAACTAGTGGCCTTGGGTGTGAGTATGTTCCCTTCAAAATAAAAGCTGTATATTTGCCCTTTAAAGGGAAAGATTTGCCTGAACACGACAGCATAATAGAATTCCTGAAATTCAG